>JAJLRJ010000003.1:49236488-49303988 GCA_024195265.1 Dendrophyllia cribrosa
TCAGGAATATCATGAAGCTGAAATGTAATGGATGTTACCACTCTAATGGGAAAAAACATGAGCACAAACATTAGAACAATGACAAATAATTCATCAAGTTTGAATCAAGAAATTCATAAGCATAGGGGTGATTGGAAACCTGATCTTTATGGACAATATTCGTATTCTTGGTATTGAACTGGAACTAGCAATCTTGGACATTTCAAATGAAAAATTAATACCCCCCCCAAAGGGAAAAGAAAGTTCCATCCTTGTTTTGTATAGCGTCGCATGCTTCCGACGCATATTTTTCATAATTAATTGTCAGCTGACACAGTCTTGCACGCCCACGGGAAAAACATGCAGTTCGTAGCAAAATCTCTTCCCGTGTTGGTGGAAAAATGTATAAAATGATGTATCGTATCGTGGCACTTGTATCAAGATATGTATCGTATCGTGAGAAAATGTATCGTTGCAGCCCTATTAAGAACTAAACTCATGGATGGTCTCAAGTTTAAGTCATGATGGTGTTTTCTTTTATCAAGATTACAAAGGGCCATCCTTGATTAAATAAAGTTTTACTACTACTACTACATTGTATTTAGATAATACATGTATATTATCTCATGATACACACTATAATATTGTGCAAGTAATTTGCAACCTACCCAAAATTGGACCCATAACCTTTCATCCCCCAGAAGAGTTCTGTGTTCTCTTTCTCACTAGCTTTTATAACTTCTCCTGATACTGTAACTAGCTCTGTGTAATATATGAAATGATAAATTTGACATTAATAATCTCATCTTGTACTGCCTTAAGTATTTCTATTGCAGAAAACACCCCAATTATTCACCCTTGGCTGTTTTTAATTCCCCCTACCCTGCGAGCAGTGGATTCTCCTACGCCGAGCTATGCCGGACGAGAAAGAAACGTTTCTTTCTTGTCAGGTGTAGCTTGGCGTAGGAGAATCCACCGCTCACAGAGTATAATTCCCCACTATCTCAAAGTACAACCCATTTTTCTTGGTAATGCCTGCTACAAAAAAGCCAATTTTGTGTTACATTTAAATATTTAGTGTTGAATTCTGAGACAGCCAACGTTGCCGCTTGTTTTGCAATCAATAGCCATGGAAATATTAAAAATATTTTTTTAAGGAATTAACTAAATATACCAGATCTGGGTACACCAGTTTAGCATGTCATCAGTATGAAGTCAAATATATTTTCCGGCTAAGATTATTATTTTGCCTTTCATGGCGGAAACAATGCAGCAATAAATGGCTATATCTTTTCTAAAAAGGAAATCTACATGTAAATAGGCTAACCAAATTCCAAAGCATTATCAGCGGTACAGCCATAGGACCTGGTCAGTAAACCTATCCCGCCTAATAAAGTGACCCCTGCCACGCCCAACTCGGAGTAACTACCAAGGGGTGTCGCCAGACAGTGAGGTACTGTTTTTGCATCAACATCAGCCATCTTGGCACCTGCACCAACAACAACCACCTGAAATTGTTTAACAGCGTTAAAGTAAGATTGCTAATATACAATCACAAAGTCGAAGCTCCCATAAGCTGACAGACACTTGGGAAGCAGAGAAAGTGTCTGTAACTGGTGGTAAAGGCTTATGGGAATAATGATTCTTGTTAGAGGAATATCAGGTCAACTATAGTTTGTTTTTAAAAGTGTACGGTGTAACAGTTACTAATAAGTGTGGTGAGTTTAATATTCCTTTACAGGTTTGATTAAGGAAAGGAGACCTTGTGGTGGTCAGGTGGTTTAAGTGCTTGAAATCATGGTTTGACTGTTGATATTTTTCTCAATTTCCACCCAGGAACGGGAGAAACATTTAGAGAATTGCGGAAACCTACCATGAACTAGCAGCCATGAGTAGGAATATTGTACTCTAGGTTGCTTCATGATACAGAAACTCCTGGGGAGGTACTTAACAAAGTTTTGTATGGGGATGTTCCGCCCCAAGGTCCAAAGCCTTACCCTTTCATATACCGTTTTTGAGAGAAAAGGTACACCTTTTAATTCATATACCTTTTATTGAAAATGGTACCCTTTTTATATACCTTTCATTGAAAGTGGTACCCCTTTTATATAGCCTTTACATGCATCTGTTTGATATATTTTGAAAGGCCCTTTTTATAATACTTAAATGACAGTTTTCCCTACCCTTTCATATACTTCAACTCGTGAAATCCCTACCCTTTCATATACCTCCAGCTTCAAAAAGGTACCCCTTTCGGACAGAGCATCCCATTATAGGGAGTACCCCCCCTCTCCCCCAGGCAGAAACTACAGAAGCTATTATCAACCAAGATGGTCAACTATACAGTCATGTGTTTCCTCAGTGCAACTTTACCATTAGCATTCATGCTAAATCAAAATCCAAATAGTTGTGGATGCAGCCATATATGCCACCGACTCATAACAGTTGAAATTATGGTAGTTTTGCGCATACATGGTTTAATAAAATGACAGTAGTTAATATAAAAAAAAAAATTAAAAAGTGACCATTAAAAATCAAACTGAACATACTTTGCTTTCCACATCCACAGTGACAGTATTCAGATCTGACAAATCTATCACTACAGCGTCATCCACCAATGCAAAGTCACTGTTCTTTGCACCACATATACTCATCTCAAGCTGATAAAAGAAAACATTAAAAATAATTTATTTGCATTTTAACCCAGCTTTCACTCCCAGAGTCAATTATGAAGACATATAATGCTTTCGAGTCTGTCAATGAAATCCTATGGTGGGACCATTCAAATGAAACCTCTTCAGCAGTACTTTTTCATGGTACCATTTGTTTTTCAATATTTAACAAAATAAAATTTCGAATTCTTCTTAAATTTTGAATTTTGGCACTCTTGGGAAGGGTTAAGGATCAGTACAGGGATGTACACTGTAGCTGAGATATCTAGCAGACAGTTTTACAGGCGAAAAATCAAGACAACTCAGCCTTCAGGTGGTTATTTTTTCCACCTTCCACCTTTTATTTACATCCATGCAGTATTTTGAAGTCATTGATGCTAAAACATGCTTGAGGATTAGGCCAAACTAATACACAAAGTTGGTGGTAGATGCAATAATCAAAATTAATATATTTGAATATTATTAAATTGCATGACTGTTAAAAATTAATATCCCAAAAAATAACAACTTGAAGGCAGTGTTACACTGTGTGTGCAATGTTTTGCATAAACTTATCTCACAAGGGCATTGCATACATTGTACACTGTAATATAACTTGCAACAGACAATGCAATGCAAGAAAAGTGACAGAAGTCATTGCAGAAAATAGATTCAAGTTCTACTCTTTGCAATGGTTGCAGCAACTTTTTTACTGTTGCACAGTGTAACACCTCCTTCTGCAACTTGTCTCAATATTATTATTATTATTATTATTATTATTATTATTATCACAATGGCAACCCACTGCACATGTGTACATATGCCACAGTGCATTGTAGTCAACGTTGCGAGAGACAAGATGCATGGAAGAACTTTCGTAGTGTAACATCCCCTCCTCGTTAGCTACAATGTTTACCAGTAGATCTATTAATTGAGCCATAATGCAAGACAAGTTACACAAAACATTGCACAGTGTAACAGCATCTTGAGAATCAGATCCTGACCCTGACAGCAGCATGAAAATGTAATTTGGTATGATTGGTACCAGAGGTTTTCTTCTTGATGCTCCGCAGCTCTATGTCGATGCCTCAATGTTAATTTTCATTCCAGGAGAAAGAAGAAGAAAGAAAGCCTCTGGTTCCAGGGAAGTCGTCGGTAGGTTTGAAATAAGGTATGAATTTAGACCTACACTGTATGAGCCAACAAGTGAATATGACCCTCCCCTCTCCTAGGAGTTTTGCTCCACTGACTCCCCACCCCTGTGTTCAACTCTCCACCCTCCCCTCCCTCCAATGCTGTCACCATGGGTAAGGCAGGTAATCGTTAAATATCGTGGGCTCAATGTTAACCCTTTCAGCCCTAATATAAAAATTTAAAATCTCATTTGTTGTCCCTATACATTGTACATTTCCTAAAGAAGTAGTGGGGAGAAATTGTTTGGATATCAAGAAGATTCATGTTATGTGATCATGCCCTTAATTCTCATGACCTATTTGATTGATAATGCATTGATATTGCAAGGAGAAAGTTGATGCTGATCACTCTCAGGGCTTGAAGGGTTAACAACCCATTGACCAACTGATTGAGTGAATTTTGTCTCCGATAGCTATGATAAAATTCTGAGAAGTAGCATCCTCACTCTAGATCTGGCCTCCAACCCTGGCCCTGAGAAATCAACAGCTCTAGTTTTGGAAAATGGCCTGCCCTACCAAACCATACAAATCTGTTGTTCTTAAAAATATATGTACCCCTCCCATTGAAGGTTTTTTGTTTTAGACCCCCCGCCCCCAACCCCGACTGGAAATTACAATTAAGCTTCATGCTCTCCTTTAAAAACTTTCATTTGAATTTCTAATAACCCTCCATGGGAGGTATGGATATTTTCTGAAACCACAAAATGTGTTCTTTTCAATGAGACTCAAGTAGCGTGTTCCCGCCCTGGGTTAATTTTAATTTTTAATATATATGTTTTTTTCAAGGATGACTTATTTTTCGGGAGGGTCTTTAATTTGCATTTGTTTGTTTGCATACTTGTTCGATTTCTGTGATTACTTCTTTTAATACATATAGCGTTGGGTAACAGTAGGGGGTAGAATTGGAATTATTTTCTGTATTGTGTATACCCAGCATGATTTCGATCCATCGGGAATGAACCTCAGATCTGCTCACCTTGTTCTGTACACAAAACTTGATGGTGTTTGCTACATCTGCAACCGACGCTACTCTGACAAACGCACAAGGCTGACGGGTACGAATAGCGGCATTCCATGTTCCCTCGACCTCCTTCTGATAAGCTTTCTCATTTTCTGACTTTACAATGATATTTCCGGAAAGAACAGCCTTCAACGAAGAAAAGTCGGCCATTATTTGTAGACCGTCTTATACAGAAATCTCTCTACGCTTCAAAGTGGCACAAAATTTTGGAAATGGGCGTCTTAAAATTTATGCAGAATGATGCAGAATCTGTCAGGCGTTACAAATTCTCCCCAGGGATATCCGTGTGAATGGACACTGGGAATGAATAGCTAGGTAGCCGCTCACCGGTAGCGCAAAGTTACGAAATTTACAATTTTTTAAGGTCGTCCAATCCAAAATTATCAAAGTGCCGCAATAACACCAGTCAACAATGAACATACATTTTTTTATGGAACTTAGTGAACGAATCTTGCGATAGTTGTGGATATTGTTAACGCGAGTTTGGTCAAGAAAACTTGTTGGCTCAGACGTCTTCAGCGTCTTTCACTCAAGGCTGGTCTCAGAGACTGAGAGCTGTTTGTACATTTGTATCAGGTTAATTCACGGATAATTTTCCGTATATTGACGTATGCTTGGACTTTGCATCTCTGTTAGTAAGCCGCCGATTTTCATCATCCGACATTTCATCGCCATCATGTCATCACAAACATCTGGGTTACTAGGTACCTGTAGTCTGGAATGTCAGAAGGGCGGAACTCGTTGCCACTGTAACAAGGCATCTCTTTTAAGAACAGTGTCTTATTGTTGTACGAATAGTGGTCATGGAAAGACGACAGAAGAATCACAGACCCACAGACCAAGGGAAGAGTTGCAATGGAATAAGTTATCTGAAGATGAAAAGAATATCTATTTTCAACATAAAACCGCTTGCATGGTAAGACAAGAGAGGGACATAAAGTGGCTCCCTGGAGTTTTTGGAGATGAGAACCGGTGGTGACTGTTGAATAGTTCAACCAATGCCCCCGGGGGGGGGGGGGGGGGGGGGGGGGGGTACTCAACAAAGTTTTGTACAGGGATGCTCTGCCCTGAGGTCCAAACCCTTACCCTTTCATATACCGTTTTTGACAGAAAAGGTACCCCTTTGATATACCTTTCACTGAAAATGGTACCCCTTTCATATACCTTTCACTGAAAATGGTACCCCTTTCAAATAGTCTTTACCTGCATCTGTTTGATATATTTTGAAAGGCCCTTTTTATAATACTTTAATGGCAGTTTTCCCTACCCTTTCATATACTTCAACTCGTGAAATCCCTACCCTTTCATATACCTCTAGCCTCAAAAAGGTACCCCTTTCGGGTGAAGCATCCCTGTATAGCCCATTATAGGGAGTAATCCCCCCCTCCCAGGAACCAATCAGAGTGCTTTCAGTCACATTCTAACAACCAGCCAGATTGTTGGAAATATTAAATATTCAACAGTCAGATGACGTCAAGAACAAGCCCTAAAAGGAGGTTCTTTCTGTGTGTACCGGAGCACAGATGACGTAAAACAAAAGGAACAAAGAATAACAATAATACAAATGCAAAACAAGACCAAAAATACAATACCTCACAAACAATAGAAAATAATGAGTACCGGTACACGCAGAAAGACCCCTAAAAGGACCATTGTTGGAATTATTGTGGTGCCTTTTAGGGTATTGAGCTGAAAAAACATCACAGGATATGTCTCATGTTGTTAAAAACCTTTTAACTCGCAAGAGTGCCAAACATCAAAATTCAAGAAAAATCCCAAATTTCATTTTGTAAAATATTTTAAAAAAATGGTACCATGCAAAAGTATTGCCCAAGAGGTTTCATTTGAATGGTCTCAGCACAGGATTTCGTTGACAGTCTCCAAAGTTAGAACTACACTACATGTCTCCATAATTGACTCCGGGAGTGAAAGGGTTAAAATTGGTGCCTCTTAGGGGTAAAAATATATTTGAGCTCTGCCTATCAAACAAGATTCTGGTACCTTTAGGGTGTTTTTCAAAAATTGCCGACAAGCACCCCATCATTTGTATGTGGGAGTGCCCGCCCCCCAAAATAATATAAACATGCAAAATGATTTAATTTCTTGAATCAATACCATACATGATGGTCATATCTGGTTACCAATATATGTACATGTATAACATTTTTTTTTGTAGGATGGAAAAAATAGTTATGTTGATCCTGTTACTGGATACATGGTCTTTACAGAAGAATTTCTGAGAAAACGTAGGACTTGCTGTGGAAATGGGTGTCGTCATGTGAGTTGTGTGAACTTTTCCATTTTAATTGTTTTTGCTCCCAGTATTATAGAAAAGTCTTTCAGGAATAGAAAAATGAAAAGCAAAACGTTAGGATTAATGTGCATTAATTTCCTGCTTCACAGAAAGTTAGTGATCAGTGGGGAGAAGATAAGTTATGCTTTTGTCCCATGTGGCAGGCAACTTGCATGCCAGCATTTTTCTCTTTTTGCTTGACTATTTGAGAGAAAAAGTGACTGTTGCTAGTAGTCTTCATCATATGTTGCTGTGAAAATGCACAGTATAAGTTTAATACTATGCCTGCAAAGTCTCGGCACACCTTAGGCACGAGGCTCATGCCTGCGAGTCCAAAACTCCGATCTCACGCCAACTCATGTGCCTATGGAGTAATTTCTCAATATGCCTGACTTACAGATTTGAGCTATCAGCCTTAACTGATCGCATGATCCAATTAAAAATATAGTTACGTTCATGAAAATTTGGCACTTTTTTGTAGGTTTTGATTGTTCTGAACATTACGATTACAGCTGGATGTTATTAAACAGAAGTCTGAGGTCCATGGAAACTTCTGAATTCTTCGGAACATCTTCGGGCAACTTTGGACATTTTCGGAATAAATCGGGTTGTCTTCGGATTTGGTCGGGTTGCCCTTGGAATTCCTGGTACTCCCACGAAAAAATTCTCACATCTATCACTTGGAAAAAGTTGGCAGGTATATAATACCAAACGGGAGTATATATAGAGGATATTAAACAGAGAAATTCTAGTATTTCATCGATATCTATATAATAAATTCTTATATTAAATATTTGATCTTTCTTCTTTGTAGTGTCCATATGGACATGAGAATGTGCCAGAAGGAAGAAAAAAGAAGTTTAACTCTGCATTTTATGTTTGACGTCAAGAAGGAAAGTTGCATTTCTTAAGGCATCCACAAGTTGTCAAAACTGACTAAAGTAATCAGACCAAATGAGTTCACAAGAGTACTGCGCCATTTTGAAAGATTGGTTGACTCTTTCACTCCTTGAGTGAGTTATGAAGACACTAATGCGGTTCTAACATTTGAGTCTGCATGGACGGAGTCCTGTAGTGCCTCTCCAGGCAGTACTTTTGCATGGTACTATTTGTTTTTAAATATTTTACTAAATGAAATATGGGATTTGTCTTGAATAAATTTGAGTTTTGGCACTCTTGGGAGTTATGGGCTCTTGGGCTGTGTCATCACTTTGAAAAGCCGAGAGACAATTTTATTACTGATTAAATCCTAAAAATAATGGTCCTGTTGTGTTAATAATAATTACTATATTAGTGCACTGAAACTATTAAATTTTTGGATGGCCAGGGCCCAGTTTTCAAAAGTCTCAATAACTTTTCTGGCCTGGAGCTGTATTTTGAAACAAGATGTTCAGTTTTAATTCTAGCACAGAACATAAAAAACCGCTATGGCATAGCCCCTTAAACTGTATCAGACTTTATGATTTTCAGATAATAAAGAATAATGATAATAATTAGTCACTATTTATATAGCACCAAATCTACAATACAATTTGTTTGTCTAAAATTAAATTAAACACAGATGATCTTTGCTGGCTTCGCCATAATCGCGACATCCTTCCTCCCCACTGATGCCACTTTATTTCCCCACAAACGAAAGGTAATACCACATCAACACTGTGTAATGTCTGGGTTAAGTCTTAGATGGCGAAACATAATGAGTGCTTGATGCATCAATGAGACCCATTAACCCATTTATTCCCAGAGTCAATTATGGAGACATGTAGAGTTCTAACTTTTGAGTCAGTGGACGAAGTCCTATGATGTGACCATTCAAACGAAACCTCTTCAGCAGTATTTTTGCATGGTACCATTTGTTTTCCAATGTTTTATAGATTGAAATTTGGGATTTTTCTTGAATTTTGATGATTGGCACTCTTGGGAGTTAAAGGGTTAAAAAGTGGTATTCAATCTGTTCACATTTATGGGTCAGGTGGGTGGAGTGAGATCGTCAAAGGACCAATATCTGCTTCCCGGCATAGGTGTCTTAACATGCTGACACGCAGTCTCATCTCTCAGTTGAAATTGTAAAGAAGCCTTCACACGACAAACTGAAGTCCTCAAACTTGAGTTGGCAAACATGTTGGCGACAAATGGAACTTGTTTCTATTCTTGCCAACTCTTATGCCATCTTTTTTAGTTGACAATCTCGCATTTGACGTGTGAATAATGCAACTTCTGAAGTTGTGAAACGAGGTTGCGCATAATTAAGTTAACCCGTTTGACCTTGTTCTTCCTCTTCCCCCCTCGACTGAGAAGAAAGAACGAGGTTTAGTTGTGTGGAAGTTTGTCGTGTGAAAACACGAGATTGCCAACATGAGTTTGCCTACTTTTAAAAGTTTGTCAGTTTGCCGTGTGAAGGCGCCTGAAGCGCATTTGAACGTACACACAAGAAAACTAGCTATATACATGCATTACCACTGTCTACCCGTTACAACAGATCCAACCCTGCAACTTGCTATAGAATAATAGGGAGCTTTAGGTTTGAGTACGAGTTTGAGTACGAGATTGAGTACGAGTACGACTTTTGACTGATTTAAAGCCAGTCACGTCCCCAGAGCTGTCGGTCCTTCCTGTTGCAGGCCTGAAGATAAGGAGACTCTAGGAACAAAATCTGTGTGGTAAATAGTTGTTTAGGCCCGCGAACTAGGTTTTAAAAGTCGTACTCGTACTCAATCTCGTACTCGTAGTCCGATCTAAAGTCCCCTAATAAAGGCCCATTTACACTACAGAACATTTTTGGCACGGCTCGGATAAAAAATGATACGCGTACTAAAAATCACGAATAACGGGCCTAAATAGAAAATAAATAAGGAATATTTAAGTTTCAAATAATGAACTATAACGAGAAAAATCGAGTTTATAACGAATAATTCAGAAAAAATGCAAGGAATAATGAATAAATCTGGTCAATTATCCCACTTTATCCGTTATTTTAAATGAAACTTTCGTCGAACCGTTTTTTGCCGGATTTTTACCTCGTCCCTCTCCGACTAACTGCCCCTGGAGCTCCGAAGTTGATTTGAGCCCAGCACCCGTACCATACTTGAATATCTCAGTGGTTAGCTCGGTAAAAAAAGAGACGTGAAAACGAGATATCCGTGTTATATTTTTTTGGCAAAGCACTGCTCTAGCTATTATGATTGCCGAATAAGCCAACTGTTGTAATTACTTGTAAACCAATAAAACTTATAAAAATACCATTTTGGCATATTTTTTAAAGTCATTAAAGGGTTTTTAAACAATTATTAACTCCTGAAGTTCCACCGGAAAACTGCAATGTGAAACCACAAATGCAGTCTCAATCAAACTTCGTATACAAATTTTTTTCTGCGGTCGCTTTTTTCCCTTTTCTCCCCTTTTTTCGTTGTTGTTGTCCTTTCACTAACTTTCCCTTGTGTTGGAAATCAGTTTCCACATCAAGGATGAGAAAAATGGAAATTGTTAACAAGAAGTAGTTAGTCGGTGGGAAGACCAAAATCTCCTTAGATTTTGAGTCAAATTTCCCAGTTCTTTTGTCTGTACAGTAAATCTAGACCATGCAATTCACCTCATCGTTCTATTTTGGGCACACTTTGTTAGATTTTGTTCTCCTGCGTCAGTTGATTATCAGACATCTTTTAGACAAAGACATAGCCATAGACAGTTTATTTAAAGTGCCTATGAAATGAAATTTATTTTTTGATGTATCGAAAGTTTCACCTTTTTAGACCTTGGAATAAAAGGTTTAAAGTGTTAGGGACGATGCGAAATGCTTTTTTTATGGTCTCAAAGTTAGGTTGTTGGCGCTAAAAAGTGGCTCCAATTTGTGCGCGGCCAAAACCAGTGTCATATTACACTGTGACGTAAATAGTTGTACAAACTGCTGCGGGAATATAGAGAACAAGAGAGCTGACAAGAGACGTCGCTAGAGGTGGACCAATATTATGTGGCGAGCGGCCTCAAACATACGAGATATTAGAATTCTTCGATAACAGAGGGTGTAACAAAGCTTTATTTTGCTCCAGAGGAAAATAGGCCGGCGAAATACACGAAATTTGTTCGTCGACATCGGAAAGGGTACGTCAAGCGATGTTGTTTTCAATGAAAGCGCTTATTGTTAAGATTAATATTATTTTGCAAAAGAAAATAACATTCCGGCCGGTGAGGCCGTTTAATCAAGCATAATTTTTCCAATCCATATCCTGTTTGGAAGTTCCTTCAAGCCTCGGCTCGACTGGAGAGCCGTCGAAGTCAGTGAGGCCTACAAAAATATACTGACTCGATCGGCACTGACTGGCGAGTAATATAAATGTTTATACGGTATTCCGAATTATAAAATTCAAAGTGCAGCGACGCAAGTGTTCACTGGAAGGCGTCTATTCTACGGAACATCTATCAAAAATCTACACGTACAAATGCTATTCGAAACAAAATACATCGCTGAATCATTGCGTGTTTGATCAGATCAATTTTTATACAATAAAATATAAATCAGACAAAAATGTAAACACGATACTTTGAACGGTTAAAATTTCCAGAAACGATCAATCGCTGGCAAGACACTGAACTAAGAAGCATAATTATTACGTATATACTTGAGTTCAAACATTTTGAATAAATAAATAAAAAATACGCTATCAAGGCACCTTGCCGCTAAAACTACACCATTCACATTCAATTCAGCAAGCCGCCTGAAAAACACCACCTCGGATATGCATAACATATCAGTATAATTTAGAAACTTTCAACTAGCAAGCCGCCAAGACATATCCTTCGCATTGAAAAACGAACTTTAAGTAGACGAGCGAATTGCCAAGCCGATAAAATAAGTTCATAACCTCCACGCGCGATCAATGAACTTCAGAGAAGACCGGCCGTGTCGCTAATGCGCTAATATCATGATTGTTTGTACTACAAATATATCGTTCGCGTTCGATAAACGCTAGTCAACGAGCCACTAAAAAGAAATAACAAAAACGCCTCTGCGTTCAATAAGCTTACAACTCAACTGGCGTTCACGTTCATTAATCTAAATGATCAAAGTCCGTCTTCTTCATGTTCACTTCCTTCGCTCAAGCGGCACAGTCGGTTCGTCTCGCTACGGCAAAACTACAGTGGACACGATCATTTCAGTTGATCAAGAGTGATCCGAAACTGATCCTCTTCACCTTCAGAGGACTGTAAAGAAACAAATTAGGCGCTGTCTGACATTTGTACAGCCAAAAACGTTGGCAAAATGACCATCACGCTAAAGGATTCCAAGGGAATGAAAGCGTAAACAAACCAATGTGTCATACTATTTACGTAATTTACGTCATCACGCACGCCCACTCGCCCCAAGGCTCTCCCAAAAATTGGAGCCACTTTTCAACCAAAGTGACGCATCTTCGAGGGGCTAAAAAACCGATTTTCTTTCTTTTCCTCGGGAAATGATTATTGTTTTCGTTCTTTGGACATAATAAACTAATGAAAAACGAAGAAAAAAAATTCATTTCATAGGCACTTTAACGTGGTCAATAAACGTATCGTTGCGTATCGTTGCGCATTTCACCGGCAAAGTCTGTAGAAACACACCAGTTAATGCGCAGGTACGCCGCCAAATAAAGATAAAAAAGTAAATTGATAATAAGAGCGGGGTATTATAAAAATGCCAGAACTATGAAATACTAAAATGTGTAATCATAAAAAGCATCAGAAATAAAAATACGTTGAAAAAAGGCCTGCCTTCTGGGTTGGGAGACAGGGGGCGGGAGCCCGGGAGAACAGGGGGCGGAAGGGATACGGGAGACGGGAGAAGAAAGGGAGGGAAGCGGGACAGAAATTCAAAACGACAAGCGTTCGATCGTTATTTCTTACTGCTTATCATCCAGTCAAAAACACGAACCCAACAACCCTTTTTTTCAGTTCCATTTAACGTCCTCCGAGGCTTAAAACAAAATTTTATATGCGAGAAAACGTATATTGTACTCGGGCTAAAAATAGTTTCAAGTGATTACGTCATAGGTCATGAATGAGATGACATGACACATGTACACGTGGGTCAGTGTCTCGCAGGGCGGCGGAGTTGGGAGACAAAGGGACACAAAGGTACGGGAGGCGGGAGAACGGGGTACGGGAAGCAGGAGGTTTTGACCCCTCTGTCCCCTCCCCACCCCCCGCATGAAATGCCACGTTAAGACTGATTAAGTTCGTTGGGGATCATGGGTAATTAGGGCAAACACGTCACCAAATACAAACCTAGTTTTCCAAATACAGCGTTTGTTCGGAAATCCAGTGTCAAAAATTTAAATTTCTTAATATTTGTGAACTGAAAACTCACGAGACAAGGAAGAAGATTGTACTCATTAAATTTGAGGGATGTAGCTGTGTTAGAAAGCGTGTAATTATTTTTTTTCCTTATATTTGTCTGTAACGACTTTTTCCGGCTTCATTGAAAAATGTATGGAAAACAAAAACGAAATTGCACGCTTTCTAACACTGCTACATCCCTCAAGTTTGATGAGTAAAATCTTCTTTCTAGTGTCGTAAGTTTTCAATTCACAAATATTAGAAAATTTAAATTTTACCGAAATTATTTGACACTAGTACTGGATTCCCATACAAACACTGTATTTGGCGGCATGTTTATTTAGATTACCCATGATTCCCATTAAGCGCGAAATCCTTCATACGTCCGACGCGACAATAATCGGTAACTAAATAAGTACTTGCATTATTTCTCGGGATTCTATTGAGCTGAGGCATTTCAGCATTTCCTTGAAAATTATCTTCGATCGAATAATTTAATTTCAAATGCCCTGTTGAGATGCGCTAAGGACGTTGAGCTAACTGTTTAAAATTTGTGTGAAAGTGTTAAACATGAACGAAGACAACGTATAGTTTCAATTAAAGTTTCGGCGACTCTTTTTGGTGTCTAATAACGTGTTAAATCTTGTTAAGTTTCTCTTAAAATACTATAAATCATTCAAGTACGCTGTTTGTGTAGATAAAACAAAATTAAAATTGATAGATGGTTCGGCTGTTTTATTAACATTGGTTACAATTTTTTTCAGTCTTTGCAGGTTTCTTTAAGTTTAAAATTTAAGGTGCGGTTTCCATTTGCATGCATGGATTAAAAGGATAATTCACTATACAAAGCTTAGGGCGAAATTGTGACAACATAGCTGATACAGAAATCACAGACAGCAATACTTTCGTTTTTAAGAGAGAGAGACTGAGAGAAACAAGATTTTGTGAACCGGCAATAGATTTCTTAACATGCAACTCAAAACACTCAAATAATATTAGTAGTGAACGACAAAAGAATGTTTTAATAATATCTGTAGCAACTTTTTTTCATCAATTCAACAGTCCAACAAGCGTATGATTTGTTAAAACATGAAAAATATCAATTATTTAAAATAAAAATCTCCTTGACCACTACATGGTTTCTTGGATAAATAAGCAAATTTTGTAATATTACTTTAACAACATGAATTTTAAATTAGTGCCCCGTCTAAAACGTTCGTATACAGCGAAAATAAAGCACTTAGCCTGAAGCGAAATATTTGCTAAAAAACTGAGTCGCTTGACCTTGGTTAAACTTCTTACGGCTTATCTTTTTGTTCTGATTTCGCTTCAGTCAGGACAACAGCTGAAATTGATATTTTTTCAATGGCAGCTTCGAGTTGTGTTCGGAAATGAAATGAAATGTTTTCTTTCTGTCCTTTCTCTAATCTGACTTCATCATTAAATTTTTATTACTTTTTGAAAAAACATCAACAGCTTGGTAGAAGAGGAAAATTGCATTTTTCTTATCATTTTCTTTGTGGCATTGAACAATTTCAATTTTAGGATACTACAAAATCACCCGCGACATTCAATATACAACAAGAATTAGATTCGTTTTCGTTCACTTCCAATATGCGGTAATGCATTTTATGTCAAATTAGATCTGATATTTGTTTACGGGACATATGCAGGTGGAAATAGATGTTTTCTATTTCCACAGCTGAAATTTACCCCAACATGGCACGTCGAGAGAAGCTAATTAAGACTATATAATTTATTAATTAACGGGGAAGCTAAATTTCTTTTTTGGAATTTACTTCAAAGAATGTCACATTTGACTGTTTTGACAATTCAGTCATAAATTTTCAGTAAATAAGTTATACTGCTGGCTTGCTCTCGCCGCACAAAACATACTTAAATCATAGTTTTGTGAACATTTTTTTTGACAAAGAGTTACTATTCTTACTGAAAAACAATATTAGTTTTTTTTTTGCCTCGAGGATAGCAAATCTTGATTGTTTTTATAAGCTTTCCGGAATAGGGTGTTTACTTTTAATTACAATGAAATGGAAAAAAACAAAAGTAACTGAAAAATCCATTTCAACGAAATCCTGCCACACTCCATCACACTTGAATACATTGCGGTAAACCCATTCAATGCCCTTGGTGTTTTTTTATACTCACCAGGGAACCCACTCCAGTGTTGTTCTCGTCAGAAATTGGCACGTGCCGCCACGCGACGCCCTCAGGGTAAGCAGCGAATGCAACAAAAGGGGTTGAGCTTTTGTTTAAACACCTTGCAAATCACAAGAAAAAAATACTTAGTTCTTATACATTTAGAGTTTATACGAGTAGCCAGCCCACCCAAACGAATGTATTAATCTTGTTAATTATCCCCGCCGTGTCGACTGATTAGAGATCAAGGCTTGCTACAGAATCTGGGCGCGTGGAACTTTAACAAAATTAGAAATGTTTCTCAGACAATAAGTCGTGTCAATATTGTTGGCAACAATGCGTCGTGTGTACTTCGTTCTTTCTGTTGTTACCTTTGCAATCATCGAAACAACCTGAGAAGACATATGAACATATGCAGGACAGCGTGTTGACGCGACTGACGGTTGAAAGACGCCCACAAACTGCATGATATGCTTATTTTATTTTTTTTAGATGTATTAGAAATATCGCGGTTAAGATGTTTGTTTTTGCACCGATCAATTTAAAAGGTTCTAGCTGTCGAAGGTACACTTTAATAATTTCAAAAACTAAAAAACGCATGCGCGCCGGTTATTACATCGCACTTTTGTGAAGTGTCGTACCACGGTATAACTTTCCATTTCGCACACAATATTATTCAAACAAAATGTATTAAGAAAGGGTTCTTTTACATTGTATTGATCAAGATAAGTAAACTTCAGGCATCTTTGTTCCAAACAACCATCGTCAATAGACACCATTTAATTCTGCTCTTTCGGGCAAGGTCTTGTCGGTGGCCCTCGGCTCTTAATGACAATACCCCGTTTAAGAGAAGTTAAACTTCTAAGAGGGGGCCCTATTGTCTCACAACAAACGCACAAAATACATTGTTTCTAGATTTGAATTTGAATAGGGTAAGTTCTCTCGGTCGGAAGCAACAGTGACATATGTGTGACGGGACACGTGCGCTCTTATTTTGTTTCGGCTCGCGAGTCAAGTGCCCTTGTAACTCGAACAACAATTTCCTTATTTAAACGCAATTTGCTCTCAATAGAAGTCGGAAACAGGCCGCTATTTCGCGGATCCTCCCGGTTTTTAAAGCTTTGCTGACGGAACTGAGCAGAGGATTGCGGCGCAAGAGTGTCGTTTCACCTGTTTCGGTGACTAAAACATATGGAAATTACTATGCAATATTTAAATAAAGGCTCAATTTCAGGAGGGGTTCCAATCCTAAAAATACACAGCTGCAACCCGTGCAAGATATTTAGCTTTAGGTGCGGGCAAGTATTCACCGCAACGAGCTAACCTACGCGGAAAGCATTCCTGATCAATTTCCCGGAGGTACTTGGAAGCGAAATTGTGTTTGTTTTCACCCGTGCACATGTTTCGAGATCATTTTCAGGTAAATGAAGAGAAATGAGATTTAAACATAAATTGCACTCGATTGCTTTTCGTAAATTCTTGGCTCGTGGAAAACGCACTTGTCAAAATGTTGAGCTCTACTGAATTAGGTTGTTTTAAGCGCTCGCAATTTCTATACTCGATTTTTCTGTTAAGCTGACTCCTGTTCGTATACCCAATACATCACGATTCTACATCAACAGATTTCTGTTTTATAAGATCAATCGGTTTTAATTCAAAAATCAAATGTTATTTTGCCTTCTTTAGAATCATCCGCTGCATCCTAAACCGATGTGTTAATCAACGAAAGTTTGTAAGTGCCTACGAGCGTTAAATGAAGCAAAAAATCTAAAAATATATTCTTCAATTCAATCGCGCGAGCAGTCGAGCTCGTGCGCTCTAGTACATGTTTTCATTTCAAAGTATCGCAATTCACAGAGAAAAAACAGTTTGGTTCCTTTGTAACGAACATTTGAGACCTTGTGTGGGCATTTAACCGAAATCCACCTGCATGTCACTTTTATTTCGGAAATATAACAACAAAATCGAAACATATATACAATGTTTAGCGAAAAGTGTTTGGCTGAACTAAGTAATTTGGTGGAAAACTCGGTTAAACAGTGATCTTCTAACTACTTAATTAGAACCAGCGCTTTTTGTTTTGCAATTCGATAATTTGAAACCAGGTTTTATTTTATTTTTTCTTATCTATTAGCGGTATGGGAATTTTTGAAAAGATAAATGCATGTTTAACGAATAATATAGTTTTTCTTTTAACTCATTGTTTTTGTTTTAACTGTATGATATTCATTCAATTGCTCACTGAGATCTACAGCAATGCTTACCAAGCATATCTCCGTTTTTTAAAAGATTAAAATGGAAGAAGAATCATGCTTTAGTTATGATAAATTAGCGGAAATTTTATATCGGTTTTTGTTAAACGCTGATTAATCGTGAACATTGTCGATGAGACAGCCGTTCCGTTTCTGAGCTCTGCGCGGCTTCCGTTCACATTTTTCATTTCCATGTCTAGTGTGATAACAGGTTTTTTTGTTGCCCGGATTGAAAGCTTTTAGATGCGTTAAATTATAACGATCGATTGTACTCGACCCAATATATGTTAAATAACATATATATTTTACCAAGATTTCGTTGCGTTTGATCGAAAAGTCTTAAAATTGACTAAACATTCGCTATTTGCCATCATATCCAATATTTTTTGCTCTTCTTTTTGTCAACACACAGAATGTCTGTGCGGTTTATTCTGACAGAATAAAAAAAATAAGAAAAGTTGTTGTTATTACCTGATCGACTGCTGAGTTTTATTTTTTTGACAACTCAGTAGTAATAACTCATAGATAAATGGTGAATGTTTTTATAACCAGAAAACCCCCATTTGACATGGCAATAAGTTGAAACCGATTGTGTTTTAGTTTTCATTCAAGTCTGCATTTTTCAATGTCACTCGCTGTCATCCTCGCTGATCTGTCAGTTTCCTGTATCTTTTTGGCTTATTTACTGGTCGGCAAAAGGTATATGTACAAAGATATATTCTTTTTTTAGATAAAAGAAACAAACGTACAAAGCTAGGCCGAGAGACTGAATTTTTGGTGTGTTTTGTTTAACTTATAATAATTACAACTTTATTTTTGTCAGTGATTATATAGCCCAAGGTTAAATCCTTCTACGAATAGGGGACACCTACTAACTAAAAATTATTCCTCGCATTCTTAGCAATTATTATAGAATACTCTTTGAAGTTCACAACCCAAACTTATTAAATTCTAAGAGCTTTCAGGGAAGAACGTCAGAAACGTTGATTACTGTAGGTCTATTAACCATTCATGTAATGAATTATGCGCATTTATTTTTGAGTTAGATCAGTCCTTATGGTATTTCAAGTGAAGCGATTTTTTTATCGCTAAACATGGTCCATTGGTACACGAATTGGATAACAGGTGAAATGTAATCAATTTAAAAAAACTTGTCAATTATATCAAAAGATAAACAGTTTGGTTCGATTTTACACATGTCAAATTTTCTTTATATCACTTTGTCCTTTTAAGACCCATTGTTTAGCCTTTCAAGGCTGTTAGCATAGAATCAAAAGGTCCTTTGAGTTCCATTGTGTTAGCCGAGTTAAGAAAACAACATTAAATATTCGACGCACAATAGCAGGGTTTATATTGAGTGCTGACAGACCGAGAAAGAGCGCCACAACTCATTTGAGCTTCTTTCTGACAACTACTTTACGCCTACAAGATATTCAGTTTTCTCCGCTCGGAATTTTATCATATTTATTAAAAGTAAACATAAGTGGAAAACGGAAATATAAGTAACAATGATGTATCAAACTTGGAACCCCAGTGCAGTGTTTACTCGAAAACGTCAATCACAACCTGGCAACGGAACCTGATTGGTCGTAAGATTAAGAAACCGACCTCCGCATTTGCTGTGTTTAGAAGCAAGTCGTTTTCTCTTACCGTATCTTCTTGCTGAGCGCACGAGCCAGTATTCAATTTACTTCACGTTAAATCATGTAACGGATTTTTTCGCAGCGTGAGGCAGACACAAACCATTTATTTTTGAGAGAGGACACCTGTGTTTTGTAAGCTTGTTAGAGCGTCAAACCGTCACTGAGGGTTTACTTCATATCGCAAATTACGTCGAATCATTCGTGCACCGCATAAAGCTATCGGCTGGGAGACGAAAGGTAATTTTAAACTTAAGTACAACTTTCGTTCGTTTTACTTTCTGACGCAGCGATTGAAAGCCCTCCGAATTTTCAGAGCTTTATTATATTCAAAATCCCTTCAGCGTGTAAGTATTCAAATATCATAATGTTCTCATTGTTGAAAATTATGTGGTGTATGTTAGTGGAAAATTATTGAACCGCCCAGGAAGCGGAAAGAAAGGACTCGTTTGGTTTCATGCATTGTGTATGAGCGCCTTTTAACTCGATAAACTTCCCGACGCCGGCAGATAAAACGTTAGGATGCAGAAGAAAACGAAAGCGAGCGAGATTATATTTATACAAAAGGATGTAAAGAAGGTCTTAACTAATGCTTCCATTCTTCTGAAATGTACAATCCAGGAATAATAATCGGTTTATATAACTGTCCAGTATACACTGTTTGTATTTGTGTTGTATTTGAAATTAGCACAAACTATGCTAATACTTGTTAATTCAGTACATTGCAGGTTCAAGTTTCAAATAATCAATGATAGTTGCGTTTCTACATCATGACTAATAATGAAGCTTAGATGCTGACTACTAGCACTCGCGATGATTAAAAGAAAAAACAATGTTTAAATAACCCAAAATGGTATGGAAGCCATGGTTTGTTTAAGGAGATTCTAAGGCCTGTTCTAAGGTGACTAGTAGGGAAGCATTTTAGAAAAATCAAAGGTGACGCTTCGATTGAAAGTCTTCGTCCAGTAACATAAACGCTGGACGGTGTAACACTCGCTCACACATTTGCGTCTGCCTGCATCTCAGTTCGAAGTTACTTCATTTTAAAGAAAGTAGTACACAGTCCGCAGAAATAGAAATAAAAAATAACAAAGTATGTTCTAATAATTAATACATTTCTTCGAATTTTCAAACGCTGTTAAGTCGACACTGCCCACTGAGCTCAGCTAATCAACATTTGTTACTTACTGGTCGGTCTAAGCTGGGACATTTGGTGTCGGTTCCCTATTAAAAACGTCAAACTTCTCGGGAACCGCTCAGAACAAAGTAGACATTTAAATAGCGCACTAAAAAATGAATACATATGTGATATATTCTCAAGTTAGTAGATTTTTGTTAAAATTAACTACTGTAGGCGATTTTATTTTAATGATTCGTAAACCATTCTTTTTATTTTATTTTTAGAGGATGCCAACTGTGGATCAACTAACCCTCGATGAAAAGCCCTCTTTTTGCGCGGGTTGTGGTGCACGAATCGTTGACCGGTTTTACTTGATGGCGGTGGACAGAGAGTGGCATGCAGAGTGCTTGAAATGTAACGAGTGTAGTTTACGACTCGACAACGAGCTCACATGTTTTACGAAGGATGGAGAAATACTGTGCCGAGAAGATTATTACAAGTAAGGAACTTTTAAATGTCTCCTTTCCCTACAACGCGTCTTGCGCGTTTACGTATTTGCGCTTCAAACTGCGACATTAACTAATGTTCGGGGTTTTTTTGATACCCGAATATATAATATCCGCGATGGAAGATTTTCGTATGTCATGTTATTCGCTGCCAAAATTACTCCATTGAACGGCTCAAATTAGACATTAATCTTATCTTGTTTTATTCACTAAATCCAGTTCTGGTGAATGAAGAAATAAGTTTACATTTTGTGATAACACGCAAAGCATGCATGATTTATATAGCTCAATCTAGCCTATATATTTTATATGCGCACTAAACCTGTTGTAAAAAGTAGACTTTATTTATGTGGACACTTAAGGTTAGTTTTGACTGTTGAAAAACACTCTTTAAATTATTGTATTATTGTATTGTAAAATACGCGCTGAGTTGGAGTACATATTTGAGAGTTGCCATGCAAAAGTAATACGCCGTTGAAGCAAAACTGACGGCTTTCTGCCCGTGAACTGAATTCAAAACTGAACAGTTTTTTCCCTTCTGTCATTAAAACTAATCGCTAAAGTTTGAACTATTAATTTCCAACGTTGTTTTTAGCCTTCTACCCAGAAAAACAATAATTAATTCTTGATAGTGTTTTGCTCTGGGCATTGCCTGAAGTGTGATTTCGCACAAGGCGATTATCGACGCTATCCTCTATATTTTCGAGCGCTGTTATGTCTTTCGCATACCACAAGAAATAAACAATCCTTCAAGAACTACCAATTACCCCCTCTTGTAAAAAAAATATCATTTGCTTTGAGGGAATTTCTGTCTTCATACGATAATCCTACCAAATCACATACTCGCATAAATCCCGCAATATGACGAGCACTGTTTTCATAAAAGATATCATTCAGCTTGCTTCCTTGTATCATATATTATCAGGGACCCTTACTTAGGATCAACTAAACGATATATTTATCTCATTATCCATTAGGGATATTTGTTTTTGGCGCCAACAAGCCTGGAAAGCAGGGAAAACAACTTGATATGTGCCCAGATATATCGTATGATAGATTCCTATTTGATTCTGATATTTCAACGTGAGAAAACATCCACTGGGAAACTGCTATCAGACGTGAAGTACGTACAATGATTCAAAGGATAAAGCTAGGAACCGACGTACATTTTAGCCATTCTTCTGCGTCAATTTTGAACCTTTTTATCCGAGTGATGAACTATTCATGTTTGTCTATATTTAACATTTTTTAATAAAGAAAAGATCATTGAAAACTTAACTGTTCAGAGCATTTTGAAGCACTTTGGGGAGCCTAAAGTCGTGAAGTTTAGCTTGACGATCATTTTTTATTACAAAGTTACCACTTTTTCGTTTTGGTCTTTAATTGTAAATTCAGTTTAAAATGAGACGTTCACGGATTTTTTTAGGAATAAAACTTCCCACGGAAAGTGACAATGGTCTTTAATATTTCTTAGCGTTTTCTTGTACCTACGGAAATGAAGTATCCAGTATTTTTGCCAAAGGTGTTAGCTTTGTTGTGGATTTACAAATCGAGCCGTTCAGTCTTGTTTAAAATGAGACGTTCTAATTTCTAAACGGATCAATTAATTTTTCTTAGCGTTTTCTTGTTCCTACGGAAATGTAGTACATCCATTATTTTTGCCAAAAGTGTCAGCTTTGTTTTGGCAAACAACTGATAGCACTACGAAATCAAGAAGTTTTCATGTTTAAAATGAGACTTCTCACTTCATTTTTCTTAGCGATTTCTTGTTCCTACTGAACACCGAGTGTCAACTTTGTAGTGGTGAACAATAGCACTTACAAACTGTCTTTACCTTGGTTACGGTTGATTTGTTTGGATGTTTTTTCGACACTGAGTACGAAATTATTCTTATTTAAGGGGATCAATTGAAAAACACCAAGTAACGTCTTATATGCCTAGCTTCTGTCAAACGACCGACCGATAAACTGCCCGACAAAATAAAAGCATAAATAAAAAGCAGGATCGAACTACACGGGATAGAAATAAAATGTGGCTGTAAGGAATTATCTTTCAAAATTTTCAGCTAAATTTGATGTAATCCTATCTATATGTAAGTACATTCAGAGCGTAAAGATATTTTAGTTTACCGAATCATTTGCTGACTAATTTATTGACCAAGAATGCATAAATAAAAAACCGGATCTATAAGAGTGAGAAATATAACTGAGAAATTCCTTGTTAAAGTAGCAGCGAAAATTGAACGCTATAGATTCTATTGCAACCTTTCGAAAATATGAATTGTATCGTTCGCTGACCAACAAATTGTTCATCCAAATGAAAGTATTAACAAAAGAGGGGAATCATAAAACTGAGATGCCGGAATGAGATATATATGGCTAAGAAATTATCTTTTTAATTCACAGTCAAATATGACGATCGACCAGAATAGCTTCTATTTGTAAGCATTCAGAACCTAAAAAATTTAAGTTCTTTTAAGCGGCTCACCAATGCGTATATCTGAATAACGTCGCAACATTTTTATTCTAATACAAAACTTATGTCAAAACCAAAGAGTAACAGTTCTTGGCTATTGAACTGCCTTGTGAATTAATGCGAATACGAAATTTATATAGTTTGACTATCGAGTGCCCGCAGAAGTACATTCATTTTTATCATTCCCCAGACAAAACTACGGATTTAACAGAACTTTGTTTATTGACTTGATATGGAGGTAAAAATTAATCGAATGACGGTTTTATAACGCGAGAAAAGTTCGCCGCGTATTCGATGTATTCATATAAATGCCGACTCCCGGCAATGTATGTAGGCCAGTTTCGAAGAAACAGTTTTAGTTAATTAGTTAATTTAATTTACTCTATCCAAAATAATCCACTTTTGGATCTAACATGGCTTATAGATCCTTCCTTTTAATCAAACTCGAGACATATTTATTTCGCTTATAAACTAAGTCAATTAAGTTAATTTCATATAACTACAGCGAACGCTCGCTTTACGGACACCGCGCTATTTCGAACATGCACACCGTTTTACGGAAAGGAGTTCAAATCCCGATGACCAATTAGCTCTTTTTTAGTAATACTTTTGTATTGATGATATTGGATGTTACTGTCGCTGTTATATAAAGAAGGTCGATTTCATTGTGTTTGTCAAGAAATTAATGTCCCAAATTTCTTTTTATGAATGTCGGAAAATATAACAGTACTACAGTAAAGTACTGCCCGCGGTAAACTTTCATGGTAACGTCTTAAATTTTCATCCACAGGCTCAAAAGTTAGAGCCACCTTGTACAGCATAATACACAACGCCACAGGAAAGTACTGTTCAGTAGCTTTCATTTCAATGGTTATACTTCATGTTTTTGTCCACAGACTCAAACGTTTTAGGACCACCTTGTACAGCATAATAAACAGCACCACAGAAAAGTACTGCTCAGCAGCTTTCATTTTAATGGTTATACTTTAAGTTTTTGTCCACAGACTCAAACGTTTTATAAACACCTTGTACAGCAAAATAAACAGTACCACAGGAAAGTACAGTTCTGTAGCTTTCATTTGAATGGCCATACTGTAGGATTTCATACACGCACCACCAAACAGTTAGAATCAATTTCACGACTCACAGTTTGACCTTGAGCAGGTGGGAAAGAGTTTACTAAAAGTTCGCTTCTTGTTGTTTTCTCCTTTAGGCGCTTCTCAGTTAAGAAATGCGCGGGCTGCAATCAGGGCATCGCAAGCAAAGAACTGGTGATGCGTGCCCGCGATCAAGTCTATCACATCAGCTGTTTTGCCTGTGATCGCTGCAAGCGAATTTTAGCGACGGGGGAATACTTTGGCATGCGTGGAATGCGAATATTCTGCAAGGCGGACTACGAAGTGTTACTCAGAGAGGAAGCGCAGACTTTGAAATCTACCCTTGGGTCTTCGTCGGCGAAAGGAAGGCCGAGGAAAAAGAAAATATCTGTGCCGCTTGAAGGCGTAACAGCCTTATCAGGTGAGGTTTTAGCGAGCAATAAGCGCTGATTACTCTAAACCGGCACGCAATAAAAAGTGATGATAACTCGTATTAGCTGTGCGCATTGCTTGGACCTTTAGGCTTTTTTTGTGTCTTGTGTTGGAAGCGTTCGGTTGCGTATTGTCTTTATGGTGATTGTGATTGTTGTGTTTGAAACGAAAATAACTTTCCACTTAGAACCAAGTTTAGTTTGAACACTGCAGTGCTTGTTTTAGTTTGCAGACAATGTTATCATAAGGAATGCGGATTTGGACAGTATTATTCCGACTTTATTGTTCCAAAATAGACATCTGCAATAAAACACTATATTACATAAGGTACCGGATCTTCATAACGTTTCATTTCTTATGCAATGGCGACATCTGGACGACAACATGAATATCCGTAAAGTCTACAAATTAAGTATCATACACGCCTCCTTTCCGATCGACCTAATCCAGGCTTTTAAGATTTTTACTCGAGGGATTTTGTCCTCTTTCGATTATACTACTTACCTCTTAACAACTCCTGTTGTTGTTTTTTTTTCTCAAAGAATTTTCACGTAATTTTCAAGCACTTTCCAATTCCAGGCCGTCATTTGTACGTTAATGCTAATCTAAACAACAAAGAAGTTGTGTTTGAAATGAAGTGAAAGTGTTTTTTTGGCGACTGGGCTAGGTGTTATCGTATTAAAAGGACGAAAAATAAACTTTACACCTGTCAGAGCTAGTAACTACTAAAAAGCTCGCCGCTTTTTATTTTATTTCTGTTCGCATGTAATTGAAAGCGTAATTAATTAACATATAGATAATGTCGTTGAAAAGGTCTTTTCTGTGTCCTTCTAAAAGCGGCGTTATTCAAACACCTGAATGGTGCTTGTTTTCTGATCGATCAAATTTAATTGTAAGGCGCCATATTAATAGTTCTTTAGTTCGATTTGTCATCGTTTGAAAAGGTTTCTTTTTTGTTAACCTTAAGGCATTGTCATTTGGCGGTATTCAGGCTTATTTCATACCGACTAACTGACAATCATTAATGGATAACTTTGTTAAATTTAGCAATAAACTATGCTAATTAACTGAATAAATGAATTAAAGCACTTCTTTGAAAAACTAATATTGACTTTTAGTACTGTAATCGACTAAAAACTCTCACAAACTGTACATGTATAGCCATTATTTTCTTTGATCGATTATTGCAAGTTATAAAGTGGAGATTATAGATTCACCAGACTAAATTATAGCATCTCTGGGACTCACTGAACTGTTGGAAGGAATAATTTGTAAATAATTTTGCCCGGATTTCAGAGCCATAGAAAACTTTTAATGGTTTTGTGGATCCTACCAATGTAGTGGATTAGAAATTTATCCCGTGTTTGGGCTGGAGTTTTGGTTTTGCTTTTTTAATAGCTCGGGAAACCAGACAACTAAATAAACACTGAACGCTATATGTTTACTTCTATTTCAGGTTTTACGATTTCTGAAGCAGAAGGTCATCTAGGTCAACACAATGGAGATACCAAGCCTAAGCGCATGCGTACATCTTTTAAGCATCATCAACTCAGAGCAATGAAAGCGTACTTTGCAATGAACCACAACCCTGACGCTAAGGACTTGAAACAACTCTCACAAAAAACCGGCCTTTCAAAACGAGTTTTGCAGGTCTGGTTTCAGAACGCTCGCGCGAAGTACCGCCGAACAGTATGCAATCCGCAGGCTCAGGATTTGTCGCCAGACTCTCAGGACCAGGCCTCTCCGGTCAGCGCGATTTTAGAAGCAGGGATAGTATAACTAACATAAACCCCATTGAACCTCTCCTATACGCCTCGATCGACAGGGTGTATTTATATGAAACGCGCCCTTTCTAATTTTTAAGGACGTTCACGCTAAAATCTTTTTCAACCAAAGATTTTTTTCAATCTTCTGCCATATCCAGATTATAAATCACTCTGGTCAGAAATGCAAGAAGAATTGGTGGGTCATCGACTTCGATAAGATGCGTGGAAAAATACGCAGATTTGGGAAAATCGGCATTCCTAACTGGATATATGGAGTCAGTGGCTGTTAGTTTAAAAATACCGAAGATGAATAGCGGGAGACAAATATAAACTTTCTTGGTCAAGTTTTATAAAGAGCGGTTTTCAATTGAGTGTCGAACATAATTATACAATTACTTTGGTTTTGCATTGCTACCCACTGATTGGCTAAAACGTCTCGCGCCGCCTCATCAACTGATCAGAAGTAAAAATAAAACCAATCGTGACTTGCTCGCATACGTTTTTCCGTGCATAGCGCCGGCTACATGTATTTGCTTCGCGTTCTGTTTGGTTCATTGGATTGTTTACGACTGCTGTGATTGGCCAGAGCGATTAATTTTGTTTTGGTTTCACGACACTCAATTGAAAACTGCTCTAAATGTGTCTGTTGAATAATAATAATAATAATAATAATAATAATAATAATTTTTTTTTATTAAATAATGGAATCTTTTATTAATAACCAAGCTAACTAAATAATAATAATAATAATAATAATAATAATAATAATGATAATATTGTTTTTTCATCTTAGGATAAAAAAATCACATATCTTAAGTTTCAATTTCAATAGTGTCATCCTTTCAAGTTAGAGCATTTACAAACTTTATACAGCCACAATATGAACGGAATTCGTTGGCGCGTGGGTAGAAGAATAGGAAACATTCAACATTCTACAACACATAGCACTTTATGTGTTTTGATTTCTTGGTTAGTGCGCGCTCGCATGGCATGCGACATGAATTGCGTGCATAGTAAGGATTCCCATTAACAATCAGCGCGAACGTCGTTAAAATTGGCCTCCGAAAATATTTAATAATCCATTTCACTTCCAAAAGCGATTAAAATCAAAATCAAAATATTAAAATTAAAATCAAAAATTAAATTCAAGAAAAATTTTAAATTTCATTTTGTAAAATACTGAAAAACAAGCGATGCTTTCAGAAAGAATTGCTGAAAAGCTGAATAGTTACACTGTGAGATTCATCCACCGACTTAAAAGTTAGAAAAACAGTACACTTTGAAGTTAAATGTTTGTCATAACTGGCACATCTAAACTAAAAAGTACTGTTGTCATCTGGACAATGACGAATTTATTGTAACTAAAGCCTGGTTTCTATATGATCGCTACGATCGCTGCGATCGCTGAAAAAACGTTCAGCGCTTGTAGCGAAATGGACTAAGCCACTCTCCAGCGATCGTAGCGATTATGTTGAAAGTATGGAAACTGGCTTAGTCCATTTCGCTACAAGCGCTGAACGTTTTTTCAGCGATCGTAGTGATCATATGGAAACCAGGCTTAAGACGATTAATAATAACACCTTCGCAATATGCATTTGATGATAGCACAGGGGACCCACACTGTGTCACAGTTTGCAACCAAAAGGTTCGCCTCTCATTATCATAAATGACGAAAATTACCTGAGCATTAAGAAGACAAACAAGCGAGGAGGTTCCTTCTGTCTGTACCGGAGCACAGATGACGTAAAACAAAAGGAACAAAGAACGACAATAATACAAATACAAAACAAGACCAAAAATACAATACCTCACAAACAATAGAATACAATGAGTACCGGTACACGCAGGAAGACCCAGCGAGAAAAACTGACTTTGGATCGGCCCAGCGCCGAGCCGATTTTCACCCAGAAGGAATACAATTCCTTTATATTTTAAAAACGCAAACGGTCGCACGGTTTGAGTGGGGGCCCTGTGATTAAAAGCCATTACAAGCCCTTGCTTTTAAAAGTTAGGCACCGGTCGTTTCTTCAATAAATTAAAGCGTTAAAATATGAAATAAATGGTTGTTTCTTGTCTTATGGAACAATTGTCAAGGTAATAAATTGTGCCTTATCGTTCGTCCCGCTTTCTCGCCCTACCCACCAATAACTTAACACTTTGAATGTTGGAGTACTCAGGATTTAAAGTGACGGGGATATGCGAAGGATTTTTTTGGGTTTGAAATTTTCGATTCCAGGAATTCGTTTGGTAAGAACATTTTGGCATGTATATTTTTTGAGTCAAAAAGAACAATTTAATTTAGTTTCCTTGATATATTTTATTTTCAGTCGGGTGCCATATGAAACTGATAATTTCTGTATAATGTACATTTCAGTCCTTGTTCTATCTCGTTTATCTGCTCATTTTTGTTAGTCTTGATGATACTTGAAAAACGAGGTGAAGTGTTGACAAAAAAACTAAAAATAGCTGACAAAGAGCATACACTAAATTACAGAAACGTTGTCATAGAAAATACCAAATAGGAATTAACTGCCTTGATGATATACTCACAGGATAAAAGAAGAAAAATTATTAATTCCTGAGAAGAAAATTAATTCATTTATTTGATAGAAAAGTGTTTGGAAGAAATATCTGTTAAAAAGTCATGTTTGCGAAAGATCTAGAATGCCTCTGCTTATAGAGCAGAAAAACTAAAACCAAAGTAATTACTCTGACCAATCACAGCAGTCGTAAACAATCCAATGAACCAATCAGAGCTCGAAGCAATTACATGTCGGCGGCGCCAAGCGCGGGAAAACGCGTGCGAGCAAGTCACGATTGGTTTTGGTTTTACTTCTGATTGGTCGAGAAAGTAGCGTGAGATTTTTTTAGCCAATCACAAAGCGTAGCAATGAAAAACCAAAGCAATTGTGTAATTGCTTTTTACACTCAATTGAAAACTGCTCTATCATTATCTAAAGGTAATCAATTCCTATTTTTGGTATTCTGTAACATTTTCTATGACAGTTTCTGTAATTAGGTGTATAGCCTGAAATAACAAATTATAAAAGATTGGAATTAAATTTCTGTGAAAGCATAGTGGATGAGCGAATTCTGAGAACTAAGAAATTATGAGAAACTCTCCTTAAGTTCAGCACTTTAATAGGACAATCACATGACTTTTGAAGGGCATATAGTTTATTTGTGGCCCGAGTAGCATCATTTGCGCCCGAGCGGAGCGAGGGTGCAAATGATGCTACGAGGGACACAAATAAACTATATGCCCTTCAAAAGTCATGTGATTATCATTATTATCAATACACAAGGCCAAATCGTACAAATTCATTTAATAAGAAAAAAATGTTTAACAGAAACAGGGCCGTAAATGCGTTTGCAGCCCGTCAAATTCAATATCGCCCGCCACTCACGCGTGTTTTCTCGAAGGCAGTTTCTTATTTGGCCGCGTATATTGATAATAATTGTAATTATTGATTACATTCTACTGACAATGAATATTGACAGAATACCACTGATCCAATTACAGCTTAACAAGGATACTGAGGTTTACAATCCTTCTGTGTGGCTTTCAAGCACTATTTTATCTTATCTGTTACCTACGTTTATTCAGTCTTTGTTACTAAGCTTAAATGACTCTTATATCAGGACAATTTTATCGTAGAAGAAATTCTTCGGATTTGCTGTGTTGGTGGTTTCACAGGTCTTGGTCTTTGGATAGCATTCAAGGCCATCAAAGAACATGAAGGAAACACACGTTGGGTTGTTATTGCAGCGTTTAGCGCACTCTGCTAGAGAGACGAAACCATGGATGGACCAGATGTCGTTACCAGAGCAATCACCAGGTCTCATGGCGTACCCTACAGGTATTTTGTCGTAGAAAATGTTCAGACTGTTGCTCTTGCTCGTTGTGGCACAAGTTTTGGTCTTTGGATAGCAACGGTGATTGTTGTAGAACATGAAGGCCTGGCACTGTGAAGATGAGGAACAAAGGCGTGCACAATCTGCCAGGGTAGTATGATCTCTGTAGAGGGACCAGATGTCGTTTCCAGAGCAGTCGCCTGGTCGCATGGTGTAGCCTGAAAGAACTTTGTCGTAAAACACATTGAGAGGGTTGGTCTTGCTCGTTGTGCCACAAGGTTTGGTCTTTGGATAGCAACGATGATTGTTGTAGAACATGAAGGCTTGGCACTGTGAAGATGAGGAACAAAGGCGTGCACAATCTTCCAGGGTAGTGCGATCTCTGTAGAGGGACCAGATGTCGTTTCCAGAACAGTCGCCTGCTCGCATGGTGTAGCCTGAAGGAACTTTGTCGTAAAACACATTGAGAGGGTTGGTCTTGCTCGTTGTGCCACAAGCTTTAGTCTTTGGATAACAACGGTGATTGTTGTAGAACATGAAGGCTTGGCACTGTGAAGATGAAGAACACAGTCGTGCACAATCTGCCAGAGTAGTTCGATCTCTGTAGAGGGACCAGATGTCATTCCCAGGACAGTCTCCGCTACGAACGTTGTATCCCTGTGGCGCAACACAGCGAAGCTGATTACCTACCGACTGGATTCGGCACGGTTGAGGACTTTCGGCATTTCCTGCTGCCAATGCACGCAGAGATAGGGCCAACATCCACGACAGAATTAAATTACGCTTCATTTCTGGATCAAAAAACAAAGATTTTGTTTATTAATAGATGTCGTTATATTTTTGCATTTAAATATAAAAAAATGTCAGTGTTTCTTTAAATTTCTAGAAACATGAACAGTAATTGATGACTGTAAATGTAAATCAGTATTGTAAATGACAGGACTGCACTAAACCGGACTTGTTAAACTGAGGACTTGTAAAATGGGACTAGTGAAATGCGTTAATATTTCCGTTATTGAAACGATCATCTAGTATATGAAGATGAAAGATCTGAAAAGTGCAATTTTATGATGTTTACTTTGGAGAGTATCTGTTGTCTGCCATGCTTTCGCCACGCGCGCGACATTTACAGTGAAGAACTTCTGCGTCACTCACATTTATCTATTTTTTTAATTTAAAGTTTACTATTTCAATGAGTTAGTACATTAATATACGAGGAAAAAGAGGCGAGGAATCCCAAAAGAAACCAAGAGGATTATGGGTAATGGGTTTTCTTGATGAAAATACGTAGGTATAAATTAATAACACTGTTATGGCGGAGGCTATAATTAATTGGAGAGAAAACGTAATGCACTGTTACAAATACACAGTAATTCACTATTACCAAATTTCCGTTGAGCCAGTAGGCAGGAAATAATTTTCAAAACGGTAACGTTTTTTAATGCAAACATGTTTGGGGTGAAACTTCATCCAGTCTTCAGGACGAGTAACAGAACACGCTAGTGGGTGTGATATAAATGCAAGAGGATACAATGGTATGGAAAATATAGCTTACTTCAGCGCGTTAAAATGTGGAACGTTTCAGGTCTCCTCGCCATTCACTTTTTTTCTCTAATCCTTTATTATTTTCATCTTGCTCTGTAAAATGTTGTATATATGGCAAATAAAGAATGAATGAATGAACGTATAACTAATTACAACTTGACAAGAAATATAGACGATATAACTAATGACGGCGTGACCATAGCGAAGAAACGGAACAGAAAATGTATACTGAGTATACAGGTAAAACCAAATGGCCAGTGAAAAGATTGACAGGATCTGAAAAATTTGTCGGTATTGAGTGAACATGCAAAAAATTAATAGAGAAGATATTGCTTCATTTTATGATTGAGAATAGGAACTCTAGTTGAGTTTTGCAATTCCGGGCAAAGGGAATTGAAAAATGTAGAAATGAGAACAATGTTATATTAGTTCTACATTTAAAAACATGAAAGCAACTGGCATTTCTTGTGTTATAATCATGAACCTGACTTGTTAATAAAACATTATTTTCAAAACTTTCCTATTTTCTGAGCATAGTTTGTTCTATTAACTATGTTCTGAGCGAATACGAAACATGTCTCGTATTTTGATAAATGCCAATAACTAGAACGTGAACACCGTTTGACTCTAATTCTTGAAATAAATAGTCTCTATTTGAATCAACTTGTAATAAAAGTAACTGACCTACATGTAACTGCATGGAACACGTAAAATATCTCCTACAAGTATTTCTGAATGTTATGCGTTATCTTTGTGTAAAACGACTGCTGCATTACTTAAACTGTTTTTAACCGGCATCCGAAAGTAATGGCTACCCAAAAGTAGCGGCCCGTTTGGCCTGCTAAATCAGAAAGTAACGGTCTGAATAATATAGAGTAGCCGTATCTTAAATCCAGCAAAAAATGTCGCAGCGCATATGTTTGCTGTATGCACAATTTGCTCACTTTAATAAAAGCATATTTCCTTTTGTTTTCAGGTGATTATCAAGTGGAACTTTGCCAAATCATGACCATTTTCAATGATAAGTATATGACAACATGTTTTTGTTATATTTTTGCATAAGAAAGTTTATTAACATGATGCTTTCTTGGGATACTTTAAACACCTTCTAATTCTACAACTGATTATCTCCGGCGTCGTGTAAAATGTTTCATCTCAAATAAATAAGTAAGTAAGTAAGTGAGTGAGTGAGTGAGTGAGTGAGTGAGTGAGTAAGTAAGTAAGTAAATGCTCTACGAATTTGAATGCCGCGAGTATGCATGTCTCCTACCTTTGCTGCTGTATTACTATCGCATTAATAGGCAGCTCGTTTGGTCATTCGAGACAGTACGGGGGCACAGCATTAAAGAAAACGAATTTTCGCATCTTTAACTTTTTGCGTGAAGAACAGTATCCGGCAAAATAACGTGTTTTCTTTACAGACAAATTTCGTGTCGCGTCAAGACTCGTTAACTCGAATAACGCATAAAGCTTGCGTTTCGCAAAGCACATTTATAAAAGAGCGTAAATGATTAATATAAAAATGGATAGCATTTAGTCTCTGCTATTTACAGAAATACCGTATGCAGTTTTATATTTATGCCTCATTAGTCAACAAAAAATTTCCTATCTTATTTCGTTGGGCTTCGCTGTGAAGCTTTGCGCCCTTCTAACTCTCTTGGCGCATGGTTCTCCACGTTCAGGAACCTATTGTATGTCGAGACTAATACCTGCTATCGCCAAACTGCCAGGATTCTCTAAATTGCTTCGTGAAAAAAATCGTATTTAAAGAGGAAAAATGGCGATTGTCTCCTTTTCAAATCCCATGTCAAGCTTTGATTCGTTGTTCTCAGGGTCGTTAACTAGCATTTGTTTCTACGTAGCGCGCCTCTCAAAAACCATCAATTTTAGTCTTCCCATCACCGTCGAAAAGACCGAGACGACCTGAATTAGTTTTTTGCTTGTAGCAGGGCGAAAATAAAGATTAAAAAAAAGACTTGTGTATTTCATACATGTGTACCAAAGCCTTTTCGCCAGCAAAAAATAAAGGGAGAACCATTTTTGGTCGCGAAATCGAACGGACCGCTTTTAGCGGGACTGCCACTCAGTTAATGTTGTTTCCTTAACTATCAACAACAACTACAAAAATCTTCAACACAGATGGATATACGAAAAGTATTGTTCATTTACACAAGTGGCAGGTCTCTCCACCTGAATATATTATGGTCGACCTTCATGGAAGTATATCAAAAGGGAAGGCAAAGAAGAGACATCTAATCGTTTATGGCGTTCAAGGACATGTCTCGAGTGTCGACCCAGATGTATTCGATGCTGCTTTTGTGATTGAGGGTGGAAAAATGACCGATGGAAAGTGATTTGAATATGAATTCACACAAGAAGGCACAGAGAAACAATAATTCTACAAATGGCTACACAGCATGAAAACCTCCTGTCATTTAAGATATTTATATCCCAAAGATTATCAAAGGGTCATACAATACATATCGAGCATGCAAAAACTGAGACAGAGATAATAGTGACTAGTCACAATTGTATTTGGTGATCTAAAGGGAACAGATATCTCGTAGACCTTCTTGGAAAAGCAATTCTAAAGGCTTCTTTATACTTTTTGCGACTAGCGGGAATCGTGTTTGGCCTGTCACCTTTATAATACCTACATCGATTTCTTCGCTTATATAACAGGAAAAAATTTCTTTATACCACTTCTCATAAGAGTTGTTAAAATGACCCCCAGGTAATGCTTCCTTTTCTGAAAATGACCCCCCACCAAAACAATCAAGATTTTGAAAATGACCCCCCAGCAAAATGCCCCCCCCCCCCCCCCCCCACAGGTAACAAACGACCAGCCCCTAATATAATTATCCACCAATTTTTTATCACAAAAGTTACAAATCATATCACCCATTGCCTTTAATTCGTCATGAATTATTTTATTACAATCCATTCTATATATAATAAGGAAACATTATTTTTTAACACATTAACAAACCTTCAAGGGTATAAATGGCTTGATTGATATTAAATGATAATTGCTGTTTAGCACCCATATGTGCTTCAATAATAGTGATCGAGCATCTTGTATTTTTCCACAGGTTGCATCAAATCGCATTGTTAATTCTTCTAAAGAAGGCATCTTTTTCCTCGTTTGAATGTTTTTAACCAAAACTAAAACCAAAACCAGATTTTTAACCAAATTTTTAATTTATGGGTTTATTTTTGATTGGTTAAAAAAATCACGCGACAATCATGACTTGAAAACAATAACAATCATACGACATCATAGGCTTCCTGTTTTTCTGAGAAGGTGGCGTGGGAGGAGCGTTGCGTGACGAGCCCTAATAACGGCTGCGTAGGAGAATACACACACTGATGCTGACAAATAAATATGCTGACTAATTATTACTTCCCATTCAGTCACACAACGATAGTTCCTTCCCTTTTTTCCGAGAATATCACACGATGAGAACCATAGCATTTTTATATATTTACCATAAAGCGGTCTCAAAATTCGGTATCATACTATGGAATTAACAATTGTTTTGGCTTTAAAAATATTGGAATTTATGTGCTGGAATGAAATTTTGGTTGTTGAATTTTTTACCTGCAAGTGCGATCTGGGTGTTTGCGAGTACCCGAACAGTGCAAAACAATTGGAAAGTAGTTATATAGTGATCCTACCGTTATATAGTGCTCGTACTGTTATATAGTGCTCGTACTGTTATATAGTGCTCGTACCGTTATATAGTGCTCGTACCGTTATTTAGTGCTCGTACCGTTATATAGTGCTCGTACCGTTATTTAGTGCTCGTACCGTTATATAGTGCTCGTACCGTTATATAGTGCTCTTACCGCGTTATATAGTGCTCGTACTGTTATATAGTGCTCGTACCGTTATATAGTGCTCGTACCGTTATTTAGTGCTCGTACCGTTATTTAGTGCTCGTACCGTTATATAGTGCTCGTACCGTTATTTAGTGCTCGTACCGTTATATAGTGCTCGTACCGTTATATAGTGCTCGTACCGTTATATAGTGCTCGTACCTTTATATAGTGCTCGTACCGTTATATAGTGCTGTACTGTTATATAGTGCTCGTACCGTTATATAGTGCTCGTACCGTTATTTAGTGCTCGTACCGTTATATAGTGCTCGTACCGTTATATAGTGCTCGTACCGTTATATAGTGCTCGTACCGTTATATAGTGCTCGTACCGTTATATAGTGCTCGTACTGTTATATAGTGCTCGTACCGTTATATAGTGCTCGTACCGTTATATAGTGCTCGTACTGTTATATAGTGCTCGTACCGTTATATAGTGCTCGTACCGTTATATAGTGCTCGTACCGTTATATAGTGCTCGTACTGTTATATAGTGCTCGTACCGTTATATAGTGCTCGTACCGTTATATAGTGCTCGTACCGTTATATAGTGCTCGTACTGTTATGTAGTGCTCGTACCGTTATATAGTGCTCGTACCGTTATATAGTGCTCGTACCGTTATATCGTGCTCGTACTGTTATGTAGTGCTCGTACCGTTATATAGTGCTCGTACTGTTATATAGTGCTCGTACCGTTATTTAGTGCTCGTACCGTTATATAGTGCTCGTACTGTTATATAGTGCTCGTACTGTTATATAGTGCTCGTACCGTTATATAGTGCTCGTACCGTTATATAGTGCTCGTACCGTTATATAGTGCTCGTACCGTTATATAGTGCTCGTACCGTTATATAGTGCTCGTACCGTTATATAGTGCTCGTACTGTTATGTAGTGCTCGTACCGTTATATAGTGCTCGTACTGTTATATAGTGCTCGTACCGTTATATAGTGCTCGTACCGTTATATAGTGCTCGTACTGTTATGTAGTGCTCGTACCGTTATATAGTGCTCGTACCGTTATATAGTGCTCGTACTGTTATGTAGTGCTCGTACCGTTATATAGTGCTCGTACCGTTATATAGTGCTCGTACCGTTATATAGTGCTCGTACCGTTATATAGTGCTCGTACTGTTATATAGTGCTCGTACCGTTATATAGTGCTCGTACCGTTATGTAGTGCTCGTACCGTTATATAGTGCTCGTACCGTTATATAGTGCTCGTACCGTTATATAGTGCTCGTACCGTTATATAGTGCTCGTACTGTTATGTAGTGCTCGTACCGTTATATAGTGCTCGTACCGTTATATAGTGCTCGTACCGTTATATAGTGCTCGTACCGTTATATAGTGCTCGTACTGTTATATAGTGCTCGTACCGTTATATAGTGCTCGTACCGTTATGTAGTGCTCGTACCGTTATATAGTGCTCGTACCGTTATATAGTGCTCGTACCGTTATATAGTGCTCGTACCGTTATATAGTGCTCGTACCGTTATATAGTGCTCGTACTGTTATATAGTGCTCGTACCGTTATTTAGTGCTCGTACCGTTATATAGTGCTCGTATCGTTATATAGTGCTCGTACCGTTATATAGTGCTCGTACCGTTATGTAGTGCTCGTACCGTTATATAGTGCTCGTACCGTTATATAGTGCTCGTACCGTTATGTAATGCTCGTACCGTTATTTAGTGCTCGTACCATTATATAGTGCTCGTACCGTTATATAGTGCTCGTACCGTTATATAGTGCTCGTACCGTTATATAGTGCTCGTACTGTTATATAGTGCTCGTACCGTTATATAGTGCTCGTACCGTTATATAGTGCTCGTACCGTTATGTAGTGCTCGTACCGTTATATAGTGCTCGTACCGTTATATAGTGCTCGTACCGTTATATAGTGCTCGTACCGTTATGTAGTGCTCGTACCGTTATATAGTGCTCGTACCGTTATGTAGTGCTCGTACCGTTATGTAGTGCTCGTACCGTTATTTAGTGCTCGTACCATTATACCGTCTCGTACTGTTAAATAGTGCTCGTAGTGTATTAATATTAATATTGATTATTACGAGTACATTGGCCATACAGAAAGGAATCCCGATGTATGAACGATTATTTAGTGAAAAAATATCAACCATTTGCAGAATAGCCAGAGAGGCTCATTAATATACGATCAAGAGCAAATTGCCTCACATCCTCGACAAACAGCTTGAAGCAACTAATACTATTCATAAGACGAACATTTCTTTTAAAAATTTAAACATATCGAGTATGATAATTTTGCAGGAAAATGTTTATGCTCCGAATCTTTGTAGTAGTTTCTGCACAGAATGTTTCAAGCCGGGTTACAAGGGAAATGAAAAAATGAAGGGAAATGAATTTGCAGCAACGTTTACTAAACAGAGCTAAATAAATCACTGAATGACTTTATCTAAATGTCAAGAGTGCTTAGCTGGTAGAAAACTAATTTGGAACACTATAAAACGTCATCTGAACGAAGGACTACTTGTAGGATGGCTCTTTGATGTTGCATTCCAATATTAAAGAGCAATCTTGGTAACCATTCAGGCCAAATAAACTTCATGCTCGATTTTCTCGAGTCTGGTTTTTATTTTCTTCCCAACAACAACATAGTTGGCTAGCGTTGGAAACGTCAGGTTTTGAAACTTGATGAAACTCACTTGTTGAAATCACATTTTTGTGTAGCATGCCTGTGGTTTGTAAAGCTAACTAAAAAAAAGAGGAAAACAGTTCTTCAGCTCTCAATGACATACTGGCAAAAGGAAGTGACAGACTGAGACGAAAGCCGTGATCTGGTAAAATGAAACAAATAATCGATTCCTATGTTTTTTTTATAATCAACTCAAGTACATGGGAATTCATATTATGTGGTAAAGCGTATGTAGAGCAAGATGTCGAACTAAATGGATCAGCACTGGTTTTAGAAAACATAATGATTCTGTTGTCGATTTGATTTAAAGAAACCAATTTTCAACTTTTCAGTTACTGAAGTCATCGCTTATGATTAGAAAGAGGTAGTCTCCAACTTTTTTGTTCTGTTTTGTTTGCATTTTAATACACGTTGTTATGCTTGTTTTCGCGCCACAGATAATTTGTATTAATCCATACTATTTCAATATTTCTTTTGCGAAAGGGTATGTGAGAAATGTCTTTTTGGAAAGATTTCCGTACAACCCCATACATTAGTTATGCATACTGTTCTGAAAACTGAAACAAAAGCCAAAACAATAGAACTCCAAAAGCTAAACAATAGCACATACATACATAATTAATGTATGGGGTTATACGGAAATCTTGCCGTCTTTTTTACATCATGTGCCAAACTTATCTGTATACACCTTTCAACTTATTTTGAACACTATAAATTAGCCAAGGAATGTCAAAGATCCAAGCATTACATTATGCAAGTTAGTAAACAGGACGTTTTAATTATCTTTCAACCGAAGATATTTCAGAGTACAAGGGAAGTTTAAATTACGCGGCGGCGAGGCGTATAGCAAGATGTCGAACTAAACGGTGCCCTTAAGGTTTGTCTAAGTGTGTTCACTCTGTGGGCGAATTATTTTTCTATTTCTATTGCAAACATGTTTTTTTCCTGTTTAAGGCTACGTCATCATTGTCAGATAACATTGTTTGCAAGTGACAGGTGCTTTAAACAGTAAATGATTAATGTATGTTTTGCGAAAAGTTCCTTCAAACACTCATTAATAATTCATAAGCATATTAGCCTATCACACGACGTAAATCCATCACGTGCACGGACCTTTATACCTGGTAATCCATGGTCATTCTGAAAAGCCTGGTGGCGGATTTGATTTCAGTCCCAGGGGAGTGCGGGGCTGATTGTTTTTTACCTCATTAGTATTCTTTATATAAAGAGGTACTCTCATTAGTATTCTTTATATAAAGAATACTAATAAAGGTAAAAGACAATAGGTTTCTTTTCCTTATTAGTATTTTTTATATAAAAAATACTAATGTTGGTAGTAATTATTTAGGATTCTTAGTACAACAAATGGTGACTTTAATTTTTTCGATATGTAGCCTTTTGCCATTCTATATGGAATCTTCTCCAACAAAATTAGCAACCAACAGTTTAGCAAGTAAGCCGTTATTTGAATGACACCAGAGCCCACGTGTAAATTGGTAGGAAAGCGAGTGTTCAGAGATGCAAGCTGCTTATTTCTACTCGTTCGCTGCCACTGGATAAAAATTGTTAGACATTTTATCTACCATACCTGTCAACTTTGGTATAGCATTTTTCATGGATTATTTTTTCCTCAGAACTGTAATGATCCCAAAACTTTCGACAGTTGCCGGGAAGCCATGGTCACCTCGTCGAAGCTAGTGTGGCACATGTGCTGTATGCTAATCAGTCTACTTGTTTTTCTCGTATGCTAATATCCTCTTTGCACAAAAAGCACATTTGTTTGACCTCCGTAGGGACACGCTTTTCGCGGTTCGTGTTTGAAGCCGTTCAAAACACTCACAGCACGTGTTTTATCAAGTCTAAAAATTCTCGCGCTTCGCGCTCGAATTTTTAAACTTGATAAAACACTGCTGTTCGTGTTTTAAACATTACTTGAAAGGTATTGTTTACCAGGTCAATAAATAAAGACTCCGAGAGAGTAACATTTAAATCAGCTAGGCCAGGACTCAAGCTAGACTGTCAAAAGAAGAAGCATTTAAGCACATCCCTCTGAATTCGGAAATTCGTATACCCGTCGAGAGAAGGTAAATTTTATTTTCCACTGAAATCTTCTGTTTTATAAGTAATATTTTCTTATGCATGTGTCAATGCTATCAATGCATGCAGTGCCATTTCCGTGATTTTCGGGCTCGTTTTTAACAGATATTTTTTGCATACTGTTCAAATTCGAGTCCTATTGATGTTTTAAATGCTTACAAGATAAGTTTAAAAAGAAGCTTAAGTCGGATATTAAAAAAAGCTTTTTAAGAATGGACAAATTGTTTTCTCGAATAGTACACATTTTAACGTTATTATTTGCAAAATAGTATTCAGTCTCTTTATCAGTGTTGTTGATAATAATGGCTATTCTTTTGTTAGCTTAAATTGGGATAGTTTTCTGTGTTTCAAGAGAAAACGCTAGTAAATTAGCACTTTGATGAAGACTTGCAATTTCCTTGTGAAAACTAGACTGTTTCCTTAGTTTATATGCCGCAAGGTTAATGTGAGATGATTTGTCTTTTGATATCTTAATTCATTCAACAATGTGATTGAAAAATCTAAAACGGATAGCAAGGCCTGAAATGCTTTTCTTAATCAATACCGCCAACACTTACTGTTTATTAATAATTTTTCTATCAAAGCAATGTATAGATCACTTTGCGCTTAATGACAATCATGGGTAATCAGGGCAAACATGCCGCCAAATCGCCAGTGTTTGTATGGCTGGGGAATTCAGTGTCAAATGATTTCGCTAAAATTTGAATTTTGCAATATTTATAAATCACAGCGCAGAGAACATTGTTGAAGAAAACGTGGTATTTTTGTATGAATTTCACATTGTACCTTAAGTTCAGAGAGAATATTTAGAACAGAGTTTTATCAAGTTTTGACAGTTTTTATTTCCGTGTGATATGATATGAATAGCAAGATTGTGCAATATCCTGTGATCGAGCGTATGTTCAAATATTGTAATCGAGAACCAATCAGAAATTAGCATTTTGACAAGTTTTAGGACGTTTTTTCAACTTTGATTTACACACAATTCTTCTGGGATCGAGAGAGCGAGAAAAGAAATAGAAGCTAATCGAAAATAAAAGAGAAGTTTGCGAAGAACGGCTGGTTCAATCTTGGCATTCTTAACATAATCTAAGTTTAATTTTAATATCCGGCCTCAGCTTTTGATATGATTTGCAGAAACTAAATTAAAATCTCTTTTGAAGTCATAAATCCTGTCAGAAAGTTTGTTCAATTTATCCTCTTTATGGGAGTTTTGCGTTTCGTGATACATCAATTTATTTACATTCTCAGAACAGCAATATAACATTGCTGTAGCAAGTAATTAATAGGATTATTCAAAACTTTCAGCTTTCAAAAGTCAACGAATTGTAATCACGCCGGACATTGGTAGAAAGGTCTTCACTATAATTACTGCATTTAACTGAGTTGAATTTTCTTTATCGGCAGTCATGCAGCTTTCAATATGACTTGTAGAAACTTTAATCTCTTTTCATGAAGTCATAAATCCTGTCTATTTTATTTTTTCCTATTTAGGGGAGTTTTGCGTTTCACAATTTATTTACATTCTCATAACAACAATGTAACATTGCTGCGGCAAGTGATTAAAGTGGCGCTATGTCACCACTTTTTAGTTTTATTTGGTGATGGAAATCTAAGACAATAGTCCAGGTTTGTTTTTCTCTACTAGTGCACTGAAACTAGCAAATAAGTGCCGCTTTTATCAATGGATGGCGGTCAGGATGGAAATGGATTACAACTTGAAAATAAAATCAAGAGTTCCTTCATGTCTACCAAAAAGCACTATAAACTGTTTAATATGTCAGTTCTTTTCTCGTTTTAAGAATTCAATTGATATCTTCCTCTTGGAGTCCTAAGACAATTATGTATATAAAATTTTATTAGTTTTGATTTAACCAGAATTTTGATCCCAAGACATAAAAATTCCCTTGACAAAGCCCCTTTATCGGCTTTCGAACAACCAGGCCCTGAAGTTTACCAGACAAGGAACATTGTACATGTCTGAACCTGTTAGATTAAGGTTGGTATAAAAGAAGATTAAATCGTGTTTTGAATTTCCTTTAATCAGAGTTTTCTGGGGAAAATGTTTCATTTTGACATGTACATCAAATATATACATGTATACACTCAATAACTCCTGTGATCAATAATCTTGGAGATAGTATCTAAAAACACCTTACTGGAATTTCGTTGTATAACACACTTGTCCCTGTGAATCATATGACAACACTATTGAACAGAGTACAATTTTATGACACTTAGACGGTACGTTTGGAACCTTACTGATAGGCAGAGAACGCAACGCGCTTGATCATATTAATGCAAGTCATAGATCATTCGAGGTTCAACATTAGGAGCTTTGCTTTTTCTGCATAATTATAATTTACTTTGGATTTGCTGTTATCGTTTTAGTGGAAATGAAAAAGAATAACAGTTGGAGTTCATGAAATTGTTGTAAATAGGGAATTGAAAAATGTACATCACTGACTCATCTAAATTTTTTCATATGTTCATCACATTTTTACATTCACCTGACAAAATATTCATGGACACGAAATTGACTGTATGTAACCAGCAAAATAGCAAAATCTATTGTCATTACTACTTGTAAAGTACGGATTTTATAAATAAGGATTTAATTATTGGATTTTGCTTTATATAAGGACGTATTTCCTCGATCAAGTCCCCGGGTGCGTATATTTCAAACTTCGTATTTTTGCCCTTTCAGCATTAACAAACTGGCCTGAATTTTGGAGATTATATGTATATCCTTAGCAGCAAACCAGTAGTAAATTCAACCTTTTATTTTTAATTTTATTGTTATTGTTTATACAACAATTACTTACATGAGAAGGCATAAAACAACACATTTCAACTTGTAATACATGTTTCGACATATTGTCATCTTCGGCTACAAAAGTTAAAGTTTGAATTTCCTATTAAATACAAGAATAGGTGTTGCATAATGCAATACATACAAATAGCTAATAACAACGACGTTGTAATTAAATAAATTGTATACATGTGAAAGGACCAAATGGTGTTACATATTACATCATATAACATGTTACACAGATAAAGAAAGATATACATGTTTAACTTGAAGGTTTAATGTCAGTTTTTCCCACTTAATGTGCATAGCTTCCTTTAACTTAATTTGGAAACTTGTGTTGGCAGAGTTTTCAGCTTTTTGACGGTTTGTAACTTTGAAAGAATAGAACAAAAAGACAGATCAAGGCCACTGTAACACTTTTGTAGAGTTGAACTATATAATTAGTAAGTGTTATTTCTTCATTAGCGGTTTCCATGGCAACGTTTCCAAAGGATTATTCAGCCCTACTTTTTAGCTTGTGGCACTAATAGTTAGAAAATTAACTCGGTGACCCCCTGTTTTTTCTTAGTAATAGCTTTTGGCATTTGAAAAGGAAAATGCACAATGATTTTAAAAAAATTCAACGGAGCGGAATTTTTGTAAATTTGTATAAAGACAATTTTCACGCAGTGCAAATTTCCTTCCGTAGAATTTTTAATTTTGTGTGACGTTTCCTCTCGATAACTATATTACATTGAAACAATAAAAAGTGGGAGTCACCGGACTTGTTTTTATGCAAAAGCCTTCGCGAGTTTGGCAATTCCCACGCGCGTCTTCGCGCATTCAAAAAATCCGGAGATCAACAGTTGCTGATGATCTGTTCTAACTACCGCTGACTGTTGCGTGTGCTCGCGCGGGCAGCTACTGTTTGGAGAATTTCGGAGTCAGTTTAGGATACAATGTACGCGATTTGCCGCCGATCTGGTGTTTGAAGTTGTTTACTGCTTAGAAGATCATTTAGTAGCTGTAAAAGATAGCTTCCTGGACTCACCTTTTAGGGATTTTATCACAACTTCTGGCTAGATAAGCCATGTCTTTGTCAAATAGCATCAAGCGAAAGTTTGGCTTGCAGAACACGTGTCGGTCGGTGCTTCAGAATGAAAACATTGCGATACTTCTAAATTGTAAAATGACTAAAATGTCGAGCTTCTTTATGTGAGATTTTCTCGGGATTTGTCATTATTCTTCACGGTTGTTTTCGTCGCAGTATTTAACGATGGCGGCCAATATCCTCTTCGGATATATATCCTTCCGTTCGTTCATTCTCGGTTTGCGATTTTTAGTTAGGCTGTCCGTGTCATTTACTTTTAAAAAAACAACGACTCAATGTTTTTTTCTCCGCGTTTGGCCGTTTAGTGAATGAAAATGACTGTTATTTACGGATGGCTCAGCATCTTTTAATCTTCAGCCGATATTGTGAGCATCTGCAATCGAAAACATGGCTTGTAGTTTCTGTTTGACAATTCATGTCTGCACTTTTTTGCCCACTGAATCACGGCATCAAAGCTCAAATCATCTTCAATGCCTGGACACTCTGAGGTAAAAGACTAGTTTTACCATATAAATAAACTATATAGATCGATTTCAATCAGCTCAGGTACGTAGGGCCAGCTGTGGTACCACGGTTTGAAACGTGCGGTAGACAAGTTATTTGCAAATAAATCTTCAATTTCATTGTAAGTTGACCTGTCTCTCGTACGCATATTTATTACTTCGGGAGTGTTTTGCTATAAATTAATCTCTCTACCGGGTCTGTGCCCCTGACGAGAATGACAGACCTTCTAAGAAGATAAAATTTTTTATATCATCAATCTATGTTGTCTTTTGATACGTTTTTAGTGAGCTCACAAAAGTACATGTTTATGAATTTTAATGTTCAAGTACAACTGATTATTTCAAAATCCAAATTTGTCACCAAACTGTTCCGTTTTCGTTCGAGTTTTTGCTGTCTTCTGTTAGTCCAGTTAAGTTTTAATTCTTCAATTTTATTTTTAAGTTGGACTTTTTGGTGTTTTTTTCGGTGTGGCACAAACGAATAATCTCGCTCATTAGTCCATAACATTTTATAAATAAAAGTTTACAACAGGTATTAAAACATTTAGGGTCAAAATCTAATGCTCTACTGTTTTAATTTAAATGATAGCATATGTCGCATATTAAGGTTTCTTTCTTTGCCACAATTCTTTTTCGTCTAACATAAAGGATTCGTTCAGTCCTTCTCTCTTTCGCTTGCTGGTTTTTGCGTTCGGTTGTCGGTCATCTTGTCGTTCGATGATTCATAGGTTCAGTTCATTCTCGGTTTGCGATTTTTAGTTGGGCTGTTCGTGTCTTACTTTTTAAAAAACGTAGTCTTGTTTATCCTAGTCTCTCTCGCCTGCATACGCAGTGGGCGCGCCGTTGAGCACACAAAATACAAACCATAGAATGTGGCCAAGACCATCAAGCGAGATAATGTGTGGTGGTTTGTCATTTCTTCATTTTTATGACCATTTTGCGAGTCCTTGCACTCAATCCTCGTCACGATCGATCGCAGCTTTGCCTTTGAATCTTGAGTATTGAAATCCGGAAGCAATTTGTCTTGAATGTAAGGAATTAACTAAGGTCGTAATAGTAGATACAGTCTCAGATATACGCGAATTTCGTTTAAAACAGGACAAAAGTAACCTACTGTAGCACGAAAAAAGCCGCGCGCCGCCATATTTGTTTTGATTTTTCGTCTTTCAAATCTCGCACTCTTTCGCGCGTGTTTCTCGCGCGTGACGCACGATAGTGACCTGCTCCCGCGCGAGGAAATAGACAAATTCGGCTAACGCATTGTTGTACCCAATTCAAACCTTTTGGGATTAGAACTCTTTGTTCGTCATATTTCAATATCAATGAAGCATTGACATGGAAATTATATGGAAATATTGTGAACAAAAAAATCTTATTCCCAGAAGGTTTGAATTGGGTACAACAATGCGTTAGCCGAATTGGTCTATTGGTACCAGCCACTTTAATGTCAAGGTCGTTGCAAAATCGTTTGAGGAGAATGGTGGCGACTTTCGCGCGCGCTTGTGTTTCGCCAACAACCGCTCTCTCTTTAAAAATAAAGGATTACTTGTTGCATCAGTTAACTAACTGGATGCTTACGCACCCCGCCGGACGGCTTTCACAAAACACGGAAACTGAGTTTTAAGTAAAGTTTGATCAAGGTTAAATGAGGTCACGTGGTTTTATATTTTCACAGATAGTTTATGCATTCTTTTGGAGTAACGTATGCAATTTGTCTGCGCTCCCTGTTATGAAACAAGCAAACAGATAAAAAAAAACTGCATTTAATAGGCGGAATAATAGCCGCGGTTACACGACGCACTTTTACCTAGGTAATTTACCTAGGTAAAATCAATTTACCTAGGCTTTTCGGCGACGGCAACGAGAACGTGGAAAAAACAATAGGTTTAATCAGCAAAACAACTGCTCTGCACGTGCGTTACCACTTTGGTACATTTCTTTGCCGTTCTCTGCAAAACAACAACATCAAATGACCAAATTCGAGGTTTCATCTCTCTGACTGAATATGAACTCCTTCCTTGCGATTCAACTCCCAAACATTAGACAAATTACTGAAACTCCTGAAACAATTTGGGATAATTGCGAGGTAGTTTAAATTTTTTTCAACTAACGTTTTCCCTGTTGTTGCCGTCTTGGTTGCTTTAAAAAGTTTCTTTTTGGATTAAACCTTAATTGCACAAAACAATTTGAGAATTTGCATTTTCATTGGCATGAAAACGACAGCGAGAGCGTGTAGAGCGTGCAGAAAAATACTCGCTGTTAAAACTCGACATTTCATTGGTTGGTTTACCTGGGAAAACCAATCGACCCTGCTATCTAGGTAGGCTTTTGCCTAGGAAAATTTCTATTGTTTTCCATGGCGTGACCATTAAAATTTACCTAGGTAACATCGGTTACACGTAGAAAACCATTTACCTAGGTAAATTCAAATTTAAGCGTGCCGTGCTACAAAGGCGCTGTTGGTTTCCAGGGCGTGCAAATAAAATTTACCTAGGTAAATTCAAATTTCAGCGTGCCGCGGCTATTGTTATTTCGAATTTACCTAGGTAAAAATTGTATCGTATAACCGCGCCTAATGTGTTCCATTTAAGTAAATTTTCCGCTAAATCGGAAAACCCTTAGCTAATATGTAACACCGTTTGGTCCTTTCACGTGTATACAATTTATTTAATTGCAACGTCATTGTTATTAGCTATTTGTATGTATTGCATTATGCAACACCTATTTTGTAACTGAAGATGACATAAGTATATGTCAAAACATGTATTACAAGTTGAAATGTATTGTTTTATGCCTTCAAATTTTCGCAAATCTGCTATTACATCGATCAATTACTTACATATATTCATACAGCAGTAACTTACATGGCTAATACCTAATTAAGGCCCCGTTTACACGGGTCCGGACAAATTTTTGCACGGACGAATTTTGTTCCTAGACCAGGTGTTTACATGGATCCGTGCAAATTCTGTTACAGATTGCAGTGGTGTTTTCACGGAAACTTGCACACTTAGCGGTTCAAAAATTCGTCCAGTTCCGCCGGTCCCGTGTAAACGCAAGGTGGAACCGTGCAAGTTTTTGTCCGTGCAAAAATTTGTCCGGACCCGTGTAAACGGGGCCTAAGTAATAAATCCTTACACTAATCACACTAACAATCCATTATTATATAATTAATTAGTGTGTATGGGAACAGAAATCGTAACAACAAAGAAATGAGTGAAAATGTGGTTCAGCCGGGAATCGAACCCGGGTCTCCTGAGTACTGACCGGTCAGATGTCTTACCACTAGACAACTGAGCCAACCCCGCCATTCATCGTGAAATTGGAAGTATCTATATGTGGCAGGCACGAAGAGACACACACATTTTCTGCAGTTAGGATCGCGTCGCTTAGCCCAATTGATCAGCGATTCACAGTATATTTCCCTCAACATATGATAATTGTAGTGTGAATTTGGGCTGGAAAATAAATGAAACAACTAACTGCCTCATTATCTTTGGATCACCAACTTATTCCCTTCGGAAGGTGAATCACCTAGTTGTATAGCGAAATTGAACTGGTGAACTGGACAAAAAGCTGCAGCTAAATGTGACACTGGAGGATTAAAAATACTGATTCTTCCGCCTCGTTGAGTTCACTCTCTCTCAAATGCATAGTTCCCGTAATCTGGTGATAGTGAATATCACTATAAACTATGGTTTGTTTTATAAAATAACACTTGACCATGCACTTTGTCTGCCGCATTTACTTTTTCTTGAAACGGTGGATTAAAAATCTCATTTTAAAGCTGCCATAAAGCAATCTTATTTTTTCGTTTTCAAAACACAGATGGGAGACATTGAAAAAAAGACAAGAGACCAGGTTAAGAATCTTGAAGAGCAACTTAAGGAAATGTCCTTCGACATGCGTTTCTTCTCCCTTACCTTGAGGTCACTTTATGTAGAGAACGCTGTTGGCACCAATGAGGAATTGGCCATAAAATTTAGAAAACTTCGCGATGACACAAGGAACGACGCCATGGTGTACCTCAAAGGCGTCCTTCCACTTTCCACCAAATTTGTGTCGTCAATAAGCGAGTACTTTGAGTACTATGAAGCTCTGGAGTTTGAAGAATGGTGTGAGATGATCAAAGACATCCTTGAAGAGACGGTTGGCTACAGGCAGCTTTGTGAAGTGCTACTGAAGATGCATGAAGACATCTTGGTGCCTCTTAAGAAGAGAAAAGATCAAGCAATGCTCATGGTTACAGAATTCAAAGAACTCACAGAAGAATACGAAAAGCAGAGAAAGACACTGGAAGAGGCAGCAAGTACCAAACGCGGTTGGGCGTGGGGCCTTTGTTGGATCCCGTTTGTTAACGCGATTGCCACCCCCTTGCTACATGCTGGTGCAGATTCAGATTTGGCAAAAGCAGTTGCTAACAGCAAGCAAGCTCAAATTGCAGAGGCCGCTTCAATTACAGTGTCCCAAGTTCTCATCCCTGCTCTTGAAGCATTCATAGATGGCATCAGAAAAGCAGCAGGATTTTTCTCCGTAATGGAACAGGAATTACGCAAGTTTGAAGGCAAAGCTGGAAAAGCCGTAAACGATCCAAAGAAGCTTTACTACAAAGTGATGGCGAAAGAAGCCAAAGATATGAAATCCATCTGCCAAATGTTCTTTGCAGTCCTGCCAGACGTGAGGACAGATTTCCTGGCCATTCCAACCGAAGGAACAAACCAGAATTATGTGGACAAGTGGCTGGAAAAGCAGAAGCAAACAATCCGAGAAAACTGCAAAGTCCCGAAGCTTGTCCAAAAATTGCTGATAACCATTACTGGTTGAGACTATTTCGCTATTTGAAGTGAAAGTATAAGCCATCACACGGAGTGACATTAAAGGTGGCTGAAACTGACACTAGCGTAATCACAGTTAACATCATATAACGTATGGACACCGCCATAAGCTACATTTTGAGTATTTACTGTCTAAATTTTAGGTTCTCATCCAGTTTAAACAAGAGTTTCAAGATACTGTATATTCAACCTCTAGAAACTTATACGTATACAGCCACTGCTATGCATATATGCTTTGAATTGTATTTGAAGCCGTTTCTTCTTTTATCTGAAATTAGAATACAACGATTGCTGTTTTAATGATGGCATTCTAAATGGACGATAAAATTTCATTACAATTTGCACGAAATTCACAATGTTTACCATGATGCTGAGTGAATATGTGCATAATAATATACGTGCAAAAATTTCTGCATTCTGATTGGTTGAGAAAATGTCAATTAATCCCAAACAGTGCAAAAAGTTGAAATTAAAATGATTGACAGTTACGATAGCTGAACAGATTTCGAGCCATGCAGAAACAAAATGGCGGACACAAATTAAACAAGATTCAAACAGTATAACGGAATTTTAATAGAAAGTCTTGAAAGAAAACTGATTCAAAATACGAAAACAGACAAAAGTTCTAATTACTGAGAAATACTAGGAGATTTGAGAAAAAAAGGACACGAGTACAAGTCAACAAAGAAAACGAAGCGGAGAATCAATGAGGCGCCTTCGAAAACCCGTGATGAATTTTACGCTGGAGTTAAAACAAATGCTAACCTAAGAATCTAATTAAACAATATAATTACAATAAACAATAACTGTTTACGTTTAAAATAGAAAGAATAAACTGTTCAAGTATCGGGAGTTAAGGAGCTGCCAAAGTGGTTTAAAGGCCTCTAGCTTGAAAGAAATGTCCACCCATTACAACAAGAACGCAAAAAGGCGCCATAAAAGCGTCTAAATCTAACCTCGGTAATGTCCTGTGGAGCAAATGAACTCAGACCTGTGATTAAACATTCTCCTGTGCTGACAGAAAACCGTTTGGAAGCTTTCACCTCTTTGTTTTAGCTTTCAAAGTCGTCAAGAGCGTTGAAGACTTTTCCGATCCGGCGTAAATAACTGAATAAACAAAACGGCGGCAGCGTACGTCGAAACCTTTCAACAATACCAGCCTGCGGATAAGAGCAAAACCATGGCGACGTCTATGTTTTGCTTCGTTCTTTTACAAAGTTTCTAACAGTGGCTAAGAAAGACGAAAAACTTGTGATGCAGTTCTTGTAGAGAGTGCATGAATATTCACGCTGAATTCACCTGTCAAAATTTCGACCAATCTGAAGTGGAGTAATCGAAGCGTGGCAAAGTGAATTTTTGTAACGAAAACAATCGCAGCGTGACAGAAATTTTTGCATGTAAATTATTAACAAGTAATCACATGATTATTCTCGTGCAATTTGGAATAAATGAGCACTCGTAAATTTTTCAGAGACCACAAATTGGTAGTCTTTGAAAAATTAACTCGTGCTCATTTATTCCAAATCGCACTCGAAATCATGTGATTACTTATACTAATTATACCAGCAGACATAAAATTGTATTAATTTAGATCATTTACCAGACCACTTTTAGAACTGAATTAGAAGTAAATGGTAGATTACGAGGAAACGCGTGAAGTGTGTGCAAGATCAGTTTTCATGTTAAAACATCTACCATATGCTAGTAATGAGTGAATGTGTGCAACATAACACAAATTGTAATCATTAGCAAGTTTAATTGGCGTTCCAGACTAAATAAAATAGGTTAAACAAAAACAATAACCCTTGTTTCTATTGACTTCAAGGATTCTTTAACATCTAGGCATTATAGGTGTACTTTCAGTCATAGCATGATCGAAACAGAGAGAATGTGACAACTGGTTACTTTACTCCAAAATGTCTTAGCAAACTTCCTGGTGGAGTTACTTTTCTCGTATCTAACAATTAATCTGTTTCTGAGCAACTCTCAATATTCGCCATTTGTGTACTTACTGGATAAAGAGGGTGACTTGAGCAATGACGCGCTTGATCATAAAACGCCAATAATTGACAGGGAAGTATTTTTGCTGAAATTTTAAATCATACAAAAGTTATGCATGTTTTGAACTAAAGAAACATATCATATAAACTCTTGTTCTTAGGCCATCGTAACTTCATTAAAAATAAACACAAACAGCGGTGATAAACATAGAACCAACGCATTTAATAAACACGAGAATTTAGTTTTATCGACTGAGTCGATAAGGTAAATTGACCACCGTAAAAAGATTCAAATAGCTGACGTTTCGAGCGCTAGCCCTTCGTCGGAGCGAATCAAGGAATTGTGGGTAGTGTGTGGTTTTATATAGTAAGCGGTGGAGCTACGCTATTGGTGGAAATTTGGTGACGTGAAAAACAAATGTAGATTAGTTGAATGAAAAGCGTTCGTTGATTCCGTGGGGTTTGAGAGTGCCGATTTGAAAGATGATTTTTTGTTCTAGGTTTTTACGGCTTTCTGTGTTACCCTGGTGTAGGGAAAGGCCGCAGATTGTCATGTGTTGTTTAGAATGGTTAGTAAGATTAAAATGGCGCGCGACTGGTTTGGATGCGTCTTTGTCATTTTTTTCAACGTCTCGGAGATGTTCACGAAAACGGTCGCCCAGTCTCCTCCCTGTTTCGCCAATGTATATCTTTTTGCAAAAAGTACATGTAATGCAGTAGATAACATTTACGGAGGTGCATGTAAAACGATCAGTGATTTTAATAGATCGTTTGGGTCCTGTATTTTGTCCGCGTTGTGAATGAAAGGACAAGTGTTACATCGTGTGCGTGTGCATTTGAAAGTTCCCGGTACATCGTCAGATTTCAGTGCGCTCGTAACTAGAAAGTGAAATTAGTGGGGGTTGTGAAAAAATTCTGCCAGTTTCGGGGTCGTTTTGGAGTAATTTGAAATTTTTTAAAATGATGCTTTTGACTGTGTTGTTGTGTGGGTGGAAAGTGAGGGTGAATGGAATTCTCTCGTTCTCTTCCTTCTGTGGCGTTTGTAGTGCTGACTGTCTGTCGATCTGTTGTGCACGTTGTTGGCCCGTATTAACAACAGAGTCAGGGTACCCACGTTTCTTGAAAAACTGGCACATTTCTTCTGATTTGTTGGAAAAATCAGTCATCACTACATAGACGTCGAAGTCTGAGAAATTGAGAATACGGAATGGCGTTTTTAACGTGCGATGGATGTGAGGATGAATGTAACAGATAACTGTGGGAATCTGTAGGTTTGTAGTGCACACTTGTGGATAAACTGTTACCGTTGATTGAAATATAATAAACTTGACGTTTCGTATGCTAAGCAACATACTTTTACAAAAGTAACCGTTACAGTGTTTGAAAACTGTTTATATAGTTCAAAATAGGGGTCTAGAACCAAGATTAAGGAAAAAAAAAACAATCTTAACTGCAGTGATTTTTAAATAGTACGGACTGTCAGTCCTAAGAAGCTACAGCTAATAAATCAACAACTTCTCACTGCTGACGTTAACATTTAAAGAAGGCCGCGGTAGTTCTTGGATGAGCAAAGTCTCCTTAATTTTACAGTGAACGTTCGTTTTGGCGGACGCTAAAATATCAAAATGGTCCCAATTAATGTTGTGACCAGTGATTTTGATACGATCAGCAATTGGCTGATGTATGGTCACTTTTAGTGAGGGCCTTGAAATGTTCGGTTTTTCTGTCATGAAGTCGTCGTTTTGTTTTCCCTATGTAGAATTCATCGCAATCTCAGGAACCAGCGGGAAAAACATAGTATCCAGAGCCAATGGTCTACAACTTGTTCCCGTTAAATTTACCTACGTTGATAAAATTGTAGTAGTTATCCTTCCTATAGCGATTTTCTTTAAACCGTGAAATAGTTACTAAGCTAGTTGACGCTAATAGACACTATTACACACTAATTCCATTGTTTTCGTTTTGTTTAGTTTTGGCTAATTTTGATTAATTGCTAGATACTGTTTCACAGTCTGAGGAAAATCACTCTATTGCTCTCTTTAGGCGAAGCTGTAATTTCCCGGTAGCAATTCCGCTTAAGTGCGCGTCTTGTACGTTTTACTTGACAACCCCAGCCCTCCTGCTATTCTCAACAACAATTAATTAGCACATTGAGTGAAAATATCACGATTGATCTATCAGTTATACCCCGCCCGAGAGTGAACATTTGACAGTTTGGCAATTTTCTCATCCCTCATTTCATTTTCACCTTTTCCTCTACCACACCAGGTAATTTAGATCGATTGTACGCAATATTAACTCAAGAAGACGATTTTTACAGTCCACATGGCTACTAGTTGCATGTAACAAAAGGGCTTCGGCTCTCTTTGTGGCAATCATCTTATTTTCAGTTAACACTATTTTTTCTACACACAGATGTCTGACATCGAAAAGTTAACGAGAAATGCTGTCGTGGAGCTTCGTGAGAATATTAAAAGCATGTCAACTAACATTCGATCGTTTTCCACTTCTATGCGATCCCTCTATGCAGAGGAGGATATCTACACATTTTCAGAAGGAGGCATGAAGCTTAGAAAACTCAGAGATGATACAAGAAATGACGCCATGGTGTGTCTCAAAGATACCCTTCCACTTTCAACCAAGTTCGTTGCATCTATAAGCAATTACTTCGAATATTATGAAATCCTGGAGTTTGAGCAGTGGTGCCAGATGATTCCCCAGATCTTAAACAAGGCAGTTGGCTACAGACAACTTAGTGAAACGCTCAGGCAAATGTATGAAGATACCCTCACTCCCCTCAAGGAGAGACAGGACCATGCACGACTTGTCGTAAACGAGCTGAGAGAACTGAAAGAAGAATTTGAAAGGAGAAAGAGGGACCTTGAAGACACTGCAAGTACCAAACGTGGCTGGGCGATGGGACTTGCTTTTGTTCCGTTTGTTAACTTGATTGCAACACCTGCATTAGCAAGTTCTGCGTCGTCCGATTCTCAAGAAGCAGCTGCAAATGGTACTCAAGCAGCAATCCAAGAAGTTTCTGCAAGAAAGATCAGCAGAACATTGATCCCTGCACTGCAAGACTTCGTCGAAGGCATCACGAAAGCGGCAGGTTTCTTCTCTGTAATGGAGCAAGAACTACGTAAGTTCGAAAGTAAAGCTGAGAAAGGAAATACTACCCGGAAGTTCCTTCACTACAAGGTAATGAAAAGGGAAGCACAAGACATGAAATCCATCTGCCGAATCGTCAATGCAGCCCTACCAGAAGTAAGGAACGACTTATCATTAATGAAATGGAGTGAAATGTCGTGGCTGGAAGCCATTCTCGGGGCTTACACGCATTAAAATGTCAGGAAAAGACAATTAAGGTTGAAACGTGTCTCAACAGGATAAAAATTAATCATTCGAACTCTAAATTCGAATTGAAAATCGTGTAAAATTGATTATTTGCGGCAACACTAATAATCCCGAGTTGCTGCGCTGGTAATAATAATTAAATATGCCATCACGATGATGGAGTGACATTGAAGGTGGCTAAAACTGACACTAGCGTAATCACAGTTTACATCATATAACGTATATATTCTGAGTATTTATTGTCTAAATTTTAGGTTATCTCATCCAGTTTAAACAAGACTTTTAAGATACTGTATATTCATCCTCTAGAAAACTTAAACGTATACAGCCACTGCTATGCACATATGCTTTGAATTGTATTTGAAGCCGTTTCTTTTATCTGAAATTAGAATTCAACGATTACTGTAAGTTTTAATGATGGCATTCTAAATGGACTTCAAAATTTCATTAAATTTACAAGGTTTACCATGATGCTGAGTGAAAATGTGCAAAATTATATTAAGAGACATAAAATTGTAGTAATTTAGATCATTTGCCAGACTTCTTATAGAATTGAATTATAATTAAATTAGAATTAGAATTAGAATTAAATTAAAATTAAATGGTAGTCAAATGATTACGAGGAAACGTGTGTAGTGTGTGCAAGATCAGTTTTCATGTTAAAACATCTACCATATGCTAGTAATGATCGAGTGAATGTGCGCAACATAACACAAATTGTGATCATTAGCAAGTTTAATTGGCGTTCCAGACTAAATAAAATAGCTTAAACAAAAACAATAGAGTGAATTCGTATAACCCGTGTTTTATATGCTAATGAGCCGCGTTATATTCTAATGAGCTGTGTACAATAAAACAAAGCGAATTGAGACGGCTGACTTTTTATTTGGTATAAAATTAATTAAAAACTCACAGAAGCATTGCTAAGCGTATGCAAATTCAAACCAAGAGGTAACAATAGGTGGTTTTCATGTTACGTCATCGCTGCCATGATGGTGGACATAAACAATAGTTCTCTCATTAGCTCCTTTTGTCCGTCCACCAGCATTTGTTCGTTTCACTATTGTTATCTATGTCTCTAGAGATTGATTGCAAACCGCCTATTCAAGCATTTCAGTAACAGCCTGTAAAAAACGAAACAAAGGACTATAAGCATGTCGGGGCTCAAAATTCCAGCCTTAATTTAATTTGTGATTTTACTCTAGCGTTTTATATTCAAACTCGAGCAAAGGAAAACGAAAACTGAATCATAAGAATAAACTAAACCGTAACATATGTTTTTGTTTTCCTCAGTTTTTTTTTTATCAAAGACCACACGTCTATTGTTTCATTGTACACAGCTCATTAGAATATAACGCGGCTCATTAGCATATAAAACACGGCTTATACGAATTTACTCTAATAACCCTCGTTTCTGTTGACTTCAACAAGCATTCTGAGACAAGAAGATGAACTCGTACGGCAAAGTATCTACAGTCGCCGTATTAATCAAGACAAAGCCCGTTTCACCATGTTTTGTGGTGTCCACCGACTTGGCAAATGTCTTAAACAAGTCAATCAAAAGACGATCAGTGTTTCGTTGGCTGCATAATCAGAAGGCCCAATTCTATTTTTTACAAGAAACTTACAGCGACAAGAATATAGCACCGACATGGGAGTCTGAATGGGGCGGAAAAATTTTTTGTAGCCATGGAACGAAACATAGCAAAGGTGCGATGATTTTCGTTAATCCTAGACTCGACGTAAAAATTAAAGTGTGAAAATGACGCTAACAGCAGATTTCAAATTCTTGACACCAAATTTAACGACTCTCACCTCGTCCTCGTTAACATTTACGCCCCTAATGACACTACACAACAAATACAGTTTTTCCAAATCATCCAAGAAAGACTAGCCAACTTTGCTGACAAAAACATCATTATTGGCGGTGATTTCTATTGCCCATTAACACCCTTATACAAAGTAGGCGGCAGACCAATGGATCGCGAAAAGTCAGTTGCTGATAAAATTTCGTCACTTTCATCCTTGTACTCTTTACAAGACGTATGGCGTAGCAAAAATTCAAATAAGAGCCAATTCTCTTGGAGTGACAAGGGATTCAAAGTCCAGAGCAGACTAGATTATTTTCTGAAAGTCTGTTAGATCTATGCAAAAATTGCGACATCGTCTACGCGCCTATCTCGGATCATAGCGCGGTGATGCTTTTCCTCCAGTCAGAGGCCCTCAATAAGAAACGTGGCCCGGGTTTTTGTAAATTTAATAGCTCCTTACTCGAAGACAACGCGTACGTCACTGAACTCTCCAACAATATCCAAATATACAGGTAAAAGTAAAAAATATAAGTATAAAAATGGAAATTCGCAGCTTTATAATTTCCTACTCCAAAAGGCTTGCAAGGATGAGAAAAGATTCTGAAAAAAATTTATCCACCAAGCTGAACAATTTAATGGCACAGTCGGCCAATTGTCAGAATAATCCACAATTGAAAATAGAAATACAAGATACTCGCGCACGTCTTAACAACTGATTACTGAACAAAAGGTGAAAGGCGCCATGCTACGAAGTAAAGCAAGGTGGGTAGAAAACGGGGAAAAACACAAGATACTTTCTCAATTTAGAAAAAAGGCATGTCGACAAAAAAAGAGTTTTTTTTTTTTTTGATACATTTTATTGAACAAGAATACAAAAGTAACTAATAAAAGAAAAGAAGTAAATTAATACATTGATTAAAGGAAAAAAATTACATGGTTTAACAAATATAGAATAACAGCTAATACAAGACAATAAGATTTTTACTTACAACAGTGCATTGTTAACAGTATAAATGTTTAGCTTATTGGCACTTAATAAGTAGGAGCAAAGCAATAAAAAAAGGCATACAATATATATATATATATATAATAAATTTATATCTCTCATTGTGGCAGGGAGAAGGGTGTGTAGCGAAAACAGAGGAAAGGGTTAAGTACACTATACACTTTTAAGTTTGTGTGCTTTTATCTTAGGTGTTGTGCTAAAGGAGCCCATTTCTTATTGTTATTGCTGGTAGCGTTTAATTCTATCTTGTATTGAGTGCTCAAGACGAACAAGAATCCTCTAATGCTCAGGAAAGTTTCTTTAATCTTGCAACACCATATAAAATATTTGGCCAAAAGGAAACATAAGTTGAGCTGTACTGAATAGTGTCGAGAGTTATCTGGCCTCAGACCCAAGAGAATAGCCATGTTCTTTTGATAATCATTGGGGATAAGTGTTTTTGTTTTCAACCATAGAAGTAAATCATCCCAAAAAGAAGCAGTTTTATTGCAATGCCAGAAAAGGTGTGTGAGTTCTTCAGAACCTTTGCCACAAAAAGTGCAGTTAGGATTGTCTTTAATGCCGATTTTTGATAAAAAGCTGTTCGTTGGTAAGATTCTATGCAAAAATCTGAAGTGAAAATTAATAATTTTAGTGCTCTTGGTGCAGCTAAAAGCCAACGTATATGCTTTTATCCAATCTGGTTTACAACAGTTATCGATTTCACAATTAGCATTTCACTTTGTTTGACTTTTTTCAGGATTGAAAGATTTCAAAGATACGAGCTTTCTATAAACAAGTTTGTTTGCTTTTTTGCATTTGATGAAAGCAGAAAAGAAATCTTCATAATCTGTTTCATTAGATACAGCTTTTGAAGAAATTGAAATACTTCGAATTGATGATATGAGGCCATGGAAAGTTAAGGGTTGCATTTGTATGTTGTAGGTGGTCTAAATTCAGCGAAAGAGAAGAACTTGTCCTGATCTTTCATTAGGTGTTTTATTTTCAAAATGCCTTTCGAAATTAGCTGTTTGAAAACGATGGGTTTGTTGTCTACTCTGATTAATGAATTATGCCATAGGGGTTGTTCTAGAAACTGCTGCTTACTGTTTATTTGGGGATTAAAATTGACTTCAGCCCATATACATAAAAGTTCTTTAAATAAAGGGTTTGTAACGTGGAATGTTTCCAAAGTATCCTTCCTATTGAGGTTACCACTAAAAATCAACTTTCCATCATATTTTTCTAGCTCTCTTTCAAGAAAAAGTTTCCATTTTCCACTGTTCTCATCATCAAGATATTTCTTTATCCATGTAGTTTTAAGCGATTTGTTATACGAAAAAATGTCGATCATTTTCAATCCTCCTTTCCCGTAATCGTTAATCATTATATTGCGTTTAATTTTATCTCCTTTATTATTCCATAGAAAGGTATAAAATAAATCATTTATCTCCTTGAGTGTTTTATCATCTGTTGTCAAAGGTGCTAGTATGTAGGTTAGTTGTGACGCAGCAAGACTTTTGAGGACAAGAATTTTTCCAACAAAGGTCAATCGTCAGTATTTCCAGCAATTTAAAACACACCTTATCTTCTCCAATTTTTTTCTATAGTTTACTTTCATGGTGATATAAGGGTCAGTTGAGAGCCAAACACCAAGGGATTTTACTTTGGTTTCAGGCCATTTCAGGTCTTTTTCTGGGAAGAGCTTTTCCTTTTTACCCGTGTTTGATCCAATCCATAAGGCTTCAGTTTTTTTATAGTTGAGTCTGAGGCCAGAGACACTACCAAAGCGCTCAAGTAGGTTAAAAGCCGCACTCAAGGAGTCTTTTGTACCATCGAGGATAAAAGTAGTGTCGTCTGCATATTGACTTAATTTGATCTCTTCGTTGTTTACAAAAATACCTTTTATTATTTTACTTTTTCTGACTGCATTAGCTAACACCTCTGCCGATAATATGAAAAGATAAGGTGAAAGAGGGCAGCCTTGCCTAACACCCCTTTGTGGCTTAAAAAAACTAGTGGACCAGCCATTGTTTAAAACGCAGCTTTCGATATCTCTATAAAATAGCTTGATCCATTCAGTGAAGGAAGGGCCAAAACGAAAGTACTCAAGAGTTCTGTTAATAAAAGTCCACTCCAACGAATCAAACGCTTTTTCAAAGTCAACAAACAGAAGAAGGCCTGAGATGTTTTTTTCAGCCGCGTATTTGATGACACTGTCGATTAAGAGTATGTTTTCGCCTATAAAGCGTCCTTTGATGAAACCGGTTTGATCGTTGTTGATCAGTTTTGGAATCACTTTCTTCAAACGGTTTGCTATAGCTTTCGTTGCTATCTTATAATCGCAGTTTAAAAGTGTTAATGGTCTCCAGTTTTTTATCAGATGTGGGTCAGAGTTACAAAACTTAAATTGGATAGCGGCGCTGAAGTGTCTCTGACGTTGACTCGAGCTCTATCCTGAGGGAAGAGGCCAATTTCTACAAATCATTGTACACGTCAGGTAACGACGATGTGGAAGATTCAAAATACGATGTGTTTTTTAAAAATTCATTAATTTCGCCGCCTAGTGCAGAAAATGCCAATACCTGTGAAGGTAAACTTTCTGAAAAAGAATGTCGCCTAGCACTAAATGAGATGCATCATCGCAAATCCCCTGGCTCCGACGGCTTTATATCAGAATTTTACAAATTCTTTTGGAAAGAAATCGCTGACGATGTCGTTTCCAGCATAAATTATGCTTTTGAAAAAGGTTAGCTGTCTATATATCAAAAACGCGGAGTTATAACGCTCCTTCCCAAAAAAGTAAAGCCACCCAACCGTCCTCAACAATAGACCATTTTACAGTTGTCTTCTTAGTGTCCTGGCCTCTGAGTGGAAGCGAGGTTGAAGTTGACCTTGTTAATACAGACCTTGGAGCTTTTCAGATGTAAATTTACCTAGTTAGCATGAGAACAGCATTATTAACATATGAAAGGCAGAAAGGTTTGTATCAAAGCAAGGTCACCTCCAGTCTCACTTCCACTCAATGGCAAGATCACCAAGCACACAACTGTCAAATGGACTATTTACGCCCCATCTCTTTATTAAATACTGATTATAAAATAGCGTCGAAAGCATTAGCAAAACGGCTAGAAAAAATCCTCCCTGATGTCATATATCAGAACCAAACTGGTTATGTCGAGAAAAGGTACATCGGTGAAAACATCAGGCTAATTAGCGATGTCCTAACTTTCACAAAAAATTAAAATATACCTGGCGCGGCCATTTTCGTCGATTTTAAAAAAGCTTTTGACTCGATCGAGTAGGATTACCTTTAGAAGGTTCTAGACGTCTTCAATTTCAAAGACGATTTAAAAAAATGGATAAGAGTGTTCTGCACTGACGTCTCTAGTTGCGTGCTAAATGAAGGCTTTACTTCGCCTTTCTTTAATCTAGAACGCGGCGTGAGGCAGGGCTGCCCGTTATCGGGCCTCCTATTTGTGTTGGGAATAGAACTCCTCAACCTCGCCATTCTTGCAAACCCGAATATCAAAGGCTTATCCGTTGGTCGGAAGTAAAGTGATTAAAATAACGCTATATGCTGACGACACTACTCGTCTGTTAAAAGACGTGGAATCCGTGCACTCGCTGATGCTTGAGATGTTGGAGCTATTTAAAATGTGCTCTGGGCTAGAAATCAACAAGTCAAAGACAGAAGCTATCAGGACTGGGAAGCTGGAGGGAGCGTACCGACACTCCTTTTGGTTTCCGATGGCCTACGGAAACTATTTATGCTCTAGGAATCCACTTCTATTACAATCAAAACCTATGCAACTACCGGAATTTTGAATCTAAACTTAATGAATTGCAAATTAAAACTTTTAAACAGCTGGAAACGAAGAAAATTAACGCTTCTTGGAAAAATCAACATTGTGAAAACTTTGAGTCTGTCCAAACTTATTTTTAACGCGTCAGTTCTCCCTATACCTGTAGACTTTGCGAAAAGGGTAGACGCAGTCACTTTCGATTTCATCTGGGATGGAAAGCCACACAAGATTAAGAAAACCACCTTAATTGGCGATCGCGAAAAAAGTGGCTTAATATGATTTAATTTACGTCCATGAATAAATCTTTAAAATCATCCTGGGTTAAAAGGTTAAAGGACGACAGAGACGCCCCTTGGAAAGTCATTCCGAATTATCTAGTGTCACACTTAGGGGGCGTTAACTTTTTGCTTGGCTGCAACTACAAATTTAAAGATCTTGTTTTAGATGATCTACCACCCTTCTACTGCAACTTGCTCTTATACTGGGAAGAGATAAAACGCATCGCTGCAACCAAGGAAAATATAAACTTGAAGGATGAAATAATTTGGAATAACACTGACGTTAAAGTCAATGGTAAAACAGTGTTTTTCAAAAAGTGGTACGACAAAGGTGTCGTCAAAATATCTCACTTACTAGACGAAAGTAACAATTTTCTCTCTTTGGATAAATTCACCGAAAACTTTAACTTAAAAGTTTACTTCACCACCTACTTCGGTCTAATTCGCGCTATAAAAGAAAAGAAAGGAATCGGCCAGCTCAGTGCCTCCCACAAATTCGCACTCGCAATCTCAAGCACAGAACTGGTACGGAGATGATAAAAATCTGTGTAATGCCTCTCTGCTCAATTTGATTGTAGAAAGCGAATTCTCACCTCCAACAACACAGAGTCAGATCTTACGCCAAGGGATAAGTGACATTGATCTTCCGAAACTTTAGAAATGTCCTGTTAACTCACAATATTATCTACACCAAAGACAAGCTGAAGAAAGCTAATCTTGCCTTGTGTGTTATTTGCTACCTTTGCAAGCTTGAAACTTATACCCTGCAGCATTAGTCTCCCATGCAGCCGTTATTTGTCTCGTCACGCAACGCTCCTCCCCACTAACGGCTGCTCAAACCTGGACAACATTCCTTGCCCATTGCGTTTGCAATAAATTCAGCGAACCAATCGTGTATCAGCAAAATGAAAATGACGTAAATTTTCGCGCGAAAAAAAGGCCTGTGGTTTCCGGTTTACATGGCGTGCCAGACATCCTAGCTCAGTACTGAATTTTCCTTGGTGATATGGCAGATGAAACTCCAAAAAAAGTCCTCGAAGATAACTCTAGATGCTTTACGTGTCCATCGCTTTCAGTGTACAAAAGTAACCACTTGCATCCATAAGAATTACAAAACAGCTACCATGCTAGACTCAAAGTCCGTTTTTCGTTTTCTTGTTTTGGGTGGTCGGGCGGAGAACGGACTTTTCTCGCCTGCAGTGCGCCATTTTTTACCGACCTGTTTTTAGGTCGACGGTGTGTCGGGGGTGTGGCAGCTTTGATGTCCAATCAGTGGGCGCTAAGTTTCATGACTTAATTTCCCGGGAAACTTGATAGAAACATGGAATTACAAAACAGTTACCATACTGGAGATTCAAATATTTCAAACCGGATGCAATGACGCCATACTGACAATGGAGATACTGCCTAGCTCAGAGAAACACATTATATAAACTCTGAGGAGCTGAAAACAATTGCAAGATGCCACTATTCCAATATAGACCGTGACTATCGCATAAGACTTGGATCTTAGAAGTCGTGATGAAAAACACTATATCAGAAGTTATGCTAACCGCAGACTTGCGGTCACATTAAATCACGGACTGAGAAATGAACTGATCCTAAGCATTGAGCGACTACTTAGTGATTTTGCAACTCTTTCAAATTGAGCCAAAGAAGCTCCATTGTAATGCCAAAAGCTAGCAAACAAACGATGGCGTATTAATTAAATATTCTAAACGGCTCTGGAAATTTCTCCTGTCAGTATCACAGCTAGAGATTTTTTTCCTAAGATCAAAGAAACGACAACATTTAGAACAACAAGCCTGTTATATCTTTATTTTGAGCTGAAAGGAAAAATCACTCAGGCACGTTCTTGGGGTAGAGTTATTCGTATAAAGCTAGGCTGAAATGCTTTTTGCGACGAGCGGGATTTCTGCTAGGCCTGTCATCCTGTCACCTTTTATAACAATTCATTGTGGAATTCAGACTGGCATATTGTAAAACCAGGACTGGAGTGGAGTGGAATGGACTGGACTGGATTTGTAAAACATGGACTGGATTTGTAAAAGGTGGATTTGTAAAAGGTGGATTTGTAAAAGGTGGATTTGTAAAACGTGGATTTGTAAAACGTGGATTTGTAAAACGTGGATTTGTAAAAGGTGGATTTGTAAAAGGTGGATTTGTAAAAGGTGGATTTGTAAAACGTGGATTTGTAAAACGTGGATTTGTAAAACGTGGATTTGTAAAACGTGGATTTGTAAAAGGTGGATTTGTAAAAGGTGGATTTGTAAAAAAAAATCAACAATGAAAAACAATAAACTTTATTTATTTATTTATTTATTTTGTTTGCAGATTCTTTTCTTTCTCTTTTTACCTTGATTACCATACAGTGATACGATCAAACAACGTCAATGGTATACATTCCAAATAATTCATTCTTTACTTTTACGATTAATTCACTTCAACATTAACTGTAACGAAAGCATAATAAGCAATAATTCCCTAGTTTCCTTTATATTGTATCAGAACGTAAATGCAATATTTCCGCATTAGTTCAACGACAACAAGAACAAAAAACGAAACATGGGTGCTAGACGCGTTAACACTGTTGAATCAACAAAAGTTTTACAATAATGTCCAAACGTTCGGCCTAGTAACGAAACAACAGCAACAATAAATGTAAGTGTGGTGCTGGTCACCTCGCTAAACCTAATACAAGATGATGAAAAACCTAATACATGATGATGCTCCCCTGATTCGACAGGTGATTGAAAAAATAAACGTTATACTCTTCAGCTTAGTAGCTGTGAACTAAAGTTAGCGCGATCTTTTTGCATCATTTTTTTTTTAAGTTCGTAATCGTAACCTCTTGCAGGCGCAAAAAAAAATGTGATATAAACGCTTTTGACAAACGTTGTTCATTTCTTGTTTAATATTTACATATATATAAATATCGATAACGATTATGATCCAATCTAATCAAGCCGCGCGCATTTGTTTCCGTCAGAATAAACCTCGCCTATGCTTTTTCCTATTCTATGACGGAGACGCTAAAATTTACACCAAACTGCTTAATGTAATGATGTCATAGGAAATGTAAACGTGACGCCGGTTACTCAGCCAAACCTAATTTTCTCAAGTGTAGAATTTGTTTGAGATACTAATCGTTCTAGTGCGACTAATAGTTATGTTTGTGACGCTCCCCTTATTTTTCTACACGCGTGACTTTAACCTCTATGAGGTTCTTGTTATTAATTATTATGTACCATTCAGTAAATCAAGTTGTCAATCAAGTTCCTATCATGTACGTTCTATATAAACAAAACCAAAGCGTGACTACTTAGATTACGTAACAGATACGCGTGACTGTTTACGCCACTACCTCTTGTTGATCACCTAAGTGTGAATCAACTACACTCGCTTTGAAAAAAACTAAGATTGTATCTGTTACCACAAAGTTCGATGTTTCTTAATGTTCGCGTTATTCACAAGCATAAGAAATCAATTATTCAAAAAAATTTGTCGATAAATAAACAATTTACAAATGGAGGGTGAGGCGGGTGTAAAAATTGCGAGATAAAAGTGTAAAAACTGTAAATTTAAATCGAATGTGAATGTGAATGTGGTAATGCTATTGGCTGTTGTTTTCTATGGGTTTATGTAAAACTACGACACTGAAAAAAAAAATATTTCCAAGATCAAATTGCAAAAAACATTCTCTAAAATATTGAAAAATAAAATAAATAGTAGTTTTCAAGGTTTTCTACGTTAATGTAACACTGGGTTTAGCCGCTTTCTCATCCAATACAAAACAAAATACAAATCTTACCATTGGTGGGTGTCACTTGGTCTGCGTGCTGAGAAGCGTGACAACCATGAGAGGGCTGGCTTTTGTCAAGCAGGCGGAGAGCGTCGGCTGCGGTGGGTCTAGACTTTGGGTCAAATCGTGCACATGATTTAAAAACATCTTCAAGCTGCCGCCATTCACGTTTACGGAGGTCCGCGTATTTGCTGTCATGTCTAGGTAACTGCTTTCGTCTCAATAGATCTTTCATGGCGTTCTGCGTGAACGGTACTCCAGCTTCTTCAAATTCACCCACGCTTTTTAAGAGAAAGAGATGGAAGCTTGAAAGCTGCCATCTCGATCACGAGCGCGCCGTGAAGCTTTCGCGCCAAAATTTAAATTATGCAATATTAAATTAGTCAAAGGTCAAAACATTCATTCCAGCTTTCTATTTATGGATGCATGTGTTGGTGGTTTTCACTGTCACGCCATCAAAAAATAAATTCGAAACCATTTCATGAAAAAAGCTGATAAATTCAAATGTTATAAAATGGTAATAAATAAACAACATCTCCCAGTCTCAGTTCTGTACGGTACACCAGTCTTGAGTTATCAGTCCGGGAGTATGCCAGTTTTGGCAGAAGCGAAAACAATGGTCTACGTCACCAACCATAACATGATCACCATGGCGATGGTCTTTTTCAAAACATTCAAAATGGCGGACAAGTGAGAGGAATCGAAGAGTATGGACAAAAATGCTCGTTTAATCGTGCCTTTTGCCTTGTCTTCTCGATGTCTGTGAATTGGGAAACACATCGAGGGTAGAGAAAAGCCATTTTTGCGCTAGAACTCTTAGTTTGTCGTTCACTACAGTGCTAATGGCACTATGTACGTAGTCCTACTTCAAAAAATATAAGCTTAGGTAAGCACGCTATCAAGTTTGCGCCCGTTTATTTCATTTAATTTTCATATTGTTAGAAAAACGAATGCTTTGGAAACAAATTAGAAAGTGAGCTGCTCTGTATTTTTTTTCCTGATGTTTGCAGAGAGTAATTTTTTGAGTAATTTGTCGCGAGTACGCGGTTTTATATCATGTAGCCGGTTTACACATGTAGTAATAATATGGTGAGGTTAAGCGTTTTTGTTTTGTTTTTTCGTTGATTCCGTTTCGGCACAAGCTTTTATTTATGAGTAAAATCTCTGGTTTTTCGAATTTGTCTTTCTGTTTGTTTGTTTGTTTTTTCTGATGCGGTTCTGCCCTGGTGTACGAGTTCACAAGAGATTTCACAATTACAGTAAAAACTCCAGTAGAACCTACATTTT
>JAJLRJ010000003.1:49308988-49631488 GCA_024195265.1 Dendrophyllia cribrosa
AAGGCTGCACGCTTATGTTGCCCAGTACAGGTGCAAGCACTACGTCCAACTGCTGTATCAGTCCAGGAACTAAAGCAATTTAGTTTCATTACTGATGCAGAGGTTGTACAGCTTGTGGAAGAGCTGCCAAACTATCTGGCCACTGCTGATGGTGCAGCCATTGAAACAGAAGAAGACAAAGTACATTGGTGGGCTACACATGCCGCTGCTCTCCCAAATTGGTCTGCTGCAGTCAAAAAGATCTTGTTGGTGCAGCCTAGTTCAGCATCGGCTGAACGAGTGTTTAGCCTGCTACAAAATGCATTTAGCAAGCAGCAAGAGGCAGCATTAGAGGAAACAGTGGAAACATCGGTCATGTTACGTTACAATGACAATAAGCGCACATGAAATCATGAATTATGTGTCGGTAGAGGGGTAGCTGGTGGTGCAAAACCTTCAGGGACAGTGTAAATATTGTAAATATTGAAAGAACATGGCTTTATACCACAAACACTCGTTTATGTCAGAGAAACTTTATATCCTTATAAGCATATTAGCAAAGTTTGTTTTGTTCGAATACAATCACGTGGTTGGGTTGAGAGAGACTCAGTCTTACAATATTGATGAGTCAGTGTAATATAATTATGCATTGATATCTATGTAAAGCGAAATTTATTAATTAAATCGTTATTTGAGTTGTAAATCAATCTCTTACACCAAAAAATTGAAAGCTACTTTTGAGAAACTTTTGGATTTTGGGGCAACTTTTGAGCAACTTTTAGAATTTTGGAGCAACTTTTGAGCAACTTTTTTGGAAAATTGGAGCAACTTTTTGAGAAAATTGGAGCAACTTAGGGACAGCCCTAAAACAAGTCGACTCGCGACTTCGTCGCTCGCTTTTCGCGACTTCGTCGCTCGCTTTTCGCGACTTCGTCGCGCTCTCGGGGGCTTCGCAGTCGACTTGTGGCAAGTCTACTGCCATGCTGGAGATTCAAATATTTCAAACCGGATGCAATGACGCCATAGTCGTCTCACAATGGAGGTAATGCCGAGCTTCGAGAAACACGTCAAATTAAACACAGAATAAACTCTGAGGAGCTAAAAACAATTGCAAGATGCCACTATTCCAATATAGACCGTGACTATCGCATAATACTTGGATCTTAGAATCTTTTAGTCGGGATGAAGAAACACTATCTCGCAAGTTATGCTAACCGCAGACCCCGGGCCAGACTTGTGCTCACATTGAATCACGAACTGAGAAATGAACTGATCCTAAGCAGCGAATAATTCCTACTTAAGCGGCTACTACTGATCTTGCAACTCTTTCAAAGTGAGCCAAAGAAACTCCATTGTTATGCTAAGAGCTAGCAAAAAACGACGGCATAACTGATAACTAAATATTCTAAACGGCTCTGGAAAGCGTAAATTCCTCCTGTCAGTATCACAGCTAGAGATTGTTTCCTAAGATCAAAGAAACGAAAACATTTAGAACAACAGGCCTGTTATATCTTTATTTTGATCTAAAAGAAAAAAAATCTCTCTTAATAGTTTATCTTTAATAGTTATGTTTACTTGGGGTAGACTTAGTCTAAAGCTGGGCTAAAATGCTTTAGGTGACGAGCAGGATTTGTGCTAGGTCTGTCACCTTTTATAACACTTGCGAAAACATCCAACTGAGTCAACGATAAAATGCATGCTATGATTGGACGGGTCACGCGTAGAGAATTTGGCGCGAGCAAGTTCCGAAAATGGCACTGCAACTGTGATCGGCTTAAATCGGGCAAGGAATGTGGTCCAGGTTTGAGCAGCCGTTAGTTAGGAGGAGCGTTGCGTGACGAGACAAATAACGGGTGCGTGGGAGACTATTGCAGCATATGTTAGTTAAATGTTCCCATGTTCAACATTTCTGGGGCGAATTTTGCTCATGGTGGCAAATATGCACAAATGAACATCTAAGTCTTTCCTCGTTGACTGTCACTTACGGCTTTATTAACAACTGCAAACCCCAACACGTGCTTAACTACTGTATGCTCGAAGCAAAATATTTTATTTACAAGTGTTTCTTGTCAGAAGAAACACTGAACTTTTCTCTCTTCAAACTAGAGTTAAGAAAACGCCTTGAAATCGAAAAATACATTGTTTTCAAGGAAAGCAACGGTGATGATTTCAATACTGAAAAAGTGGCAGCCCCTCCAACCCTTAATTTCCTAAGCCCTCACAGCATTTCATTGGCTTGCGAAACAACACCAAACCAAAATTTAATAGTTATGTTTAGCATAAAATTTCTAAACTATTTCATCTGTCGATTTTTAATTGACTTAATAAGATTAATGCTTACTAGTTCTTTTTTTTCTTTGAACTGTTACTACATAACTGCTACTAGGATTATTAGAAGTGTTTGCTTGATATTACTACTATTATTAATAAAAAAATGTATATAATGATAATTTTATACTACGATAAATAGCAGCAATCACCTTGTATGAGCTTGTATGTAGATTTTATTATTTGTTTGTAAACGTAATGTTATGTGTAAACTGTATGTCTTTAAAATAAACAATAAAAAATTGTTAATTAAAAAAAAACAAGCATTCTTCAACATCTAGCCATTTAGTTGTATTCTCAGACAGCGACATGACGTCATAGCATGGTCAAAACAGAGTGAGTGTGATTTTACTCCAAAATTTCTCAGCAATCGACCTGGTGGAGTTAATTTTCTCGTATTTAACAATTTGGCTGTAACCTTCTCCCTGAGCAATTCTTAATATTCACCAATTTTTTACTGGATAAAGAGCGTGACTAGAGCAATGAAACGCTTAATCATAAAACGCCAATAATTGAAAGATAAGTTTTTTCCTGAAATTTTTGATTATACAAAAGTTACATGACTGGAACTAAAGATACATAATCAGTGAATGTATGAGTCACAATAACTCGAGTAAACATAAAGTTGTCGAATTCTCCCAAACTTCGTCTTGAGTATTGCACCAGGTTCTGTCAGCGCGCACGCCATATCTAATTCTTACACCTTGAAATTAAACCGACTGAGTAGTTCCTTATATTGGTCAGAAATGGTCGAGCGAAAAAGACACACTCGCGCGCACGACAGCTAGAACATCGTGCGGAGATGGCCGCCAGGAGAGCCCTGTGGCTATTCTGTAGTCTCTCTTTTTATGGTCGTCAACAAGTTATCACTACTGAAAAATCGTCTTTGCACGTAAGGAATTACTACAGTGCTGCGACGGACGTCAGAGAATTGCCGCGCTGAGTGTCAGTGGAGTGTGCTGTGTGCTCAAAACTATTATATAGATTTGCAAGAAAACGTAGTTTCTCTAATTAAAATTGATTAAAATATAAGCCCAGAATTACACGAAGAGTGCGCGAGAAACTGAGTGTGTATCTTTAAACTATACCAACTTCGCTGTGACGGCTTTTTAACTGGGAGTGTACCTGTACGGTAGCCAGCTCACTTAATCAATGCAATTTATACCAAATTTCACTGTTTTACTTTTCTAACACTTTGTTAGAACCGAATCGGTCCATTTAAAACAGAGCCATTCCAATTTTGATCCGAGCGGGCGCACAAAACGACTAGAAATTGAGTCTAGTCCTTTACTTGCTTCAACGTTTTTTCTTCTCGGTCCCAGTTCTTTATTTTATTGACATATCTCATCTCTTACAAAGCTGCATTGCAGCAAAACCAGTTTAAAATGGCTCACAACAGTTTCTAGTAATTTCCAGTACTTACACTTTGATGGATCAATACCATCACTTTTAATCAGTTGATGATACAACAAATTTGAGAAAAAGGTTTGGGAAGGGGTTCAGAAACCCCTTCCCAAGAATGTTGTGAAACTTTGAAAAAATGTGTCTTAATTAACATGCTGATTACAATTCAATAACAATAAATGGGTCTCACCGAGCTCGTTTTTTATGTTGTAAGCACTTAAAGCCAAAATTAAGGGTGTCTTTAACAGGTTATACTGTTACTATGGTGACCTTTTACGTCATGACAATGACCCTAACTTGTTCAACACTGACTGAGCATTTGTTTGATACCATTATTGTAGCATGTACTTATTAAAAATATTGTAGAATTGATCCATCAAAGTATAAGAGATGGAAAATGCTGAAAACTATTGCGAGTCACCTTAAAGTGAAAATCCCCAGTGAAATGTCAGATGGTCAAAAAAAGAATCTGTCATGGTCGTGAAGCACCATCCAGTCAAATCATACCCATTCTCTTCCCCAGAACTCCACGTTCTTTTCTTGAAATTGCGTCACCAATCGATCAAACTGAGATGTACATTATACAGAAATTATCAGTTCCATTTCGCACCCGACTGAAAATATGTCAGGGGAACTATTCTGATCAATCTGTTTTAGCTTCTTGACTGCTAGGTATGATTTATTCTCGTCCCCAGAGCCCTCGTTTTATGAAAGCACGTGGAGTTCTGAGGGATGAAAATGAATCATACCTAGCAGTCAAGACTGAAGCTAAGGGCGCTTACCATTTGCCAGAAATGGCCGGCCAGACCGGTCCGTTTGTAACTAGAATGCTTCTTTTTGAAGACTTGTTCCTACAAGTCCATCAAAAGGGTGCAGGCTATTTCCAAATTTACCGGTCTGGCCGACCAGTTCCGGCAAATAATGGAATAATTTTACGAATTGAGCGGTCCGGCCGGGTAGTTCTGACAAATAGTAAATGTGTTTTACCGAGATAAAGAAAACAGGGCGTTAAAGTTCCCTGACAAGAATGCAGTGAAGAATGGTTTCGCGATCGACAACTCAGTCCCGCATCGACGCAATTTCCTCTGAATACGAGAGAGTTTATTTTGGGCTGTTTTAAGGGGCAGTGTATTGTCTTAATCTAGCCTCTAAGAGTAATGCAAAATGTGTTGGGAAAGACAGTTCATCTTCTAATAAGAACAAACAGCAACAGAGCGTGTGCGCGACGAAGTTCCCACCCACTGCATGACATTTGCGGTCGATTCTCGTCATCAATTAGATAAGAAAATGCACAAAAAAGGGTTATTCAGCTACGAACCACCAGAGGAAAAAAAAGCAAAAAGGAAGCTGACATTGCATGGCTTTTGATGAAGCAGCAAATCAGAAATACTCAAAGGAGAAAATTAGGAAATGGCGTTCTGGCGTTCAAGAAAAGACACAACAACACGGCTACAGTGATTATCAATTTGTAGTTTTTGACACGGAGACAACTTCTTTAGATAAAATAGCAGCCATAACTAAACAGGTAAACACTTACAATTACTGTGTGCATACCAAAATGCAATGTCAGCAACTACGCTTCTCGATTTAACAAACTGTCAGTGGAATCGATAAAAGGGCAGAAAACTTTGCTCAAAGAAAACGTTCCAGTGCAGACTGTTCATCTGAGCGATTTCACCACTTTTCTCTCCAGTAATGCTAGTGCAAATTACCACAATGTTTTGATTGGCCACAATTTTCTTGTTTTTGACACTCCCACATTGCTACGCTGTCTTAGGCATGAGTTCAAAGAAACACTTTCATCCATGAAAAATTCTATTCGCCGACAGTCTTCACCTTGTCAAAACACCCGAATCGCTCAATCCGGGAGGAAAGCCCTGTAGAAGCAATCTTCCATCGCAGTGTCCATCGGTTTTTAAATCTGTTTTTAATGAAGAGCTTTTTAGCACATGATGCTTTGGAAGATGTCTTTGCTCTCCATCGCGTATTATTTCAATCCCCGTCGTTGTAAACAACGGCAATGTAAAACCCGCCTCCTTCGCTTTCGAAGACATGGTATTTTTAGACGAACGCTTCCAGCGTGTGCAATTTCAGAGATAACATCTTTTCTCAGAGTAATAATGGGCTGGTAAAGCAAAGCCTCCTACAAAAAATTACGGAAAGTGGTCTGTCCTATCAGGACTTACAGCATCTTTAGAGAAGCTTTGGTCGCAATTTTGAGCAGAGCGCCGACAGCAGCGATTCCATCCACACCAAGAGGAACAAATCATCCAGCGATTTTAGCCAGAATTGTTAATCATTTCGAAGGCAAGTAATGTACCAGCCATTACTAGACACGATTCATCCAAAAGATAACAGTTTCTATCTCACAAAAAGCTGCACAGCGAGAAAGAGATTTGTCTATAAATGAATAAACAAAAATAACATCCGCAAATCGACCACAAAATCCGCGTGGCGGAGTGGCGTGACAATTGCCGCGCATGCGTAATTGCCGATCTTGTCGTGTCAAAATTTTCACAAATTTGAAACTTTCGAAGTCCACACTTCTGCTTCCGCTCGGTTAATTTTTTTTCATTTTTTGCATGTTGACTTCGTTCTATCCAAAGTGCGTTTTACGCGATTTTGAAAAAATTCTGTCAACAGAGAAAAAAATTACCAACGAATTCTAAAAAACGCGTTTTTTCTTTAAAATTTCTGCCAGATTTTTTTTAAAGTTGGTACTCGGGTAAAACACTGGGGTCGAAGGCCGTATGCAAAATTTAAACAGAATTCACCGTGGAATTTTAAGGATAATTAAAGAGATGTCTGTTTTGAGGCCCTACTTAAAAGCCCAATGGTGTTGCCATGGCAACGTCAACCTTGATACATGTATGGCAAATTAATACTATAATATTATCTTGATTTCGGGGTAAAATGTGATGACGATCCACAAAGTATAACTCTAATTGTTTTGCCTCCAAATATACTATACAGGGAAACCAAAATACTATATCGAGCCACCTTAAATTAGTTCTCCTGACATATTTTCAGTCGGGTGAGAAATGAACTGATAATTTCTGTACAATGTACATCTCAGTCCCCGCACACTCGTTCTCTTTAAGATTTAAACATAACAAAACAAAAAATAGAATTATATGACTCATTTGGAATTTCTTTGATCCATTGATCCATCTTTTGTTTTGCTCGTTTGTTTGTACGCTTGTTTAATTATCTGCTCATTTTTGTTGGTTTTTATGATACTTAAAAGTGTTGAAGCGTTGACGAAAACCTAAAATTAGCTGTCAAAGAACATACACCAAATTGCATAAATGTTGTCATAGAAAATACAAAATACGAAATAGGAATTAACTCCCTTAATGATATTCCCACAGGATAAAATAAGAAAAATTATTAATTCCTGAGATGAAAATTGTTTGGAAGAAACTGATCTGTCGAAAAGTCACGTTTGCGAAAGAATACCTCTGCTAATATAATTAAGGTAATTTTTAAAATTCCTACTTTTTTAATTTTCGGTATTTTGTATTTTCTATGACAAGGCTTATGCAATTAAGCGTATAGGACTGTAAAGAAAAATAACAAATTAAGATTAGAATTAAATTTCTGTGAAAGCATAGTGGATGAGCGAATCGGCTGAGAACTAAGAAATTATGAGAAACTTTCTGTAAGTTCAGCGCTTTAATTATAATCATTTGATGTCTTTGATTTCAATCTACTGAAAATGATTACTGGTGAATAACAAGGCTACTGTGCATGAGGTTTATAATCCTTCTGTGTGGCTTTCAAGCACTATTTTGTCTTATCTGTTACCTACGTTTATTCAGTCTTTGTCACTAAGCTTATACAGCTCTTATATCAGGACAATTTTATCGTAGAAGAAATTCTCTGGATTTGCTGTGCTGGTGGTTTTACAGGTCTTGGTCTTTGGGTAGCATTCACGGCCATCAAAAAACATGAAGGAAACACACGTTGGGTTGTTATTGCAGCGTTTAGCGCACTCTGCTAGAGAGACGAAACCATGGATGGACCAGATGTCCTTACCAGAGCAATCACCGGGTCTCATGGCGTACCCTACGGGTATTTTGTCGTAGAAAATGTTCAGACTGTTGTCGAGGCACCCTTTTGTCTTCGTGTAGCATTTGTGGTTGTCGTAATGCATGAATGCAGTACAAGTTGAACTGGAACCGCAATTCTGAGCACACTGTTGACGAGTCAAGCTACCTTGGTGGAGTTCCCAGATGTCATTCTGTGGGCAGTTCCCAGGTCGCATGGTGTAGCCTGAAGGAACTTTGTCGTAAAACACATTAAGAGGGTTGGTCTTGCTCGTTGTGCCACACGTTTTGGTCTTTGGATAGTAACGGTGATTGTTGAAGAACATGAAGGCCTGGCACTGTGAAGATGTGGAACAAAGACGTTCACAATCTGCCAGAGTAGTACTATCTCTGTAGAGGGACCAGGTGTCGTTTCCAGAGCAGTCGCCTGGTCACATGGTGTAGCCTGAAAGAACTTTGTCGTAAAACACATTGAGAGGGTTGGTCTTGCTCGTTGTGCCACAAGTTTTGGTCTTTGGATAGCAACGGTGATTGTTGTAGAACATGAAGGCTTGGCACTGTGAAGATGAAGAACACAGGCGTGCACAATCTGCAAGAGTAGTTCGATCTCTGTAAAGGGACCAGATGTCATTCCCAGGGCAGTCTCCCCTACGAACGTTGTAGCCCTGTGGCGCAACACAGCGAAGCTGATTACCTACCGATTGGTTTCGGAACGGTTTAGGGCTTTTGGCATTTTCTACTTTGTCGTAAAACACATTGAGAGGGTTGGTCTTGGTTGTTGTATCACACGTTTTAGTCTTTGGATAGCAACGATAATTGTTGTAGAACATAAAGGCTTGGCACTGTGAAGATGAGGAACAAAGGCTTGCACAAAATGCCAGGGTAGTTCGATCTCTGTAAAGGGACCAGATGTCATTCCCTGAACAGTCTCCGCTACGAACGTTGTAGCCGTGTGGCGCAACAGATCGAGGCTGATTTTCTACCGACTGGATTCGGCACGGTTGAGGGCTTTCGGCATTTCCTGCTGCCAATACACGCAGAGATAGGGCCAACACCCACAATAGAATTAAAGTAGGCTTCATTTCTGGATCAAAAAACAAAGATTTTGTTTATTTAGTAGGTGTCGTTATATTTTTGCATTAAAAAAAAATATGAAAAAATTTCGGTGTTTCTTTGAATTTCTAGAAACACGAACAGTAAATGATTACTGTAAATGTAAATCAGTAGTGTAACAAACAACAACAACAAACAAATTTATTAGACATATAAACTTCAATACAGTTGCCCTGCAAATTGGTGTAAATGAGGACTGCACTAAACCGGACTTGTTAAACTGAGGACTTGTAAAATGGGACCAGTAAAACGAGGACTTGTAAAACGAGGACTAGTGAAATGCGTTAATATTTCGGTTATTGAAACCATCATCTAGTATATGAAGATCAAAGAACTAAAAAGTGCAAGTTATGTTGTTTACTTCAGAGAAAATCTGTTTTCTGTAGATTGCCTTCCGTCACGCAACATTTACAGTGAAGAACTTCTAAGTCACTAATATTTATCTATTTTTTAATTTAAAGTTTACAATTTCAATGAGTTAGTACATTAATATACGAGGAAAAAGAGGCGAGGAATCCAAAAGAAACCAAGAGGATTATGGGTAATGGGTTTTCTTGATGAAAATACATATCTATAAATGAATAACACTGCTATGGCGGAGGCTATAATTAATTGGAGAGAAAACGTAATGCACTGTTACAAATATACAGTAATTCACTATTACCGAATTTCCGTTGAGCCAGCAGGCGGAAAATAATTTTCAAAAAGGTAACGACGTTTTTTAATGTAAACATGTTTGGGATGAAACTTCATCCATTTTTCAGTTGAGTAACAGAACCCGCTAGCTCTATAGTGAGTGTGATATAAATGCAAGAGGATACAATGGTATGGAAAATATAACTTATTACCGCGTGATAAAAAAATGTGGAAAGTATAACTAATTACTAGTGTATTCAAAAGATAGTAATTGCTGCAGTAAATTTGTTGTAATAATGCTGTTTTATCGCCTCGCTGGTATTACAGAATTTTCTCTTTCGTTTTTTGAGGGAAAGCAAAGCAAATGTAACCGGGATGAATCGACGAAAACTCCAGCTGATAAGACTAATTTTGTTTTGTAATTCACGCATCAAGTTCTTGCAATGTCTGTAGAATATTGTTGAGCAAAGGACGCGTTCACCACGAGGAAGGTGTGAAAATTTAGGTTTAACTTAATTATTGATAATGAATATGTTGCGTTACTAGCTAGCCGTATCGTATTCGCGTCTCCACGCGCTCAGCTCAGGTTTCGCGTCCCCACGCGCTCAGCTCAGTCTCATCGACCGCTGTCGGAGTGATTTCAAAATAAATTTGTCTTTTATTCCGTACAATCTTCGAAAATCTTTGCTATCCAACGGTCCTATCACCATGCCTCACAGTCCTCGCTCAACTCGCGGTAGTCTTCGACACTTCAGTTCCGATTACGACTGGCTCATGTTGGACCAAAATATTACAAATCTCGCAGCCAACAGCTTGAAGCAGCAAGCGAGGCTATTGTTCGTGGCGCAGTGAATTCTGGCCCAAAATGTGTGCGTGGCGCAGTGAATTCTGGTAAAAAGCGATCAAATCGAGATTTTTCGTAGCTTATATTTTTTTCTCATATATTTCTCTTAAATCCTGATTATGTTGCTGCTCACTCGCTACACTCGTTCCGCAGCAACAACTTGACAAGAAATATAGACAATACAACTAATGACGGCGTGACGATAGTAAAGAAACGGAACAGAAAATGTATACTGAGTATACTGGGAAAACTAAATGGCCAGTGAAAAGATTACAGGATCTGAAAAATTTGTCTATTGAGTAAACATGCAAAAAATTGAGAGAGAAGATATTGTTTCATTTTATGATTGAGAACAGGAATACTAGTTTAGTTTTGCAATTCCGGGCAAGGGGAATTGAAAAATGTCGAAATGAGGACAATGTTATATTAATTCTACATTTAGAAACATGAAAGCAACTGGCATTTCTTGTGTCACAATGATGAACCTGACTTGTTTATAAAAACATATTTTCCTGTTTGCTCAGCGGGGAATACGAAACATTCGTGTCCTATTTTAATAAATGAAATAAAATAACTGAACGTGGAAACCATTTGACTCTAATTCTTCAAATAAATAGTCTCTATTTGAATCATCTTCTAATTAAAGTAACTGACCTACATGAAACTGCATGGAACACGTAAAATATCTCCTACAGATTTTTTAGTAACCCGCATGCATATATTTCTGAACAACATATTAGAATGACATGTTACGCGTTCTCCGATCTTTGTGTAAACTTGACGACTGCTGCATTACTGAAACGTTTTTTAACCGGCATCCGAAAGTAATGGCTACCCGAAAGTAGCGACCCCTTTGGCCTGCTAAATCCGAAAGTAACGACCCTTTTCGGATTTTTACGGTACCTCGTTTTTGAAGCACAACTAGGTGATTTATAATATGTCATTATTTTTATGTAATTATGTTTCTATTATGTCGTTATGTTGTGTTGTTCTCATAAAACATCGATTTATATAAGTTGTGCCGTTTTGTATTTGTCTGATCTCGCCGTTATGCCCGGGGGCTACTCTCATATTTAAGCTATTTAACTATTATAGCGCGAAAGCGCGCGTGATATCGCCGAAGACTTAGCCGACGAGGCCGTAGGCCGAGTCGGCTAAAATTAGGCGATATCACGCAAGCTTGAGCGCTATAATAGTTTTATAATTCAACGCATTGATAACACAAAGCACAGTTTGAAGAGAAAATATCGCCGACAAGCCTTTTATTTTGAAAAAAGCTTACATATGTTTTAACGCGCGAAACTTGCAACATCACACAGTTCAGGAATGAAAGTGGCGCCTTTGTCAATATTGCGCAAACTTGAACACTATAACTGTTTTATAATTCAACACATTGATAACAAATCACAGTTTCGAGAAAAAAATCATTGAGATATACAACCTTTCATTAAGTAAAAAGGCTAACAACAATATTTTACCTCGGACCATTTCTTAAACAACAAACAGCGAATGCCGAAACTTTTGCCAAGCTAAAATTAATTTAGCGTACACAATCAGTTGAGAGTTTCTACGAAGAGCTTTCGTCTACTCAAAGAACGGGACAGTGTAGTGACTACAAGAATTAAAACACAGTAAATGGCATAGAATGTCTTTTATACCCCATTCACACCAACGCTTAAACATGTTTAAATGTTGTTTAGTTTAAAACAGGTTTAGAGATATACCTGCTAACCTCCTGTAATATTTGAAGTGAAATCTTTACTAAAAGAAACTTTATCAAATGTTATTGCCATTCCAGGTAGTTTGAGTCATATACATTTAAAAACATTCAAGATAGAGACTAAAAACGCAGTTAAACTAAACAACATTTAAACATGTTTAACTGTTGGTGTGAATGGGGCTTTAGTTACAAGTGTTTCGTATCTTAAAAAGTTCAATTCAGAATCAAAACAAATTGAACAAACACACGGCTACGAACTTAAACATAGCAGCGAAAAGTCGGAAAGAACTGCAGCGTACAAAAATTCACAGCTAAAGGATACAAGAAACGGTTAAAACATCGTATCTGTAGTTGATTTGGCTTTTTATTCCCATCCATCAGCACCAAATTTTCAAACATCGAAGTACAAGCTGAGTCGATCAATGTTGTTTACAAACTTGCTCGTTTTTTAGCTCCTACAGCCGTAATGACGAGATCAGAAACTTTTCTGAGAAAGCATCAAGTCTATATCATGTTCCAGAGGTGATTACCAAAGGAATTTTACGAAAATTGTGCTCCTTCATTCACTCCTTGTCGAGCGGTTAAACTTTGAACCAGTTTTCATTCAGCTATGCCAAGAAACACTGCGACCGCGACAACGCGAAAATTTCGCGCCTTTTTTGTCCTGACCAATCATGTGAACAATATTTTTTCTCTTTTCTTTTCTTCTCTTTTTTTCTTTCTTTTCCCTTTTTTAACTAATAGTTCACGCACTTTTTCGCCCAAAAACACGAAATTGCTGGCAGCAGTCATTTTCACTTTCCTTCAAAATACCAAATTTACCGCCATCGCTGGTTATACGTCATGTGGACATAACATATATCGATAACTTTTTTACCATATTTGGGCAGTGTATCAATGTGTTGAATTATAAATGGGTATATGCGGCTGTGAAGGGTAGGGGTTTCAAGCAGTTTAGTCTGTAATAGGGTATGGAAATCTGTCTGGGATAGAAATTGAAACTCGGAAGAGAAAGAAGCAACCTCGTTCCCAGGGTCTTCTCCTTCCCGTCCCCTGGAGCGAGAGGCTTCCCTAAACGGAAATACAATAATCGCGGCAACATTGTTGACAGATGGTTTTCTATTAAAAACACCAATTGTGATACAGTTCTAAAAATAGCAAGTCTGGGATAGGGTAAAGATTTTCGGTGTCTATCAGCTGAACATGGTCTGGTATAGGGTAAGGGTTTCAGAGTCCCAGCGGCACATACCCACCCAAAAATAGCGCTCGCCTAAAAACACGGCGCAGTAAAACTAACGATGTAATGATATCAAACACGAGGAAGAGTGTTTAACAGGATTTCCAAATACCGAGAAATGGGTTGAAAAACGAGGCGTAGCCGAGTTTTTAACTCATTAAGATGTGTTTGGATACCTGATGTTCTCAAACTGATCATTAAATGCGGAGAAAACGAAGGAATAAAATCGCCAAAATCTACCTCCTTCACGGTAGTGATTTCCTTTGTTGTTGAGTTTGGAAAAAAAAGTGAAAGCAGGCAACCGTGGACGACAATCAGGCCTGCCGTGTGTACGTTGGATCAAATTAATGATCTAATTGGCTTAAAAGCGGCTTAAAAAAATTGCACTCCCTTGTCCCTACATCTTTGTACATTTTTTTCTCAATCGGTGAAACGAACTCTATCAAATCTAACCTGACCTGTGAAACCAATGTATTATACTGAAACGCTGCAATCTACAATACATCAGTATAGGAAAGATTTTTTGAACATCGCCGTGCCATCGATAATTCTAACACCAAATCTAAACCTGCAACTAGCCGCGGAACACTTTCTCTACTCTCCTAATCACACGGCTTACGACATCCAAGAAAAAATTCTAAACGAGACTTATTGCGTCGACCAGGGAAACTTATTTAATTTCAACTGGCGCTCTTAAGTTTAGATGAAGAGAATTATTAAACGTTGCGTGTTTACGTGTTGGCCATTTGACGTTGTAGTTGTGCAGAGAACGTGTTATTTATAAGGGTGTATAACAGCAGATGACAGACGTACGGAATCACTATTATAACCGCTTCTGGGAAAGGTTAATAATAAAAACAAGTAAGCGAATGAAGTTCTTACCAGTGACTTGGTAGAATACAGGAAGCTGTGCACTCTTGGAAATGGACAACGAAGGAACCTTACTCCTGCTTCAACTCTATGTGCTTACTTTTGTATCCAATCTTGAATTCGTGGAAAGAAGGGATGTTCCCGTAATATTTAATAGATAATTACTGAGGCTCGTAGCATTATAAGGTTTTTAAGCTGCCTGCAATGTACGTAATAATGCTGTGAGCCGAAATAATTATCTTTTATAATTATTAGGCCGGTTCACACTAGGGCCAAAGTGCACTTGAAGTGCACTTGATAATCAAGTAGACTTGAGGTCTACTTAGGAAAGACGAGACAATAGATTTTCAGGCATGACTGACTACGCACAGCGTGCGTATTTAGATGCAAATTACTTGCGATCGCAAGTTGGTATGCAGTTGATTAGCCGTGATAAACAAAGTTGAAGTACTATTAAAGTACGATATGCATAAAACGCTAAGTCGATAGTAAAATATTTTTTCTTATCATGTCAAGTTTTATTTGAACTTAATTCAGCAAAACATCGTATCAGAGCCTGGTGTAACGCTATGCTCACTTTTTGTTAATTTTTGGGAACGTTTTCGTGCTCGTCATAAAAACATGTTTTTGTAACTTATGAGTATTGAATGCGCGCATTGGCTGTAGTGTTTTTGATTGGCTAAACCTGAGAATTATACTACAACCTTTTTTTTCTCAATGTAGAATTTTTTACCCTAAGTCGGCTTGAAATACGCCTTCCAATACAACAGCTAAAGTAAAACTTGAGGTCCTGCTTGAGAGTCTTTTAGAAGTCGTCCGTGACTGCGAATCGTAAACCAAAACGCAGAGAGCTCGTTCCCTGTGGAATTCAAAGTTACACGCACACGTGCTTTTAGCTGCACGGCTGCACGGCTTTACTGTCATTGGTCAAGTGCGCTCCCAAGTAAGGGGTTGACCTTACTTTGAAGTGCACTTGGATTCTTTTGTTTTACGCATATCGCCAGGGCAACAAAGAAGCCATTAAGTGCGGTCATTAAAACGTTCACACTCCAAGTACGCGAGCTACACTTCGGTGATTCCGCACAAACCAACAGCACGTGCCATTCAAAAAGACGTTTTTGATAAAAAAAAAAAAGAAGGGAAATATGGAGCTTTTCGAATACGAACCACTGGAAATTATTTAACTTTCTAATTACATTCAGCATGATATTAATTTTTACCTCTTTGATACATTTTACAATGAGATTTAAACGTGTAAATAAATCAGATGAGTGCTTCTATTGAAACGTAAGTCTGACTTAGAAAACGCTCTCAGAAAGGAGTTCACACTACAAGTACGTACCAAGTGCACTTCAAGTGCACTTAAGAGCCTTAGTGAGAACCGGCCTATTGTCTCTCATCAAAACCCATTGTTTTCTGTCTGCATTGTATCTTCGATGTTAGCCACTTCTTTGGCTGTTGTATTCATTTTGAATACAGCTATATAACAATGAAATTAGCACTTATTGTTGCTACGTATACAGTGCGGTGGCCATTACGTAACCCCCAAATCCCCAGTTGTTGTGAAGATTATTTAACTAACAACAATTGATCCTCATAAAATCCTATTGTTCTCCCTATACTTATATTTTAGATTTTAGCCGCCCCTTTAGCTGTGAAATTGATTTTGAATACAGCTATACCAATGAAATTAGCACTTATTGTGACTACGTACACTATACAGTGAGGTGGCGATTACATAACCCTCAATTTCTCAGTTGTTGTGAGGATTATGTAACTGTGATCATGTGTAAACATTGTTATTGAATTTATTGTCCTTGACGAGAATGTTCACAGAAATTTGCATTCTTTATAACACAGTGTACTCAGTCATTTTATTCAGTGCCTAGGCATGGAGGATTCATCGGAAGACGAATCAGCGATTCTTCTCACGCAGAGTTCGGAAAATGATGCTTCGGCAGAGCTCAAAGGTAAGGCTGGTAACTTTAATTATTCCGATCACTTTTTTTATCCCCTGACAAACTGTTTTTATTTTAAAATAGAGCACAGATTTAAAAGGCCAATTACGTGGAGTGCGCGAAGTTTGAAAAAGTTGGTTGTCAGATGCCAGCCGTAGGAAATGAGCGTGGGTGTTGGAAGTCTTTGATCAATGGATGAATGAGAGAAATAATGCAGTTTTAAAAGAAAGTTACAGTGGCGAGCCAGTGATCAACGAGGATCTAGATGAAATGTCCGACGAGCAGCTGGACTTTGCCTTGGTGCGTTTTGCTGCAGAAGTAAGGAAAAAAGATGGCCAGGAATATCCAGGAAAGACTTTATATGAAATGTTAAGTAGCATCCAATTGTACTGTATTTACGTATGCAATGTAAGCGAGTCAGATTTAACTTTGATTGCAAGATCAGGTTGTAGATTTAAAAAAGCTAGGTTAATTCTGCTTTAAACTTTGTAAAGAAAGAAAGGCAGGACAAGGAATAGGTGTAGACGTCAACCAGACCAATTTGAAATCGGAAGACTGAAATGAAAACTGTTTGTGAGAACATGGTTTTCTAGGCGACGAAAACGCGGAATTGCTTCGCGATACATTGCTTTGGGTTTTCGGTATTCAATTTGCTCTGAGGTCTGGGCAAGAGCGCAGACATTTGAGGGTAAAAAACTCACAGCTATCTTTGCAGTATGACGAATTGGGAAGTGATTTTTTTGCAGTACACCAAGGAAAAAAGTAAGACTTACAATGGGGGATTGGGCCATTTGCGTATCAAAAAGAAAGTTGTTCGGGCATATAAGAATTTTACTAATCACGGGCCCGTTTCTCGAAACTCCCGGTAACTTTTCGGGCCCGAAGCCAAATATTGAAATTAAAATCTAAAGAATAAAAGTGCGGGTCCTAGAGAACAAACCAGTCCATTTTGTTTTGCTAACTGATAGTTTTATCGTATTATCTGCAAAACTTTTGAAACCTCGATCTTCAATGAAAATAAAACAGCTTTCCGGGCCCGGTAATTACCGGGTCTTTCGAGAAACGGCCCCCAGGCTCGGCCAGGTAGTGGGATACCAATATACCAGGAGCCGATTACTTGGAGCCTCCATATGTGCTGTACCCTTGAGTCAACCCTTTCCCGTAAAGAATTATTTTTAGCACAGGCTTTCCCGCGAAAATACAGTGTTTCCGAGGACGTCCGCATATTGCCGTAGTGAGAAAAAAAAATGGCGGCGGAAAGGGGAAATTGGCCAACAAGTTTACTCCCTGTTCCATCACCGTTTTCCTTTATATGTTTTACCCATTCCTGCCTTTACGACCGAGGGAAGCTGGTTACCAGTTTAAAAAGGTAATTTCTGACTGAAATATATCCAGCATGTGTTTATTGTCCGGGATAAGTGAAGTACCAGCGCGATTACCCAGTTCGAATACTTATTTCGTTGGATGCTATGGAAGCGGAATCCTTTTGAAAGAGAGTTTTTTTTCTAAAAATGAAGCGTTCTGGTGATAAGTTGAATTTTTCTGAGGGAGAACGAGGTAGTAAAAGCAGGAAGATGTTAAATTTCGCCCGCGCCGATCGCGATGGTACCGAAGGAAACGCAAGTTCTAGTAGCTCGATTGGCGATGTCGCCGGCCCAGAAACTGCAAAGGAAAAGCTAAAAAGAAAACTCCTTCAGAAGAAAGATGACGGGGCTGAGATACTGGAACGTTGGCTCCGAGAAATTTTAGCCGCAAGTTTAGTTTGTGAGATACTAGATCTTACTTTCGAGCACTCCCCCTTCGAGAGCTCAGATGAAACTGCCACCACTGGCCGTGCGCTCGTGTTGTATTCATCTGAAAAACACACCTACGACAAACAGACAGGGCCATTCCAGCATGTTCGACTTATTGTCAATGTTTACGGCTCTTGGAGTTTACAGTGTCCAGTATATGAACATGTGATTAACCGGTGGCCAGCTATCTAGAAGCATTTATTTTGTGTTAATAAATTGTTTTTATGTTCTCTGTCCTATACTTGGGATCTTCTTCGAGTTGTTGTGCATGGATTCCTTTTATTTTGAGAATGGCTTTTTAACCGTGTCTCTTTGGATGGGAGGTACATTATTAGCCCCCTCAGAATCAATGGCAGTGCATTAGAGTCAATTTTTAGTGTGCTAAAACACACAAGTGGAGGAAATCTGTCTGCCATTGCCTACTCACCTGCTTTAGGCAGGTTGATTAACAGGAAAGATTTAGTTGTAAATCAACATTCAGAGAAAGGTTACAGAGGCCAAATTTTAAACATAGATGGGCAGTCAATTACAGCTGACAACCAGATTTCTGTTAAGTGCACAAATGTTTCTAGGTCTCTATGTCAGTTTTCTTTTTCTCCAACGATAGCACAGTCCTCGCTAGGAGAAAGGCAGGGCAGCAATTGCTTGCACAATTATCGCAGTTAGGTTTGGGGACTATGCAATGATGCATAAACTAGATATTTCATTACTTTGGGGGCAGTTGCCTCAGTTGTGGATCACACTATTTGTAAATGCTATAATTATTAACATTGGCACCTATACTTGGGTGCATTATTTAAGTGCCTAGGTTCAATTAATAAAGTGTATGAGTGTGAATGAGACATTTTGTTGAGGAGAACTTGTCACAACAAAAGTGTTGGAAACACTTTGAGTAGATGTTGACTGCAACCGCCTCGATCACATTCAAAGGAATTGTATCCCCATAGTGAAATGTTGAAACAGAATTTGCTCTAGTTTTGCCCCTTATAAATATAATTATAAAGGAGAGTAAGTTTTGTGCACTACTACATATGTGGGCTGAATGTTGTTGATAAGAACATTGGCCTCTCTTCATACATTCACACTCATTATTGAAATAATGTCTGAGTATATAAATTGCAATTTGAGTTTCTGTTTTCTATTGTAAATAAGGAAAGTCTTGCTGTGCAATTTAAAACAAGTACTGTGTTCATTTATTAAATTCAAGGCAAGTTTGCACTCAACAGATTAGTATTAGTACATATATGTACAGGTATAATATCATCATGACACATTATTAATAACATCTTGGGAGGACTCTATTGGATTTCCTCAAAGGAAAATGAATTGCAAAAAAGAAGGGTCCTTATTCAGGGCATTTATGGACAAGTGTAATTTGATCAATAAACATTTAAGGAAGTAAAATATGATTTTCTCACCAGTTAACCTGGAAGAGTGGAAAAGATGGCTACTAAGAGTTTGCAGGAGGGGTTTACTTCAGGGCGATGGTTCTTATTTGAACAGTTTTTTCCGGCAAGAGTCTTCTTCCGCAGTTTAATCATACGCTGCAGAGCCGCCCCATAATACCGATACAAAGTATCGTCCGATTCTTTTGATAGTTGACATATTCCTCCATTGATACCTTCACCAGTCGTTTCGCTTTCCGTCTTTCTCAGGCGAACATGTTCATGTTTGATCGTATAGACCAACTCGTGAATAACACTCACAACACAATGAACATCATCTCATTCGCTCCTGTGTAGGTTTTCCGGAATGAAAAGTAGCCAAGAATTTCATCCACGACACTGAGAAGGCCGCTTTTTTGTACTTGTCTTTACCGTCGAAAGCTTCTTTAGCTACAGTTGAAAATTTCCGGCAAAATCCAGCGATCAACAGTTCAAACAACTGCTTCTGAGCGACGTCTAAGATATGTTCTACAACCTTTATCCGCTCAGGCTTCAATTTTATTCGTGGATCGTCCTTAAGGGTTTCCCTTACTTCAGTCTCTACTTTATTGGATTCTTCCGAACTAAAAATCCAAGAGACCAGCGCTTCCATTTCTTCATCGTTAAGTGTTGCATCTTTACTTTTCTTTGTTCGAGACCGCATGGATTTCGCTGCCGAAGAGCCGCTCCGTTTGGGTTTTCGCTTTCCTTGGCTTGAAGAAGCCGACTGAGTTTCCTCATTTGATTCTCCTTCCTCGCTGCTATCAGAAGATGTTACTGAGTCGCTAGAAAGAACGTAACTTGCCGAACCATCATCCGATGACTCCGATAGGTTTTTGCCCACGCTTTCCGCCATTGTTGTCAATAATAAAAAGCATATGTAAATGAGCATGACTGAGCTGCGCTCTGATTGGTTATTACCAACAACGCATTAGGGCGTGACAAATTTCCCGCGAAAACTATTTCTATAAATAACTTTTCATCGGAAAGGGTTGTCTCGAAGGGCTTATATGGGAGATGGAGGCTCCATCTAATCGGCTCCTGAATATGCCCCATTTTTTCTCCCTGGGATACCAATATACCTTAAAAATGCCTATACAGAATACAAAGAATTCAGGGAAAAACAAAATACTTTATACCCATATTTTGGCAAAAATACCGAATACTTTGGTAAAAAACACCCAAGATACCGTATGCCCAAAACCCCTGGCCGGGCCTGGCTAATGTGGAACGTTGCCCGGTTGAACTGTATAAGAAATACATGTCTTATGTCCTAATGGAAGTCAGCGATAACGCGTTTTATTTCGAGCTTTGCCTAATACATGACATCTGGTATTCCAAAAAAGGAACGGGGAGAGAAACTTTGGGGAATGTGGTAAAGAAAATTATGAAAAAAGCGGGGTTCGATGGGCACTATACTAATCATTCCCTTCAGCGTGGTTGTGCTACGCTATTGTATGATGGCGGTGTACCAGAACAGATTATTCAAGAAAGCACTGGCCATCGATCATCTGATGGGGTAAGGGCATGTAAATGTACGATCATCTGATGGGGTAAGGGCATGTAAATGTTCGTCATCGATACTTAAGAGGAAAGCAAGTGAAATCTTACAGGGAACCAACGACTTCAAAACATATTGGAATTAATGTCGAGGTGAATGAAGAAAAATGTATTAAGGAAGATGTTGAACAAAAGTACAGTGAGCAAAAAGAAAAGTGGTGAAGTTTGTAATCAGTCAGTTGTGGTTAGCATTAATTACACTAAAATTGTTATTTCATACAAATGAGAACTTGTATGATGTGTAAACAAAATACAATTTATAATAAATTGAATATCTTTGTGTTCACATATCTCCTGGAATAGTTTTCTTGTGAAGTGCTTATTTGTTTTAGAAAGTTTTATCTTCAGTTGTACATTACATAGTAGGATTATAATTTAAACAAATGTTAGCAGCAAAAATAATAAGGGTAAGATCCATAATAAGGGGGATAATTAAACGTGGTAAAAACGGGCTAACTGTAATATTTTTAATATTTTTAATATTGCAGTGTGCACGCTCATAATTTAATACTGCAGTGTGCACACTGCAATATTAAAAATATTGCACTTAGTCTGTTTTAGCACATTTTGGTATTACCCCTGATAATTTCCCCTGCTAACAAAAAGGACCGCCCCCAAGAATTAAAACTCCTAATCACGCTGCAATCGTTGATATAATGCAAACAGAAAACAATAGGATTTGATGAGGATCAGTAATTATTGCGCAGATAAGGAGATTTGTTTCAGCAGTCGGAAGTTTAACGGTTATCTCAAAACTTCTCAGTAGGTCTCAAAAAACGCCATGTTCAAATATTTATATCATCCAATCGTTCCCGGGGGTGAGGGAAGGGGGATGGGGAGGGGAGGGGGAGGGGAGGGTTACTCTCACATGTATCTGGTGCCGCTGTGAAGGATATGGTTTTCAAATAGTTTAGTTATACTGGTTATAGAAATCAGAGAGTTTAATATGGTGCCATTTACCGGGAAACTTATCACTGGTATAAAGACAGTATTTGGAAAATAACGAATCTGCGATGGAGTAGGGATTTTTTATGTCAGTGGTCAAGATTATGCAGCGGAACATGATCTGGTGTAGGGAAAGGGTTTCAGAGTCGCAGCGGCACACCACCACTAAAAAATGTATAGAGTATCCCCCCCCCCCCCGGGTAATCGTAGTGCTGTTTTGAGGGAGTGTGCAGTTTGAATTTATCAGGAGCACTGGAATGTAATACTATAGTTACTAGTTGTCTGTTGAGAGCAAAATAATCTTTCAACAAAGATTTTTTTCAATCTTCTGCCACAGCCAGATAACTCGAATCACTCTTGTCAGAAATGCAAGAAGAATTGGGGGGTCATCGACTTCGATAAGACGCGTGGGCAAATACGTTGAGTTGGGAAAATCAGCATTCCTTACTCGATATGGTGTCAGTGGCTGTTAGTTTAAAAATACCAACGATGAATCGTGGGAGACAAATGTCAAGTTTTATAAAAAGCGGTTTTCAATTGAGTGTCGAACATAATTATACAATTACTTTGGTTTTGCATTGCTACCCACTGATTGGCTAAAACGTCTCGCGCCGCCTCATCAACTGATCAGAAGTAAAAATAAAACCAATCGTGACTTGCCCGCATGCGTTTTCCCGCGCTTAGCGCCGGCTACATGTAAATTTGCTTCGCGTTCTGATTGATTCAAAACCGACTTGTAAAAATATTCAGCCGTATTACAATATGAACGGAATTCGTTGGTGCGTGGGTAGAAGAATAGGAAACATTCTACAACACATAGCACTTTGTGTTTTGATTTCTTGGTTAGTGCGCGCTCGCATGGCATGCGACATGAATTGCGTGCGTAGTACGGATGCCCATTAAAAATCAGCGCGAACGTCGTTAAAATTGGCCTCCGAAAACATTTAATTGTCCATTTCACTTCCAAAAGCGTTTAAAATCAAAATTCAAGAAAAATTTAAAATTTCATTTTGTAAAATACTGAAAAACAAGCGATGCTTTCAGAAAGAATTGCTGAAAAGCTGAATGGTTACACTGTGAGATTTCATCCACCGAATTAAAAGTTAGAAAAACATTACACTTTGACTTAAGTTAAATGTTTGTCATAACTGGCACATTTAAACTAAAAAGTATTGTTGTCATCTGGACAATGATGAATTAATTGTAACTAAGGCGATTAATACGCAATATGCATTTGATGATAGCACAGGGTGTGTCACAGTTTGCAACCAAAAGATTCGCCTCACATTATCATAAATGATGAATATTGCCCGAGACTATAATAGACAAACAAGCGCCGTAAACTGACTTTTGGATCGGCCCAGCGCTGAGCCGATTTTCACCCAGAAAACATACAATTCCTTTAACTTTTAAAAACGCAAACGCTCGCACACTTTGTGTGGCCCCCCTGTGATTAAAACCTCATTACAAATAAGCCCTTGCTTTTAATTAAGTTAGGCACGAACTTTTCTTCAATAAATTAAAGTGTTAAAATATGAAATAAAATGGTTGTTGTTTGGTTAGTGTAAGGACAGTTTATACATTGTAAGTAGTTAGTATTGTTGTTGTACTTGTAAGTAGATTTGCGTGTTGTTAAATAAAAGTGTTTATCTCCAAAAAAAATGAGAAACTCTCCTTAAGTTCAGCACTTTAATTATAATCATTTGATGCTCTTTGATTACATTCTTATGACAGTGAATATTGACAGAATACCACTGATTGATCCAATTACAGCTCAAGAGTACTGAGGTTTACAAACGTTCTGTGTGGCTTTCAAGCACTATTTTGTCTTATCTGTTACCTACGTTTTTTCCGTCTTTGTCACTAAGCTTATGACTCTTATATCAGGACAATTTTATCGTAGAAGAAATTCTTCGGATTTGCTGTGTTGGTGGTTTTACAGGTCTTGGTCTTTGGGTAGCATTCACGGCCATCAAAGAACATGAAGGAAACACACTTTGGGTTGTTATTGCAGCGTTTAGCGCACTCTACTAGAGAGACGAAACCATGGATGGACCAGATGTCGTTACCAGAGCAATCACCGGATCTCATGGCGTACCCTACAGGTATTTTGTCGTAGAAAATGTTCAGACTGTTGTCGAGGCACCCTCTTGTCTTCGTGTAGCATTTGTGGTTGTCGTAATGCATGAATGCAGTACAAGTTGAACTGGAACCGCAATTCTGAGCACACTGTTGACGAGTCAAGCTACCTTGGTGGAGTTCCCAGATGTCATTCTGTGGGCAGTTCCCAGGTCGCATGGTGTAGCCTGAAGGAACTTTGTCGTAAAACACATTAAGAGGGTTGGTCTTGCTCGTTGTGCCACAAGTTTTGGTCTTTGGATAGCAACGGTGATTGTTGAAGAACATGAAGGCCTGGCACTGTGAAGATGTGGAACAAAGGCGTGCACAATCTGCCAGAGTAGTACTATCTCTGTAGAGGGACCAGATATCGTTTTCAGAGCAGTCGCCTGGTCGCATGGTGTAGCCTGAAAGAACTTTGTCATAAAACACATTAAGAGGGTTGGTCTTGCTCGTTGTGCCACAAGTTTTGGTCTTTGGATAGCAACGGTGATTGTTGTAGAACATGAAGGCTTGGCACTGTGAAGATGAAGAACACAGGCGTGCACAATCTGCCAGAGTAGTTCGATCTCTGTAAAGGGACCAGATGTCATTCCCAGGGCAGTCTCCGCTACGAACGTTGTAGCCCTGTGGCGCAACACAGCGAAGCTGATTACCTTCCGATTGGTTTCGGAACGGTTTAGGGCTTTTGGCATTTTCTACTTTGTCGTAAAACACATTGAGAGGGTTGGTCTTGGTTGTTGTATCACACGTTTTAGTCTTTGGATAGCAACGATAATTGTTGTAGAACATGAAGCCCTGGCACTGTGAAGATGAGGAACAAAGGCGTGCACAATATGCCAGGGTAGTTCGATCTCTGAAAAGGGACCAGATGTCATTCCCAGGACAGTCTCCGCTACGAATGTTGTAGCCCTGTGGCGCAACTGGTCGAGGCTGATTTTCTACCGACTGGATTCGGCACGGTTGAGGGCTTTCGGCATTTCCTGCTGCCAATACACGCAGAGATAGGGCTAACACCCACGACAGAATTAAAGTAGGCTTCATTTCTGGATCAAAAAACAAAGATGTTGTTTATTAATAGATGTCATTATATTTTTGCATTAAAATATAAAATTTCAGTGTTTCTTTAAATTTCTAGAAACACAAACAGTAAATGAGGACTGTAAATGAGGACTGTAAATGAGGACTGAACTGGACTGGACTTGTTAAACCGAGGACTTGTAAAATGAGACTAGTAAATCGAGGACTTGTGAAACGCGGACTAGTGAAATGCGTTAATATTTCCGTTATTGAAAGACGAAAGAACTAAAAAGAAGTGCAAGTTCATGTTGTTTACTTCAGAGAAAATCTGTTTTCTGTAGCTTGCTTTCCGTCACGCAACATTTACAGTGAAGAACTTCTAATGCTGTGTTCACACTAGGGCGAAACATGTTTAGTCTGATCACGGATGAAACATGTTTCACTAGGAAATTAGTTCACATCAGGTGGCACATTGCGTGAATAATAATCGAAACATGTTTTTTCTGAGCATGATTGAAACTACTTCACGAGGTTGTTTCGATGTAAGCCAGACGAAACATGTTAGCGCAAATGTCGTCTCTTTGTTGGAACGCTGCAATGCCCTTCGTTACCGAAGCAGTTTAGTCTGGAGTAGGGTATGGTAATCTGAGAGTTTTGGTTTGGAATAGGGTATCATTTGCGGGAAAACTGATCAATGGTATGAAGAATTAAGTCTAGAATAGGAATTGAAACTCGGAAGAGAAGGAGGCTTCCCTAAACGGAAATAAAATCATCGCGGCAACATTGTTGACAGATGATTTTCCATTAAAAACACCAATTGTGATACAGTTCTAAAAATAGCAAGTCTGGGATAGGGTAAAGATTTTCGGTGTCTATCAGCTGAACATGGTCTGGTATTGCGGGGGGGGGGGGGGGGGGGGGGGGGGAGGGGGGGGGGGTTCTCCCATATATGAGCTATATGGGTATGTGCCGCTGTGAAGGGTATGGTTTTCAGGCAGTTTAGTCTGGGATTGGGAATAGTTATCAGAGATTTTTGATCTAGAATAGGGTATCATTTTCCGCAAAACTGATCAGTTGCTTGCAGAATTTAGTCTGGCCGACAAAGTTTACTGGCAAATGGCATTTGAAAATCGGTACGGCAGGCAGTATGGCATTTTTACTGACCCCTGTTAACTAATAACCGCGATAGTGAACGAGTTTCTGGAAAATAGCGAGTCTGGAATAGGTCTAGAATGGGGTAGGGTTTTTCGGTGTTTGGTCTAGAATAGGGTTGCAAAATGCAGCTAAAATGGTTAAGGTTAAGGGTCTCAGAGTCACAGCGGCACACCCCCACCCAAACATTTGCAGAGTAACCCCCCCCCCCGGGGTTTCAGAGTCGCAGCGGCACATCCCCACCCAAAAATATACAGCGTACCTGCGTCCCCCCCACCCCGGGGCCCGGGCCGTTATGTTGCTAGTATAGTGTGATTAAGCATCTCCATCTCGTGGCATGCCAGGCGATTACTTAGCATGATCAGCGGCATATACAGAACGCCACAACTTTTACCTTCAGTGACCTTTTGGTTTATTTACATATAAGCAGTGGAGAGCAGAAAATTATCCACGCTGCGCAACATGAGTTGAGGCTAGCCCCGAGGCTAGCATGTGGACAGGAAGGCTAGTTGAGGCATGCCAGGCGATTACATAGCATGATCACAGACCAAGTAGGTCAAGATATACCAGATGGCCTATGCTTTGTATGTTCGTGTTCGTGTTTTTCTTTTTCTTTTTTCAAAACTGTTTTGATAACGAAATCGACTTCCACAGGGGCGGTGCGCGGGGATAAATGAAATGAAATGTCCGGCTCAGATTATCAAAGTTTCCTGTTTTAAAATTTGTGGCGCAGGTTGACCCCAAAACAGTTGTCCAAGAGATATGATCAGTGAAGTACACGTAAAGCAGAAATGTGATTTATATATCATACCCAAAGATCAAGGAAGAACTGGTGAGTGAAGGGAGCCAATGGTACATAACAGACGTTATTGAGTTTCAGACGCCCCTCCCGTTACTTTACTCGCGCTTCGCGCTCCCTAGCGAGGTCGCCTAAAAACACGCAGCAAAACTAACGATAAAATGTTAAAGCAGACAACCGTGGACGACAATCAGGCCTGCCGCCTGTACATTGGATCAAATTAATGCTCTTTATTGGCTTAAAGCGGTTTTAAAAAATTGCGCTCCCTTGTCCCTACATTTCTGACGGACCTACTGACTATCCCGGGCTGACTATACATTATTTTTTTAACGCACTCTATCAAATCTAATCTGACCTTGACCTGACCTGTGAAACCAATGTATTATACTGAACCGCTGCAATCTACAATACATCAGTATAGGAAAGACTTTTTGAACATCGCCGTGCCATCGATAATTTTAACACCAAATCTAAAATTGCATCTAGCCGCGGAACACTTTCTCTACTCTCCTAATCACACTGCTTACAACATCCAATTAATCTCCATAAAAAAATTCCAAACGAGACCTATAACGTCGGCCTGGGAAACTTATTTAATTTCCACTGGCGCTCTTAAGTTTAGTTGAAGAGAATTATTAAACGTTGCTTGTTTACGTGTTGACCATTTGACGTTGTAGTTGTGCAGAGAACGTGTTATTTATAAGGGTGTATGACAGCAGATAACAGACGTACGGGGTCACTATTATAACCGCTTCTGGGAAAGGTTAATACTAATAACAAGTAATCGAATGAAGTTCTTACCAGTGACTTGGTAGAATGCAGGAAGCTTTGCACTTTCGGAAATGGAAAACGAAGGAACCTTACTTTTGCTTCAACTTTATGTGTTCACTTTTGTATCCAATCTTGAATTCGTGCAAAGAAGGGATGTTCCGGTAATATATATCTTTGTATTTGGCCAATCATTGCGCGGATAAAGAGATTTTGTTTCAACAGGTTCTAGAATAACAAAAAACTTCTAAACAGGGCTCAAAAACGCCTTGTCAAATATTCTACGGTCAAACCAATCGTTTCCGGGGGGAGGGAAAGAGTAGGGGGAGGGGAGGGTTACTCTCACATATATCTGGCTATATGTGCCGCGGTGAAGGATATGGTTTTCAAATAGTTAGTTATACCGGTTATAGAAATCAGAGAGTTTTGTTCTATTATAGGGTGTCATTACCGGGAAACTAATCAGTGATATGAAGATAGTATTTGGAAAATAGCGAATCTGCGATGGAGTAGGGATTTTTATGTCAGTGGTCAAGATTATGCAGCGGAACATGTTTTGGTGTAGGGCAAGGGTTTCAGAGTCGCAGCGGCACACCACCACTAAAACATGTATAGAGTATCCCCCCGGGTAATCGTAGTGCTGTATTGAAGAAGTGTACAGTTTTGTTTTATCAGAAGCTCTGGCATGTAATACTATAGTTACTAGTTGTCTGTTGAGAGCAGAATAATTTTTGGCCACTTGCCACCTTTGTGGCGTGTGTGACGTGACTGATAATCGATCTTTTCTGTAATGACTAGCAGCATATATATGGGATAGATGAAGAGTGTCGTGGCAAGTTTTCAGTATTATTTTCCGCAGTTTGTCAGTTTAAAGTTGAAGAATGTTTCAGTATTTTTCTTGCTTTTGCGAGCAGAATTGAAATACGCCCCGGGGATAATACGCTTTGAAATCCTGTGACGTATAAGAAGTTTATGCTTTGGGCGTACGCCAGGCGGTGTGCGTCACGAGATTTCACCAATAGCAAGCCGCATGAGCGCATGGAGTTGAAAAAGTTGTTCCTTTTCAACGATTTTCGCGATAGCAATTAAAAATGTTTTCAGAGAGAATTAAAGAGAAATATCCCTTCTTCCTCATGGCTAATATTAGATGTTGCATTCGAGCTCAATGATCGCTTTACTGATCTCAATGTTAACCTACTCGGGTGAGTTGCCCCGTTTATGTCTGCAAGGTGCGGGATTGCAGAAAATTGGAATATACTAATTTGCATCTCATTGAATAAGAATAGAGCTCATTGTCTCGTTATCGTAAACTGAACTTTCACACCTTTTCTTGGACTTCTTATTCCTTTACACGTTTGTGGGACATACAGTTAATTTAGGTCACCTGGTGAGTAGCAATAATTTTCTGAGACTACGCGGCTGTCACGCGCGTCCTTTATCATCTCCTCGTTTGATCTTTTTTCGGCCTATTTTTCGTAAGTTACAGTTAAAGGAACTAAACATTCAAACTTTCACAGGTTTTGATAGTCAGAGTGACATTTTTGTGTCGGAGTTTGCAGAGTTTGGTCTGAATAAGGACAGCTTGACTGTCCGAAATATCGGGAAACCTCATTGCTGCGAGCCCCCAGGCGAGTAGCACACTAATCTTTGGTTTGCCTGTGGTTGCTTGGGTTCCCTGCGCTTTATGTTATGCTGCTGCAGTCTCGATTTTGATGTTTGTCACGATGATTTTGAGCAAGCGTACGTCCAGCGGTGTCATCATAACTTAGATGCGCCTGGATCTGGATGCATCTTTCGCCGTCCATATCCGTCCATAGCACATGCTCGCTTCTTCGATATTTGCAAATGTATCATGCCAAATTCAAACTTATTTGTTGCTGGAAGCATTCATCAAGGTCACGAACGATTTAATGACATTTCACGGGAAAGACAATGTTTTTTTATGAGATTTTCAGCGTTGTTACGTGCTCAGAGTTTGCCGATTGAACAATGGACCGGAGTAACTGCAGAATACCCTGCCATTTCGAGTGCCTCAGGAAAAAAGTCTGTACGGGGTACGCAGTGGCAGCATGAAGACATGACAAGACAACATATTTTCTTGCCCACGCGTTACGCGGTACGCACTCGTTAAATAATCCAAGAGGACAGGGCAATATTTTTTCTTGCCTACGCGGTACGCGGAACACAGTCGTTAAATAATCAAGAGGACAGGGCAATATTTTTTCTTGCTACGCGGTACGCAGTCGTTAAATAATTCAAGTGTGTTGCCTACGCGTTACGCGGTACGCAGTCGGCGGCTTAGAGTTTGCCGATTGAACAATGGATCACAAAGAGCATTCATCAAAGTCACGAATGATTTAGTGACATGTCGCGGGGAAGGCAATGTTTTCTTTTATGAGTTTTTCAGCGTTGTTACGAGATTGAACAATGAATCACAAAGAGCATTCATCAAGGTCACGAACGATTTGGTGACATTTCACGGGAAAGGCAATGTTCTTTTATGAGTTTTTCAGCGTTGTTGCGTGCTCATAGTTTGCCGATTGAACATTGGATCACAAAGAACTACTTATATGGTATGTAATTCGATTGCAATTTTGAAGGCAAGGACCAACGTAACAAAACAGAAGCACCGGATCCAAATTGAGGATCTAATCAGCTATAAATAATAGCAAATCAGCCTTGCTTTTTTTCGTTTATGTAATTCGAAAATGATGGTAATTGACCCAATAAATAAATTTATGAAATTATCAAAATCTGTATGTAAATTTACTGTTTCCGTTATGTTTTACTGCCTTGCATCTGCTCGCAGCATTATCATTACAATTTGTAACCTCTAGTTTTCTAGTTGTATATTTTTTCTACGTGGAAAGGTCCCCGGGGGGGGGGGGGGGACTCCTATATAAAAATGACGGGGGTGCTCGTCGTACCTTTTAAGGGTCAAAATTTGCAATTTGATGCCGCTTAGGGTACTAAAATCTAAAATGACCACCGTTAGAATTATCGCGGTACCTTTTAGGGTATTGAGCCGAAAAAATAATAACCAAACATCTGATACAGCTTTAATGTCTAATGGTGTTCCACAAGGATCTGTACTAGGTCCGCTGCTTTTCCTTTTATATATTAATGATATTTATACTTGCTCTGATACTTTTAACTTCTACCTCTTTGCTGATGATACTAACATACTGTATGCTAACAAGAATCTAAGGTCACTTGAGGCAACAGTAAATCCTGAGCTAAAAAGTTGTATCTTTGGCTGGTCTCAAATAAACTAACCCTTAATATCATAAAAACCAATTTTGTTATTTTTCATCCTTACCAGAAGTTTATTGACTACCTTCCCCAACTTAAAATCTTCGATACTGAAACCAATCGATATGTTAGTTTAGAAATGAAAAATTATGTTAAATATTTAGGCATTTTGATTGACAAAAATCTCTCGTGGAAAATACACATTGACAATGTAGCTACTAAAATAAGTAAAATGGTTGGTTTGATCGCTAAATTGAAGCACTTTGTTCCTCAACATACCTTACTAAATATTTACCGTGCGTTAATCTTGCCTTATTTATCCTATGGTTTGATAGTTTGGGGACAGGCGTCAAAAATACATTTAACAAAAATCTTATTGCTTCAGAAAAAAGTTCTCCGTTTCATATTTTTTGCCAACAGGAATGTTCATGCCATTCCTTTTTTCATTGATGCAAATATCCTGCCAATTAGCTTTCTCTATTTTAAGTCCGTATCTTACCTAATGCATGATATTCATACTAATACTGCATCCTCAAAAATCGTTAATTTTTTCTCACAGATATCATCCCGTTCATGCATATAACACAAGAGCATCCTTGAAAAACAATATGTACATCAAAAAAATTAATCTTGAAAAACTAAGCCAAGCCGTCCCAATTTTTGGCGCTAAATTATGGAATGAGATACCAGGTAGAATGAGAGATATGTCAAAATATGTGTTTAAACGATTATTAATCAGTGTGCTCTTTGAAATATTAGGGAGGGTTCATAATTTATGTAGAGGGGGGGGGGGGGGGGGCTATGTCGATTTCAGACTTTTTCCCTTGCAGTTTTTGGAAGTCGCCACTATTATTTGGTGTATTTTTTTCCTGGCCCCCCCTTATTACATATCCCACAACCGTGGGCAAAATATCATGACATCCCCCTCCCCCCCCCCCCCCCCCCCCCCCCCCCCCCCCCCTCCCCCCCCCCCCCCCCCCCCCCCCCCCCCCCCCACCCCCCCCCCCCCCCCCCCCCCCCCCCCCCCCCCCCCCCCCCCTCCTCCACCACCAAAAAAAACCCTGATGACTAAAACAAGATATTTTAAGTCTCAAAATTAACCAGCAAACATACTAATTAGTTTATTGAGAATGGAAAACTTAAATTTAACAAACTGATAAGAGTGCAACCACTAGTCAGCAGTATAAATTCGAAATTATATATTTCAAACAGGTGTCTTGCGGATGCAAACAAACAGTCCAATGATTTTATTAGTAAAATTCGTGATTTACAACAAGATTGCGATGAGATACTAGATACTTTGAAAGAGCTGGAACTTCCTTCAGTCAAACCAAGGTGGTCTGATCTTACCGATGCAGGGCCAGGAGTTGGGGTCTCAAATTTTGATGTCAGATTTCGAGCTGCTGAATTGTCTAGAATATGGAACTCTGGTTACAGAGTTAGGATTCATAGAGCACGGGAAGACAGTGGCCAGGGGGAGGCTCAAAGAACTAATTCTGCAGTCGGTGATGCAATTATTGATGGTGGCTCAATCAATCAATCTTTCCCCATGGAAGTACCCCTGCGCGCTTTCTTTTCCCCTCTTCCCAGCCTCCTAGTGACACAGAGACTTCTGCGGAGGAGAGAGGAACACGGAATTACAAATAAATGTTGAGAAAGCAAGCATCAGTTTGAGTTTATTTATATTCATTGACATGGACTGCTATTTATAAGCTCCAGCTATACTAAAACTTCATTTACAGATGCTCCTGCTAAATATGAGTAAACTGATGGTGGCGGTTTTTATTGAATCTTTTTTTATGACCCCCCCTTATACCTTCTTTTACATCGGGGGAAATTTTCGAAAGCCCCCCTAAAACCTAACAGGAAAAAATAATGTCCCCCCCCCCCCTAAAAATCGACATAGCCCCCCTCTACATAAATTGTGAACCCTCCCTTAAAAGACATAAATGATTACCTTGATACTACCATGATGATGCGAGAAATAAAATCGCGAAATCCTAAACTTTGGCTTCTTTTACAGTTTGCATCAAACAGATTTTCTTGCTTTGAATTTATTACACATATTTCTTCTTTTCTTTTCTTTGCTTTTTACTTATTACCTGTAATATCTGATTTGTAATAGAATTAATTTGGCACGCCTCTACTAGCGTCTTTTTTGCTAACTGCGTGCCGAGAAATTGTACATGTTGATAATTATGATAATAAATGTCTTTTCTTCTCTTGAATTTAGAGTCACATCCCCCAACTAAAAACGTTAGTTAACAACACCTTGCACTGCAAAATAAACAGCTCCCCTGGAAATAACAGCTGCATATGTGCTGAGCTTGTATTTTAAAATGTTCTGATTTCATCCAGGGACTCAAAAGTCAGCACCACAAAACATATTGACTCAAGATTCAACTCTGAAAACGAAAGGAGTAATAAACTGCGCTATGTACATGTAGTTAGTGCTTTTTTCCTACATTTCATCATCTTTATTCTCTGTCGACAACAGGTTTTAAAGGTTTGTGCCAGCAAGAGGACTGGTGAGGAGAATTTTATCACGTGCATGCGTCATGCCCTAGCCCGTTACTATGGAGACAATCCAATTGGGTTGGGTGGTGTGTTCGTGATAGAGAAAGGCAAGGCTAAGATTCACATAATGGTGAGTCATTATGATATAATGTCATGCGAACTTAAATCAGTGCTAATGCTTTGATTTCTATCCTGTATAAAATCATTTTACATCTCTACATCTACATCTATTTAGTTGGACAATTTGGAGCAGAAAAAAGCATGATAACCTGCCCTTCACAAGTTATAAAATGGAAACTGATTTGCAGTTAAGCGTCTAGCAACGTCATCCTCAGGGTATCTCTTCTTGCCTTCACCTGGAGCGAGAGAGCGAGAAAGAGGTTGATAATCTGTTCAAGAGCATCCAACGAATCGCTCCAGTGGAAAAGTTTGAAAGGCCTTGTTCGCCTTAAAAATTCCTTATGAATTTAATAGACTAAAACCTGGAGTTTTCTTTTATAGTAAAATTCCGCCTTAAACGATCATGACGTCGAAAAATGTCCTTTCTGAATATAAAATAAGGTCATTTAGGATTTTTGGAAAGGAGAAAGCAACTAGTAACTTTGGGGGATAAGATGGCGGCTTTTCCCTAAATTGTCTGCTGCTAAAAGACCTGAAATATTCAGCTAAAAGAACCTTAATCGATCAAACTGTATTATATATACATTGTAGAGTAGTTTTTAATTGAGCGTCGAAAGTAATTACACAATTGCTTTGGTTTTTCATTGCTACGCTTTGTGATTGGCTGAAAAATCTCGCGCCACTTTCTCGACCAATCAGAAGTAAAACCAAAACCAATTGTGACTTGCTCGCACGCGTTTTCCCGCGCTTGGCGCCGCCGACATGTAATTGCTTCGAGCTCTGATTGGTTTATTGGATTGTTTACGACTGCTGTGATTGGTCAGAGTAATTACTTTAGTTTTGGTTTTACCACACTCAATTGAAAACTGCTCTAAAGGCACTTATAAAATGATATGGGAAAACAGTACAACGCTATTCCAAGCGTTTTCCTAAACATTCTTCGATCGTTGGCTGCCCCTGATCGAGTGAACGTGATTGTTTTGTTGTTATCGTGAATATAGTTAAACAGCCAAATCAGTTTTCATTTTATAACTTGTAAAGGGCAGGCTATCGTGCTTTTTTTCTGCTCCAAATTGTCTGTCTTCACAGCAGTGTTTACATACCCTGGGTGCCAGAGGCTTTTCTCGCGCTCTCATCTCTCTTATATTACACGCCTCTCGTGTCACTTATATTTTTGCCGTCTATGGACGGTCGGTTGGCCTTCGGGCGGCCCTGACTTCTCACGAAAGCGCGATCGGTTGGCCTTCAGGTGGCCCTGACTTCTCACGAAAGCGAGGTCGGTCGGTATTCGGGCGGCCCTGACTTCTCGCCAAAGCGTGGTCGGTTGGCCTTCGGGCGGCCCTGACTTCTCACAAAAGCGCGGTCGGTCGGCCTTCGGGCGGCCCCGACTTCTTACGAAAGCGTATCGCAAGAGAACCTCTGGTACCGTGGGTAGTGTATATGTTACAGGTCAAATTTGATTTCAGGTTAATTTTGATTTTCCTTTGTTTGATATCATTATCATATATTAGTATAGAAAAGAACAATGGAAAATCAAATTTGATCTGTAACATATGCATAAATTTTCCTCGAACATAGGCGATGCGATGGACTAGCATCCCATTCATAAGGGACCAGAAATATTCCTTATTTTTTATGTTAAGGAAACCAGCGCCAATAAGCGCTAATAAGCCTCTGTTTCGAGGTGGGGACTTTACCTTCTTATTAATACCTCATTTATAAAACAAGAAAAAAGTTAAACTGGTACTTTTTTCATGTTAACAGCCAAAATTCTCTGAAACTCCGCTCATGACAGACGCTGATGTCAACAATTGGCTGAAGTTTTTCGATATGAGTGCCCCGCTTGTTTGTGTTGGAGTCTTTGAAAGTCACGATCCCGTGAGTCTTATTCAAATGTTGTACTACATTTTTGGCCTTAGTGTGTTTCAGTCATCTGTCTCGGTCATCTTTAATCTGAGCAATATTGAAAAACAAAGGGTACCATGCAAAAGTATTGCTGAAGAGGGGTCATTTGAATGGTCACACCATTAAATCGTCTCCATAATTGACTCTGGGAGTATAAGGGTTAAGCCGAACGTTTCAGTCAAACTCCGTTTACACGGACATTTAGGCGTCTCATTGTTTTCAAAAGAAAATGCAGCACTTTATCACATCAAACCCCCAATAAAACAAAAACACAAGTGGGCAATATTCATGTACTCTTTTTTCAGTCAAAGAATACGTGCAGAATATATATCTGACGCATTTGACAAATTTTTTCCATGAGCGAATTTTCAGTCGCTAAGCGATTATTGTTCTATTCTGGATTCGTAATGGTTTTAAATCGCTGAGCGGCTGAAAAATTCGTTCGTGAAAACAGGGCCATAAATAGTCAAATTCGTCGCATACTTGAGATTGTTTCGGTCCAGGCGGAAAAATCTTTTATTCTCTGTATTCAAAATTAAACGCAATAACGGGATGTCCGTAAAGTGAGATTCGAATGTAGCGAAAATCATCTTGTTTGTGATTTTTATTTTTCAGGGCTTAGATCTTCGCATTGAACATTTTCACTGCTTCAGTGATCACGGAGAAGGGGGACATTATCATTATGACGTCACACCCGATGATGTACAATACACTGGGTTTTTCAGCCTCGCGGAGAGTGTTTACCGAATAGATCGACCGCTGGCCACACATCATGTTGGAAAAGACTGAGAAAAAATGTTCATAAAAACAATGCTCCTTTCTACACCAGAGGGAAAAAACTGCTTTTACGCATGCGCGCCCTTAGAGTTGGACTTTTAGGCCAGCATAGAATTAGTCTGCGAGCAGTTTCTTGTTGAGCAATAATGTGGTAAACGCGCCCGCGTGAAAACTCGTTAGTTGCCGTTTTATTGGAATTAGCAGTGAATTAATCCAACGCATAATTTCTAAAAAAATATATCAATCAAAGACTATTTTATGGGTTTTATGGCGTTTCTTGTGGGCGCAAGCAAGACGAAAGTTGAAGGCTCCGATTGCTGCCGAGTTTCTACTTTGTCCCGCACCAACTACTTGGTCTCCGAGGATGATTAACACTATAAAGTCTGACCAATTTTTGTATGCAACATTGCTTTTGTTGATGATGTTTATTTTTTACTTACACCGCGGTTACAATCAGTTTGCCTGTGGTTTACAAATAACACTGAATGCTTCCACCTATTGTCTAAATAAGTCAACCAAGTTATGTTTTAAATTAAAGGCCCGCCTTCACCCAAAATGCTGTGCGCGCCGTGATCTCTTTCGTGTAACACGAAATTCACGCTTGAATGCGTGCAACCAATCAGATCACGCGTATGAACAATGGAGCATTTCAAAACAAAAACAAACGACCGCAAAGTGTTTTGGGTGAAGGTGGGCCTTTAAAGTCCTCAAAATAATCAAACTTGTTTTCATCAACACGTTATCAATTTCAATCCGATTTATAATAGATCGCCTTTACAAATGTTGCAGGTTATATCCCCGCGCAGATCATCAAAGTTGACGTGACCCCAGCCACCGGAGCTAGCATCCACCAGGCGAAGATGAGCTTCCTTGCCGACATGTTCATGTACATCCCAGTTCTTACGTTCCATCGTCTCAGTACACTTTCCAGTTACTTTTCTAACCACCTGCAAAATAAAGTTCCAATCTAACGACCTCTTTGCATAGGCGCTTTTTTCACCTCCCTCCCACCCCTCCCTCTCCTTTATAAACAGGGAATACTTGCAAAGACTACAGTGAAGATTTAATGAAATGTTGTCATTACCCTGCCATTGTCCTCACTGGCGAAACATTTACTGCTAAAATGAACTTGAAATGATCCTGGTCACACAGTGTGAACACACATTTTACAGCTTAAAGGAAGAGTGTATTAAAATGAACTTAAAATGATCCCGGTCACACAGTGTGAACATACATTTCACAGCTTAAAGGAAGACTGTATTAAAATGAACTTGAAATGATCCCGGTCACACAGTGTGAACACACATTTAACAGCTTAAAGGAAGAGTGTCCCGACTGATATATCGTGTTTTTATAATATTAATGACCAGCAGCAATTGGAAGAAACAATTGCTAAAAGTGATGAAGCAAAGTAATATCAGCTAATAACAAAAATAACGGCTAAAGAGTCACAATTTTACAACAATGGCAAGTTGGATTTCTTGACCGCCTGTCATCATCTCTGTGTAGTATTTTTGGTTAAAAATGTAAAACATGTCATGTTCACCTGGTTATTTATGACCAACTCTGCTCTTACGACATTTATATCACAGCCTCCACCAATCAGAAACGAGATTTTCCCGCTGCCAACGATTAGAAAAGATGGGGAAGTGAGAGTTCCCTGGGGTCTGTCTCCTATTGTTAATCCCGCAGGGGTGCTTGGATTGGGACGGTTTTCATAGCCTCCGATCCACCAGTCTCCTTGTTGATTGGCGGGCTGTACTCTGTTACGTGCTGTCGGGTTATCACCATAAGTTGGCTGATTGTTAAAAGCGGTGCCTGTCGCGATCCAACCATTTTCAAAGTCGAGACGACAAGACTTCCAAGCTAAATAGCAAAAACAAAAGTAGCTTGAGGTTCACAGTCGAGCCAATAAAATCGTTAACGCTTTCAACCTCCGGTTTAAAAAATCCGTGCAATATCAAGTAACTGTAGCCTTCGAGCAGCCTTTACTATAGGGTTCAACAGTGTCGTATGCCAGTGATGATAGCATGGGTTTGGGACTGGTATAGAGGAAGGGGGGGGGGGGGGGGGGGGGGGCGGAGGAGTTGACAGGAGGAGAGAGTAGATGAGTCATTAGTTTTTGAGTCCTATCGTTAATTAAAAAAATATTTATTTTTTGAAATCAAAGTCTTGATACAATTTAAATAGTTGACCAAAACCTTAAAGGTCTACCTTCACCCAAACTGCTGTGCGCACCATGATCACTTTCGGTGCTGAATTTTGTGTAACACGAGATTCACGCGTGAATGAGTGCAACCAATCAGATCACGCGTATGAACAATGGAGCATTTCAAAACAGAAACAAACGACCGCAACGCCTTTTGGGTAAAGGTGGGCCTTTAAATCGAAGCAGCTTCGTTTGTGCTTTTAACTAACATAACTTAATGTATATTTTTTTTTACATGTAGATATCCAAAAAAACTCTGTTTGGATGCTTATGTATTTTGTTAAGACATAAATCTAAATGTAAATCAAAACCACCACAATTTCATTCACAAAGTAAGAAGTGTGGTTTCATTGGATTATGCATCCAAGACTGCCATTTGAATAGGGGGTGGGACATGAATTTTTAACCTTCATTAAGGGGTGGACCAGTCAGTTTTGTGCCAAACGTAAGGGGTGGGTCATGTGTTTTCCAAATGCTACGCCTCCCGCCCCTCCCCTCTTATACTTTTTGACCAGTCCCTTACGAATGTCTATTTTGCACAGTCAACACACTTAGCTAGAAAAAAGGTAGCTAATTTACCTAATTTATGTTGCCTATATACCAAGAAAGAGCTTAATTGATCGATTTGCGTTAAATTATCTGGCGGTATTATAAACAGGGATTCTGACAGGGTGCGCGGGTGCGGGACCGCACAATTCGGTTAAACCCGCACAATTCCGCACAATTCCTAAAAATCCGCACAATCCCGCACAATACTGAAATATTTGCTTAAAATTTTAATTAAATCAGGTATTTCTATTGATTACCAAGATTTCGAGAAACGTTTTAGGCTATTTTCAGCCCATTTTCCTTCCAAACAATCGAGAAATCCCTCGCTTTCCTCGAACAGCTCGAGCGGATCGATATAAAAACAACAAGGCGTTCTCTTCGCTGTCCTGGGAACTAGTCTCAGTTTTACTTCTTTCCGACTTCCTACAGAATTTTTTGCGTAGCTTTTTAGTTGTCGTTTTCCAGACATTATGTCGTTTTTCTTAGCAGCCTGTTGATATTTTTTCGAGCGCTTTCGCTTCCTCTTTCAGTTTAATATGTCGGGGACCGAAGAAGAAACACCGAAGAAATGTACTCGGTCGCGCCGAAATGAATGTCACTCTGTCTGAATTATTTTCGCAAAGAACTGATCAAGTTTGCGAATCGACAAACAAACTATTGAAGGAACTTCGGATTGACAGGAGAAAATTATTAAGTTCTGATCAGAATACTGAATTTTTTCAATCAAGTGAAAGACGTTTTCATTCGGGAAAATGCAAAACAAACATGCTATCAAATTACTTTTAGCACGCAATTTGCATACATCTCGAGGTTGTGTTTTTGCGGCAAACTTTCGAAGAAATTGTGTGAACCTTTAATGGAAATTATTCACACTACATAAAAGGTACGGATTTTTCAGAAAGGAACTCGCTCAGATCGGAAACATTTTATTTAGAGGTGGTATTTCGGTTTTACCCGATCGAGTTCATCGTGTCACGCAATGTGATTTTGTTGAGACAAATAAACTTTGGTGAAGAAAAACAGCCGCAAATTGGCCATTGCTGGGTACATTTTAATCCCCAAAGTAAAACATCCATTTGTATTTTGTCATATTTTTCTGGCCTGGCTAGAACACTGGTGATTGAATATTTGGTTGGTCACAGGATTGCGCAAACCCGCACAATTTCCCGCACAATCGAAGTTATTTCCCGCACAATTTGCCCCAAAACTCCCGCACAATTTTGGATTTTTTCCCGCACCCTGTCAGAATCCCTGTATAAATAATATTTTTAGTGTTATAGAGAGATTGCACTTCCCACAAGTGCAAGAACACACAGCCTCAAATGCAATCGACTCATAACGTTTCTTGCGTGCATGATCTCAATTTCATAATTTTATGCAAATGCATTATAACTCAGTGGCATGTTTGTATTATAGTGCACGTCACAGACTTGGTTTGCATCTGACCTCGTCACAAATTGTTGTATAGCTAGTGTTTCGTTGTACGTAACGCGCGCTTTAATTGGTCGGTTTTTGGTCACGTGGTATATGCTAAATTCAACTGTAGCCCACGCTAAATAATTAATTAATTAATCAGTTAATGTATGCTGTAAAGAAACAAATCATTTCAATTCAGGAGCTTTTTTCAGAGCAAATGAGCCAAGTTGTTGTTCATGTTGTTGTTGAAGAACGGTGTTTTTAATTCAGCTTTGCATGTTCGCTGTGTGCATTCATTGACGAGTATTTTTTAGGAATTGTCTTCTCAGTTTTGATTATTGGTAATATAACAAAACACTTAATGACTGGTCCCTCGTGTTGCCATGTATGTTCAAAGCTGGAAGTGCATTTAATTCTTTTTGAAGCCACCTAAAATACGATTTGGTTTTTTCGAATTAGACTTCATCTCTGGAAACGTCGAGATTCTCGGGAAAACAAAACTAACTGTTTCCCTCCTGACTATAGTCACTTATTTTGGCTGCAAACGTTTCTACAGAAACTGCAAACCAGCGTAATTGATGATACAATATTTCTGTGTTCTCTCGATCACAGAATATTATTTCGCCGATATCTTCGTCATGGGAAGTCCTCTGGTCTCTACGTTTTACGAACTTTTGTTTTAATCTACTCATTCCTGAACAATCTCTTTAATCGAAGAAGAATTGCTTTTAAACAAAGGAGAGAAAATTGCCAGCTATATCTCGGAAAACCGCCTACTTTTAAATGAATCATTCCTTTGCACCTTCACTTACATTTTGTATTCTGCCACACGAAGCCGCAGATAATGTCCCCGCGCAGATCATCAAAGTTGATGTGACTCCAGCCACCGGAGCTAGCATCCACCAAGCGAAGATGAGCTTCCTTGCCGACATGTTCATGTACATCCCAGTTCTCACGTTCCATCGTCTCAGTGCATTTTCCAGTTGCTTTTCTAACCACCTGCAAAAAAGTTCCAATGGAACGGCCTCTTTGCATAGGCGCTTTTTTGATGCCAAATGCTGCCATCTGTTCCCCCACACCCACTCCCACCCCCTCCCTCTCCTGTTTTTTAAACAGGGTTTACTTGCAAAGACTACAGTGAAGTTATTGAATAAATTAGATCATTAGCCTGCCATTGTCCTAACTGGCGAAACATTTGCTGCTAAAATGAACTTGAAATGATACCGGTCACACAGTGTGAACATACATTTTACAGTTTTTATAATAATGGCCAGCAGCAATTGGAAGAAACAATTGCCAAAAGTGATGAAGCAAAGTAATATCAGCTAATAACAAAAATAACGGCTAAAGAGTGGCAATTTCACAACAATGGCAAGTTGGATTTCTTGACCGCCTGTCATCATCTCTGTTTAGTATTTTTGGTTAAAAATGTGAAATCATGTCATGTTCACCTGGTTATTTATAACCAACTCTGCTCTTACGACATTTATGTCACAGCCTCCACCAATCAGAAACGAGATTTTCCCGCTGCCAACGATTAGAAAAGATGGGGAAGTGAGAGTTCCCTGGGGTCCGTCTCCTATTGTTAACCCCGCAGGGGCGCTTGGATTGGGACGGTTTTCATAGCCTCCGATCCACCAGTCTCCTTGTTGATTGGCGGGCTGTCCTCTGTTGCGAGCTGTCGGGTTATCACCATAAGTTGGCTGATTATTAAACGCGGTGCCTGTCGCGATCCAACCATTTTCAAAGTCGAGACGACAAGACTGCCAAGCTAAATAGAAAAAACGCAAAAGTAGCTTGAGGTTCACAGTCGAGCCGTTTAAATCGTTAACGCTTTAAACCTCGGGTTTAAAAAACATCGTGCAATATCAAGTAGCTGCAGCCTTCGAGCAGCCTTCAGACTATAGGATTCAACAGGGCTCATCCTCGGTATGAAAACCTGCTAAACTCAAGCGTGACTTAAAATAAAGAAAACAAAAGGTACTGAAACAATAGAGTGCAAGACAACAAAGGTAGAAGACAAAGAAAATAGTCACAAGTTTTTACACCGAGACAAACCCTTCAACAGAGTGTCGTATGCCAGTGATGATAGCATGGGTTCGGGACTGGTCAAAAAGTATAGGGGGAGGGGGAGGGGGAGCGGAGGGGTGGACAGGAGCAGAGAGGGAGTGAGTCTCTAGTTTTTGAGCCCTTGCAAAGGAGTGTTATGTCTTGTATAATTTTCAACAACCCATTGGAGGTGGGTCATCCCGTTGAATAGTAAGAAATACATAATACAGTTATCGTTAATTAAAAAAGATATATTTTCTGAAATCCAAGTCTTGATACTATTTTAATAGTTGGCCAAAACCTTAAAGCGAAGCAGCTTCTTTGTGACTTTAACATGTAGATATCCAAAAAGGAAAATCTTTTTGAAAGCTTATGTATTTTGTTAAGACATAAATCAATCAAAACCACCACAAGGTCATTCACAAAGTGTGGTTTCATTGGATAATGCATCCATGAATTCCAGGACCAGTTCCAGGACCAGTCAGTTTTGTGCCAAAAGTAAGGGGTGTGTCATGTGTTTTTATCCATCACATTTTCAAATGCTACGGACATCCCACCCCCAACCCCTCTCCTCCTCCTGCCTTATACTTTTTGACCAGTCCCTTACGAATGTCCATATTGCACAGTCAACACACCGGCTTAGCTAGTAGCTAATTTACCTAATGTATGTTGCCTGTATACCAAGAAAGAGCTTAATTGATCGATTTGCGTTAAATTATCTCGCGGTATTATAAATAACATTTTTAGTGTTATAGAGAGATTGCAATTCCCACAAGTGCAAATACACACAGCTTCAAATGCCATTAACTCTGAACGTTTCTTGCGTGCACTTTCTTAAGTTCATAACTTTATGGAAATGCGTTATAACTCAGTGGCATGTTTAAATTATAACGCCCATCACAGACTTGGTTTGCATCTGACCTCATCACAAATTGTTGTACAGCTAGTTCGTTGGACGTAGCGCGCGCTTTGATTAGTTAGTTTTTGGTCACGTGGTATATGTTAATTTAAATGTAGTCCACTCTAAAAATTAATAAATCAGTTAATGTTTGCTGTAAATAAACAAATCATTTCAATTCAGTAGCGTTTTTCAGAGCAAATGAGCCAAATTGTTGTTCATGTTGTTGCTGAAGAACGGTGTTTTTAAAAATAAAAGAAATAAATAATGTTGTTTATAGTGGACGAGCACTTAGCTATCCAGGCAACAAATATTGCAAATTGAACATAACAGGGTAAAAATTCCAACTGGCAGGAGGCAGACCAGTTGGTTATTTACAAGCGTGGACGAGGAGTCGAACTCGGGTCTACCATGAAACAACTCCAGCTAGTGGTCAGAGCGAGACTTGAACTCGCGACCTCTGGATTTTAAGTCCGGCGCCCAACCACTCGACCACGCTGCCTCCCTCAGATTTGTATGTTCGCTGTGTGCATTCAATAAAAACCTTTGGCGAGTTTCCTTTCAGGAATTGTCTTCTCAGTTTTGGTTGCTGTATAACAAAACTCTTAAGAGGGCCTCCCAAGGGGGGGGGGGGGGGGGGGGGGGGGGGTGCATGTTCCCTTGTTCCCTATAAAAATTTGAAGTTGTTCCCTTGTTTCTCAAAAATAAGTTAAGGTGTTCCCCGAAATTCACTTTTATCAAGTTCCCCTGTTCCCAGAAATTCTGTTCCACGATCCCTTGATCCCCCAAAATATTGCTAACTGTTTCCCATAATTTCTCTCATATTTCATTTTTTCATGGTTAGTTATTTTCACGGGTTTTACCTCGTTAGTCATAGTACAGATACTTCTCGGCAAAACGGTTCTTTCTCCTCCTCCTTTCTCCTCTTCGATGGAGGGGTGCGTTCAGTTAGAGCGCCGCAGGCGCGATCACACGAGCGCCGGAGGCGCTAGTCCGTAAGGGGGTCCGGGGGTATCCCCCTCCGGGAAATTTTGAAAAATTCGGTTGTCTGAGACAGCATTGCATGCGTTTTCGAAAGCAGTTTGATATGAAACCAGGCAGCCAAAAGCGAACGTAAAAACATGAATATTTCCTTTTAAATTCAAAATGGACTTTTGATAAACAGAAACTTTTATGCGACATGTCATTTACAACTTTAGAAGCTTTTAGAGAATACCGATGACAGAATCATACCGTGACGTACAATTTATACAGCACATAAAAGGAAGGCAGGCACAAAATATCTTTAATAGGCCTAATACGCTTTACATTGATTATTTAAACAGAGGAATAAAAAACATATCCCCATTTACTCAGTTTGCTAATCTTTTAACAGTGTTCCAAGTTCTAGCCTTCTTGGGTGCTTCTTAGCAAACAAATCTACTACCTCTTCCAGATCAATGCCACTTTCTTTTGAGCCATCGGCCCACAATAGGCGGACTTCCGCAGCCCGTGGGAGGGAAGGGGTGCGGACGCACCCGTCGCACCCTTCCCCCCTCCCTACGGGCCTGATTAACACTACCTCTCCGTGGGCTTTTCATTCCCATTATGATAGATGGCGCCCGTAACGCGTATAATAACCGCCCTGTCGGTCGATATATCCATAGACTGAGTTTCAGTTTCCGTTGCCATGTTTGCATAAGCTTAAATACATGTAGACAGGGTTTCTAGACGTGACTGATATGAAAAATGGCGGTCAAGAACAATGAAAGAATTCTCCTAGGTAACCACGCATTCCAAACTCGTCACCAGTTCTTCTGCTAAGAACAAAATATATGATTTGTCCCAGGGCCCGAGAAATGAGAGACATTTTCATATTTTGTCGTCGGAAACGCCTTTTTTCCTCTTTAACATTATAATTTTTTTTTCCAAAAGTTAGGAAATATATGTTCCCTTGTTCCCGATTATAACTCAACAGTTCCCTTGTTCCCTAAGAGTTATTTTAAGATACCCCTGGTTCCCTAAAAGTAAATGGCCATGTTCCCTTGTTCCCTAAAACCCCTGGGAAGCCCTCTCTTAACGACTGGTCACAATCAATGACGTCATAAAAAGGAGAATTTCAGCCTTTCGCCGTACTGATCTAAAAGATACCTAAATGTTATCACCTTATAGAGCAAAATACATAACTGAAAGCTGTATTTCATTATCACTTATAGTTTGAGGGATATTTTCAACATTCCATGCATTTCATATCTAAAGTCTAAAATTGTGACGTCATAATAATGAAATTTGATATTCTAAATCGGACAAGTTTTCCCGATTTTTGTGTTCTATATATATTCATGCAAGATATCTTAATATTTAAAAAAGAGAAAACTTTGGGAGTTTTCAAAACTAATTTTGGCCTGTGCATAGTCACGTGACCAGTAGCCATGGCAACTTCAAATGCAAACCATTTCTCTAACCTGGCCGTATGGTATGTGCCAATTTTAGTTTGATATCGTCAGTACAACAAAAGTTATAACCTCGAGAATTCATGCAACCTGTCACGTCCCCACATAGGCTGTGAAAATTGCCGGCTATTTCTAAGCAAACCGCCTATATTTAAATGAATTATTCCTTTGCTCCTTCACCTACATTTTGTATTCTGCCGCACGAAGTCACAGCTAATGTTCCCGCGCAGATCATCAAAGTTGATGTGACTCCAGCCACCGGAGCTAGCATCCACCAAGCGAAGATGAGCTTCCTTGCCGACATGTTCATGTACATCCCAGTTCTCACGTTCCATCGTCTCAGTGCATTTTCCAGTTGCTTTTCTAACCACCTGCAAAAAAGTTCCAATGTAACGGCCTCTTTGCATAGGCGCTTTTTTGATGCCAAAGGAAGAGTGTGCTAAAATGGACTTGAAATGATCCCGGTCACACAGTGTGAACACACATTTCACAGCTTAAAGGAAGCGTGTATTAAAATGAACTTGAAATGATCCCGGTCACACAGTGTGAACACACACTTTACACCTTAAAGGAAGAGTGTCCCGACTGATATATCATGTTTTTATAATAATAGCCAGCAGCAATTGGAAGAAACAATTGCCAAAAGTGATGAAGCAAAGTAATATCAGCTAATAACAAAAATAACGGCTAAAGAGTGGCAATTTCACAACAATGGCAAGTTGGATTTCTTGACCGCCTGTCATCATCTCTGTTTAGTATTTTTGGTTAAAAATGTGAAAACATGTCATGTTCACCTGGTTATTTATAACCAACTCTGCTCTTACGACATTTATGTCACAGCCTCCACCAATCAGAAACGAAATTTTCCCGCTGCCAACGATTAGAAAAGATGGAGAAGTGAGAGTTCCCTGGGGTCTGTCCCCTATTGTTAATCCCGCAGGGGCGCTTGTGTTGGGACGGTTTTCATAGCCTCCGATCCACCAGTCCCCTTGTTGATTGGCGGGCTGTCCTCTGTTACGAGCTGTCGGGTTATCACCATAAGTTGGCTGATTATTAAACGCGGTGCCGGTCGAGGTCCAACCATGGAGGTCTGCATCTTCAAAGTCGATAGGACAAGACCGGCAAGCTAATAAGTATAAAAAAAACAAAAGTAGCTTGAGGTTAACAGTGGAGCCGAATAAAATCGTGCAATAGTAACTGAAGTCTTCACTATAGAATTGTCGAATGCCAGAGATGAACCATGGATTCGGGACTGGTCAAAAAGTATAGGGGAAGGTGGAGGGAAAAGGGGGGGGGGGGGGGGGGGGGGGGGGAAGGTGGGCGGATCGGAGCAGAGAGGGGGCGGGTCATCAGTTTTTGAGCCCTTGCAAAGGGATGGGATGTGTTGTGCAATTTTTTCAACAACCCCTGGGAGTTGGGTCATCCTAGTAAGAAGTACGTTATACGGTTATCTGTTTACTGTTTACTGTTGAAAAAGAAATTCAGAAATCAAAGTCTTGATACTATTTTGATAGTTAACCAAAAACTCAAAGCGAAGCAGCTTCTTTGTGTCTTAAACTAACGTTACTTTATATATAAATGGTTCAGTTTTACATGTAGATATACAAAAAGAAAACTGTTTTGGATGCTTTTGTATTTTGTTAAGACATAAATCTAAATGTAAATCAACACCACGCAAGTTCATTCACAAAGGGCGGTCTCTGATTATCCAACCAAGAAATCTTTTTGAATAGGGGTGGGTCATGTAATTTTTAACCTTCATTTTGGGGGTGGGTCAGTCAGTTTTGTGCCGAAAGGAAGGGGTGGGTCATGTGTTTTTATCCACCATATTTCCAAATGCTGCGTCATGGGAAATCCTGTGTAATCTTAATTTTACGAAGTTGTTTTAATCTACTTGTTGCCATTTATGTCACTGCAAACCATCCATATTTATACGTATCATTCCTTTAGTCTCTTTACTCACGCTTTGCAATCTGCCACACGAAGATGCAAAGAAAAATCACGCGACTTACGGCCATTTCTGGTAAACAAAAGAAAACAAGAATTGAAATACAATAATTTAGACATGACTTTTCATAAACCATCAATCCTCAATTCTACCATATCTGTCATACAAGATATGTGCAGGGGGTCGATTTTCGGTCAAGTTTCCATAAAAAGAATGGTGGACAAAAATTTAATTTAGGTACGCAACAAAACTTGATATGGATTTTTATTCAATATTTGGTTTTGTTATATAGCTGGAGTTTTTCTCAATGCAACGTGCGCGTTCATTGGTTGATTCATGGTCACATGACGTCTAAAAACGAACTGTTTCCCGCCTAACGTCCATGAGCGGGCAACATTTGCAGTGACAAAAGGTGGCCTGGCATGATTGCGATGCGATTGATGTTTACCTCGAGTGTTCGGCACGTTTTTCAAACTGTTTTGTGCTGTGTTTTTGTGTTGCTATAAAACGAATCACTTAATGACTGATCCCTCGGGAAACAGTGATTCTTAGGAAATAAAATTCACTGTTTCTCTCGGGAAACACGATAAAAATTCTCTATTCACAAGCTCTTATCAGCTGTCAATCTTAACAAAATACGAGCGCACAGACGCTGAGTAGATAAACAGGGCGGCGAACAAACTTGTAGGTGGAATTGACTTCAAATATTCATTAGCGGTAGGCGAAATACATAAGATGTTAGGTGATTTGAAACACACGTACAAAAATATTTTTTACGGATGATACTGATAATTAGGAGTCTCTTCTCCGACATGTGCAAGTTAACACATGACTCTTATCAGCTGCCAATCATAAGAAAGTACGCGCGCGCAGCTTAAATGGTGGAATTAATTTCAAATATTTATTAGCAAAAAAAGATATTAGGTAATTTGCCGAAACACACGTACAAAAATTTTTTTTTTACGGATTAGGAGTCTCTTCTCCGAGCAACAAAACAATTCACGGCTCGAGACGTTTAAGGCCTGCCAGTCGACGTTTTTACCTAAAAAATGTGATGTTCCTGTATTATTTATCCATACCAATTAAATTCGCAATCAATTCGCCTATTTCATTTCTTTATTTATTTATTTTATAAGTTTAGTTCCGGAGGTCGCCGTTAGAGCGATCGCAGTATCTTTTTTAAAAAATGAAGGGAACTATTTGTTACTTTACCTCATAGGGGTAAGGAGGAAGAGTCCAGAGTCCAGAGTCCAGGGTCCAGTCCAACTTTTAGGATATGCCGTTGTCTTCGTTCCTTTTTGGTAAAGGTGTTGACAGACCAATAAACGCGACTTCTACTTTTTGAGATTGTTTTGGACCGTTTGGCACGAGTATGTCTTTTAAAGATTTTCCCCTTCTGTACGAGACAAGGGGAGGTTCTTTGTATATTTCTTTCAGCAATGGTTGATTTTCTATGCAATGCCATTTCCATTAAATTTCTTTTCAAGTAAGGCACTGATGGGCGATTTGTGTAACAAAGGGCAGTATTTTATTTTGCACTTTTTGTCTTTGTTGTAAGAACGACTTTCTTTCTGTGTATTTCACCTCTGAGAGTATCTCATTCACTAGTGGATTTCGGTATCCTTTCATACGCAGGCGGATTTTAAAGCTATTGATAATCCTGAAAGGTTGTTTTTGAAGAGTTTGTTCTGAGCACAGGGGGCCACACCATCTGTTTGTGTAACATAACCGTTTGTAATTTTATAGGAAATGTATGAGATTTACCCCCGGGGATTTACCTGAATTTCATACATTGTATTATAGCGACGTATCCCCAAATGTATGTACTGATTAACGCTAAATAAACGCTAAATTACCTTATTTGTTGTGTGCTGTCGTCCTTTTGCCGTAAAAGTGATATTTTGAGCGATTTTAAAGGATTCTGAGTTCGCCGTTGACTGGCCGTCTATGAGAATTAGAATTCCTATAAAAATACGAACGGTTATGTTACACAAACAGATTGTGTGGGCTCCCTGTGTCTACAATACATATAGGAAAGACTATGAATACCGCCGTGCCATCGATAACTTTAACACCAAATCTAAACCTGCAACTAGCCGCGGAACATTTCTCTCCTCTCCTAATAACACTGCTTACGACATCCAATTAATCTCCATTGAAAAAAATTCCAAACGAGTCTTATTGAGCCGGCCAGGGAAACTTATTTAATTTCAACTGGCGCCCCGCTCTTAAGTTTAGATGAAGCTGGATGAAGAGAATTATTAAACGTTGCGTGTTTACGCGTTGGCCATTTGACGTTGTAGTTGTGCAGAGAACGTGTTATTTATAAGGGTGTATAACAGCAGATAACAGACGTACGCGCGGAGTCACTATTAAAACCGCTTCTGGGAAAGGTTAATACTAAAAACAAGTAAGCTAATGAAGTTCTTACCAGTGACTTGGTAGAATGCAGGAAGCTTTGCACTCTTGGAAATGGACAACGAAGGAACCTTACCCCTGCTTCAACTCTGTGTGCTCACTTTTGTATCCAATCTTGAATTCGTGGACGAAAGGGATGTTCCCGTAATATATCTTTGTATTTGGCCAATCATTGCGCGGATAAAGAGATTTTGTTTCAACAGGTTCTAGAATAACAAAAAACTTCTAAACAGGGCTCAAAAAACGCCTTGTCAAATATTCTACGGTCAAACCAATCGTTCCCGGGGGGAGGGAAGGAGTAGGGGGAGGGGAGGGTTACTCTCACATATATCTGGCTATATGTGCCGCGGTGAAGGATATGGTTTTCAAATAGTTAGTTATACCGGTTATAGAAATTAGAGAGTTGTAGGGATTTTTATGTCAGTAGTCAAGATTATGCAGCTGAACATGATCTGGTGTAGGGCACGGGTTTCAGAGTCGCAGTGGTACACCACCACTAAAAAATGTATAGAGTATCCCCCCGGGTAATCGTAGTGCTAAGGAGTGTGCAGTTTTGTTTTATCAGGAGCACTGACATGTAATACTATAGTTACTAGTTGTCTGTTGAGAGCAGAATAATTTTTGGCCACTTGCCACCTTTGTGGAGTGTGTGATGTGACTGATAATCGATCTTCGCTCTCGCTCTTTTCTATAATGACTAGCAGCACATATATGGGATAGATGAAATGTGTCGTGGCAAGTTTTCAGTATTATTTTCCGCAGTTTGTCAGTTTAAAGTTGAAGAATGTTTCAGTATTTTTATTGCTTTTGCGAGCAGAAATACGCCCCGGGGATATTACGCTTTTAAATCCTGTGACGTATAAGAATTTTATGCTTTGGGCGTACGCCAGACGGTGTGCGTCACGAGATTTCACCAATAGCAAGCCGTTGTAAACAAGAAGATAATTGAGCGCATGGAGTTGAAAAAGTTGTTCCTTTTCAACGATTTTCGCGATAGCAATTAAAAATGTTTTCAGAGAGAATTAAAGAGAAATATCCCTTCTTCCTCATGGCTAATATTAGATGTTGCATTCGAGCTCAATGACCTTTTACTGATCTCAATGTTAACCTACTCGGGTGAGTTGCCTCGTTTATATCTGCAAGGTGCGGGATTGCAGAAAATTGGAATATACTAATTTGCATCTCATTGAATAAGAATAGAGCTCATTGTCTCGTTATCGTAACCTGAACTTTCACACTTTTTCTTGGACTTCTCATTCCTTTACACGTTTGTGGGACATACAGTTAATTTAGGTCACCTGGTGAGAAGCAATGATTTTCTGAGACTACGCGGCTGTCACGCGCGTCTTTTATCATCTCCTTGTTTGATCTTTTTTCGGCCTATTTTTCGTAAGTTACAGTTAAAGGAACTAAACATTCAAACTTTCACAGGTTTTGATGGTCAGAGTGACATTTTTGTGTCGGAGTTTGCAGAGTTTGGTCTGAATAAGGACAGCTTGACTGTCCGAAATCGGGAAACCTCATTCTCTAGTTGTATATTTTTTCTACGTGGAAAGGTCCCCGGGGGGACTCCTATATAAAAATGACGGGGGTGCTCGTCGTACCTTTTAAGGGTCAAAATTTGTAATTTGGTTTCGCTTAGGGTACTAAAATCTAAAATGACCACCGTTAGAATTATCGCGGTACCTTTTAGGGTATTGAGCCGAAAAAATATGACAGAATATGACATGTGTTGTTTTAGAATTGGTACCTCTCCAGGGGTAAAAATTATTTTGAGCCACGCACATCAAACTCGATTCTGGTACCTTTTAGGGTGTTTTTCGAAAATTTTTGACGAGCACCCTGTCATTTTTATATGTGAGCCCCCCCCGGGAAAGGTCTTTGCGTGATTTAGACCTCGTGGCACCCGTATGCAAATTTGATATTTCCAGCTGTCTTGTTTATCAACGAATTGCATGTTTCGATTCAAATCGGAAAAAGCGTCTTGAAGAAAAAGAAAAACTGGCATTTATTTTACGAAGTCTTTTTGCGTTTGTAGACCTGTATCTTTGTGATTTCTTTACCAAAGAAAAGGCGTTAGATTTAAATTCTGGCTAAATACCGCAAACGTGGGGGATGTTCACTCCGTCCCCTGAGACAAAGGGAAAATGAGCTGCTGCAACTCGTAACGCTCACCGCCTGTTGTGACGAACAATCCTCTTCAAAAGACTTTATCATTGCGTAGTATTTATATTTTCTTTTTAAATAAGGCCTTTTGTCCACCATTGTAGATGAGTGATTTAGGGGTCCAAACCCTTACCCTTTCATATACCGTTTTTGACAGAAAAGGTACCCCGGCCCTTTCATATACCTTTCATTGATCAAAGGGCTCTTAAAGCCATCTCAGTAATGCGAGAGAATGTAAAGTTAATAAAAAATCAACAACTTACAACAAGAATTGGAATAGTTGGGTGCCTTTGATAGGTAAATGTAGTAAAGACGTGATAGGTAATATGTGTAAAGCTGCTAAATGGTCTATTGAAGTTGAAAGATTGAAAATACCTGTAGGTCTAATCGTAGAGTTAGACATTACAGTCATAGAGGACTTAAGGGCTCTTTTAGGAGCCACCAAATCAATAAAAGTCATGAGCAACAAAAGAATCACGAGTGTGAATGTAAATAATTTTCATGTAAATCTTGCGTATTTGTTCAAAATAGTCTTCATTTTACTGAGGCGAAACTTCAACTTGATTATATTAAGCGAATGAGGAGGCGAATTTGGTTGCTACGGGGGAAATTTGTGAGGAGGGATGGGGGTGGCAAAACGACTTATATTCAATCTATCTTGACTAGAGAGCTCTTTTACTTAGTTAATTTTTCTATTTTTTGTATTCACTGTGTTTTAGTAGCAATGACTTGTATGGCATTACAATGGCGATTTTCTTATCAATCGAAATTTGGGAAAGATGTACAAAGGTTAAAAAATATTTCAGTACTATCTTTATTTATTGATATTTAAACAGAACTACAACGATTTTCATTTGGGATTAAAATTGATTTACTGGCAATGTTTTTAAACAGCCAATGTTTTTAAACAGCCAATTTATATGTGCAGTGTATATGTGGATGTATGAGACAAAACAAGAACTTTGTGCATGTGAATAAGTTTAGTAAAAAGACTTAAGAAAGGAATGTTTTCTCTAAATACTTCACTACGGTAGATCATTGTAAAAAAGGCAAATGAAAATATTTTACTTGTCGCTTTTTCCGTTGAATCAAAAAATGTGTACTTTCGGGCAGAATGGTGTCTCTTGTAGGAATAGAGCTAGTGATTAGGTTTCGTTTCCTTTTATAGCCAATTAAAAATGCGAAGCTGTTTTCAAAACATCTCGGCTTAAAGAGGCCTTGGTAAAAGCGACAAGGCCCCAAAAACTGCCGACACGAGTCGTTCTGAACAGCGACAAGCGACTCGATTCCGCTTCAAAAATACGACAAAATACGACAAATTACGACAGCGACACAATAAACAGTGAGAATAGACAGCGACTTTAGAAAGTTGTGCAATTTACCAATAAAAGTTAAACATTATTGACCATATCGTTCATATCAACACGCGACGGCCAACGGTCTGTTATGATCTATTTGTTATTGAAACGTCTACCAACCTCGTTCCCAAGGCCCCTCTCTTCCTCTCTCTTGGATCGGACGTGCAGTTAGAGTAGACCCTAGACTCCCGGTATACACACACATATCGGTGACCTTTGATTTTTGGCGCTCATTTATTTCAAAGTCATCCGTTGTGTTCTGAATTTTGGTGATCTCTGGTGTTCTTATATCGTCAAATAAGGGTCAATAAGTAACTCTTCCCGTATCACAAGTACACACACAGTCATGGAAAAACACAAGGAGGAAAAGAGGAATGGAAAAAACGTAAAAAAAATGTCAGAAGTCGACACAAATCTCATAAGGCTCAAAAGCCTCGGAAGGGTGGAAAAGGTAAGTCAATTCTTTTTATGGTCTTTTATGAATTTTTGGGAAGGAACTTGATGAAGTAACCGTTGAAGATTTCATACATCAGTGGTCGCTGGCCACCCATGATTGTAAGTTCAGAAAATTGCTCTGAAATAAATGCATTGAACACTTTCGAAAATACAGTTGAACCCCGCTATTTCCAACATCTCGCACTCTCATTAGACTCATATAGTAAATGACTGAAAAAGCAAATCGAAGGTCACCGAAGGGAAATGGATTTGAGTTCGAGATTACGGGGAGTTCGAGAGGTTCAACTGGTCTCAACTGTAAAACTGTAGGTGCAAATTGCGGATCATCGCGATACAGAATTAATTTCGACCAGAACTGTCAGAACTGTCGAGCAGAACCGGTTCGAAACAAGCTAGGATCATCTAATTTAAATCTTTGATGTGTGCCACAACGCATCGGAAAAATGTTTACGTTTATCCGCGTTTGTACATCTATATATATAAGATATAAACATCTTAGAATTTTACGGAGATTTTGAAGAAGAAAAGAACTGATTACTAACCATGCCCTATGACTGACCTATGGTGATTCTCTGAACGCACGTGTTGCCATTCACCGTCGCTACAATGTCTCTCATTGATCGATCAGAGTCCGTTCACGCATAATCATTTATCATTGTTCATTGCTATTTTAAGACTTAAATTCAGTCAGGAAGTCAGGACAAAAAAGTGCATATCCTTAGAATTCCTCTATTCCTCAAAGAAAGAATTGAGCAAATATATATTTTTCCAACTTTAATTTCAGTTTTAAGACAGTTTTGAGATTCGCTCTCTCCCGTTCTTTATAATCTTCCGGAAACCGGACATTCCACAAAGATAAAAAGGAAACATTATCACGAAAGACATCAGATCGCTGTCAAAGCCAAGCAAACACTGTAAAGCAATTCTCGCTATCTTTTGCCTCAACTCAGAGGAGGGATGAATAGTATCCCATGATGCATTGCATTTGAAACCAATATATCAAATATTTCGTGACGTCATCATTCAGTTGACCTTCTTGCCTCGAGAGGTTCAATGGCGAAAGTGCCGCTGCCTTGCGAAATTGTCGCTTGTTATACGTTCATTGCGTTTCAAACGAAAACTTTTACGCTAGAATTCGTGGTTCGTCTTGTGTAGAACTTATTTATCAGGAAGTTCACGTCAGTTTTGTGGACAAGATGGCAGAAAGACGAGTTGCTCTCGTTCCTCTTGCAAATGGTTGTCACAACGTGGATGCTTAATTGTTTGCTTTGCGAAATACTCCGGCGCTTGTGTCGCTAAAAACAAGCTGTGATTTGAAGGTAAGAACGATAGTGTTATTTCAGAAACGATGTAAAACATGTTCTGTCGAGTTGTTACGTACGGCGCCATGTTACCCATGCATTTTTCTCACGTTGTTACTTTGTTTACGAATTTCACTAGTTTGACGATGACAGTGACCCGATAGATGCCCCTTTTTCTGCTGCTCTACTGTGGGATTTTGACCTTGTTCCTGAAAAAGGGAAGCTGGGAAAGAGATGATTACCACAATACCTACAATTCAGTCATATGTAGCTATTTAGAACATGCTGATTATTGCTTTATAAGCATGGATTCTATTAACATTTTCACGATTCAAAGTTAGTCTGGATAATCATGGTTATTATGTGAATAATATCTAGTGTTGTTGAATAGGATTTTTATTTTTGAACTTTCTCTGACCAGAGGGTCAGTGGTGCTAGACAACAATCACTGGCAAATTGGAACATTGCTTCCAGTTTTCCTGTTGCAATGTCGGATCACATAGTTTATGCAAGTATCGGGGGATTTTATTCAGTTTTCAATCAACATTGCATGGGTGGGAGAGGGAGGGACAGGCTTAGAAACAGGCAGTGTTCCAAAATATTGTCAGTGATTGTGTTCCTTTGTCATCACATTGTGTTTTTAACATGTATTTTTCCATTTGCATGACTTCACCATTATGTTGCTAGTGTGAACCAGGCTACATTCTACATTTTGCTCACTACCTCAATTATCATTGGCTAGGGCACACAGCTAGTTCTCAATGGCCTTAAATAGTGGCATCGAATCTTCAGAAGTTAGATTTGTTCATGCAGATGTGTCGGCATATCTCTAGACAGTCAGATTTACATGCATAAGTGACTTCGTGCAAGTATGCTCTCTGCATTGATAACTCTTGCTCAGTGTCATGCAATAATGATATTGTTACATAGCAGAGGCAAACAAGTAAAGGGAAAATACATGTATATGTTGTGGTGCAATTTTGTGATCAAATTTTATTTTCCTTTGTTTAAAACTCATTATCATACATTTCCATAGAACCCAAAAACAAAGGAAAGTAAAATTTGCACCAAGGACAAAATTGCACCACAACATATACACCTTATTCTAAAATGGCAGCCATTTTATTATTCTTTTAAATCCATGCAAATTAGCCCTCTTGGCCTCATCAACATGTGCAAAATACAAAATATTTTTTGAGCGAAAGTGAGGCCAAGAGGGCTAATTAACATGCCTATAAAAGAATCATAAATTTGCCGCCATTTTGGAATAAGGCATATAGACTGAACTGACCTCTTGTTTTTTTTTCCTTGAGATTCTGCACAGTTCTTTCATTCTTTTGTCATTTAAATTATTATATTTGAGGTCACATGTTGTGCAATTTGTCTATTTTTTTCTTCTCACCAACATGAACTAAAAGAGTTTAGAACTAAGCAGACCCTATAAGTTCAAAGTTTTTCAATTGTGCATTTATTCTTATACATGTAGTTCTCTTGAATAAAATATGTATTCATTATTTTGTTTGCTGTAGTTGAGAGAAAATAACATGAATACAAAATATTTCTTGGTGATAATTTGTACTAAAAGTAGAACATACACCTGTATGCTAGTGTGAACAACTTATTAAACTTTACTAATTTTTACAACATTATAGTATATATTAGTAGCATTGCTAATAAATGTACAAAATGCAATATTGTTTTTACTATTTCCTTGCTGGATAAGAAATTTATTCAATTTGGCAGGGTGGCAGGCTTAATTTCAAAGTTATGGCTTCTTTGATAGCCAAACATGGCACTGGTTCTACTGTTTCCATTTTGTTCATCTACTTAAGATGACTAGTGAAGCCTTGAGATTTATATTATATTTACTCGTGTAAATATCAACATTGCAGTGGCCAAGTGGATGAAGTCACAGATATAATCTTATAAACAGAACTGGGGAAGAACAAGTGATCCCACATATATTTTTGAACTAAGATATTTCCATCCAAGTACGTGCAGTAAATACTTTGTCAAACTAACTGGCTGACCTGTGAAACCTGCGTTAATCCAGTACCACAAAGGAAACCCTGGAAGTTGCCAACATACAATAAAATATTTATTTCTAAAATGGTAACATTTGAGCACTTTTTAACATTTAAGGTAGTTGAACACAGTCTGTTCAGTAGGGTAATGTCACCAATCAAGCTGGATGCTCTGCAAGCACAGCAATCTGGATAACAAATGAAGAATGATCTTGGTTTAAAAATTCTTACAGACATTGACATGAGAATTGTTCTGACTTTGTTGGAGACAAATGACTAGAATTTGTGACAATAAATGGCTGCCATGGCAAAATAATACCCCCCAGAAATCTATGAGACTGTGTTCAGCCACCTTAAGGCATACAAGGGTCTGGAAGTTGTGCCAGTGGCCGGTGAATTCGTTGCCGGATACTGGTCTGATTTCATGCAGGGAGAAAAGCACAACCAGCACAAGTTATGGATGCATATTCTCTGCGATTAATCCGCAAGCGATGTAATCAGAGAGGATGGCATGTTGGGTCTTGATCGTCTTCTATTCCAGCTGGTGGCTGGTCAAAAGATTAATATTCTTCATCTGCTCTGAACCATTCATTCCAAGTCCACTGTAATAGAATGGAAGGTCTGTTGACATCCGTTTTGAAAACTCCCTAAAATTTGGCCAAATGAAAAATAAATAAGTTTACTTCATGTTCTTGCACTGCTGTAAGTTTACTGTAATTTTTTTTTCTTTACCGTATTTATCAAACCAGTCAAGACATGATAATTCTCACTAAAAATAAAATTGTATATTTCACTTTTTAACATAGTCAACACGAACTAATGATTTAATTACTTTTACAAGTAATTAGTATTTTAAACACCAGAGCAGGTCACAACATTTCATGATCATGGTATTACAAAGTACAGACATATAAATATGTTAAACACAGATTCATTTTTTGACAGATGATTATAACAATTGGACACCTGCTAGCAACCTTTTGTGTCCTTGGTACTTAAGAAGTGAAGAGAATGACATTTTTAAAAATTGAAAAAAAATCTTAGTTTTAAGCTGTCTTGTTAATTAAGGGTCATGACAACCAAACTCCACATTGTTAAATGAACTTATAAGCTTATGCAGTCACTTTCCTTATCTCAAAACCACACAAATACTACAGACTCAAAACATTAAGTCTACTGAACCTAACAGTACTCACTTGACAAAAGTACACTTGAGACTGTGCTTGCTTGGATGTGCAGAGCACAATCTTTCCAGAAATTGTGACTTGCTCTGAAGGCTGGCCGTTGTGTTCTCTCAGAAAAGCAATATTTTGGGTCCATTTTTGCTAGCCCCACGAACTCAACTTGTGCAAGCGCACAGGTGATTTCATTCAAGAAATGGGTGACTTGCATACACTAGAACTGATCACCTGGTATAAGGCAAACAACAAGAATAAGAACAAAAAACAATGAAACTTAAAAATAATGCATAAAAATACAGGAGAGAATACCAAAATGCACGCAAACTGTTTATAATGTAATAGAAAGGTATCTGTGTAATAAAATAGGAGAGGTTAATGTTCAAGTGTGCATGTATTTGCATGTATTATTACAGGAAAAAACATATGATTAATGTAAACAAAAAAAAAAAAAAAGCTTGAGCTTGAGTACGAATTTCCAAACACATAGAAAACTCACTCTGTGTCTTGGGCTATAAACAGAACAGGATTGCAAATCAGTAGACTGAATATTTTGATTTGAATTCTCGACATTTTCTGTCGACAAAACCAGAGGCTTTCTGATCCGGCTTTCTTGTCTATTCCGTTGCCTTTTTTTCTGCTGGCTTTTTTGGGGTTGAGCCAGTGGAAATGTGTCTTCTTTCCCACAAAGAAGAAGAAGACGACGGAACCATGAAACTGAAAGTCACGAGAGTAGATATCATCAGGGTATAAATCGGAACATTTTCTTGTAATTTGTTCCATTTTGTCCATAAAAAAATTGAAGTTTTGAATTTTAACAAAATAACCGCGTAGAATAAAGTAATTTGAAATAATATCAATGACCCGCGCTTTTGAAACGGTTTATGAAATCGAAACCTTGAACTAGACTCGTGAACACAACAACAACATGCATGTACGTGTCTGAAGCACAATATTATGAAACGTGTGAAAATTAGTCAACTTTTGACCCCCAAAACATGAACTAAACGCGGGTTCTTCTCGGTTCTTCTTCGTCAAAGCATATATCTAGGTCTATTTTATAATAATCAAATCAATATATGGAAAAGCATCGATTCGTTATCTGCATAAATATGCATATTCATGACCTCGTCGCGGGTCAATGGCCACAGTGTCATGCGAATGATATTTACCACAGTAAATTTAAGCATGTTCAATTCACGATCTGGGCTATTCAACGGATAAAAATAAATAAAAAAACAACCAGGAATTAAAAAATGCAATGTTCCTACCTTTTCGAGCGAAAAAAACCAAGAATTAAACGAAAGGAAGGAGGACCTTTTCTTCGCCGAGAGCCGCCATTTTCGATGTCTTGCTGTGATTATTTCTTGCGGTGCAATATGGGATACTATTCATCCCTCCTCTGGCCTCAACTAAGTCTCTAGACTACGAGTAGTCCCTCCTTTTTCCTAAGGGATAGAAGTGCGAGTGGAACGCGAGCGCGCGTGGAAATCACCCCACGCAAGAAAAGCGAGACGTCTCCTTTTTCTCTCTCCCCGCCGTCCGTCTCGCCTTCCTCGCGTGGGGTGATTTTCACGTGCGTGCTCGCGTTTCGCTCGCTCTACTATCCCCGAGGAAAAAGGAGGGACTACTCGTAGTCTACTAAGTCTCAAGCTGTCGCAGTGCTATATTTTTCTGTCTTTTCATGTAATATTCACCGGATATGTTTTTGTCTTTCCATACTGCCTTTTCGTTCGCGTGATCGGTAATTTAAGATCAAAAGTTTATCAAATGATAACATACCATGAGAACTCAAAGCCACTTACTTCGCTAGTATGAACCCATCTATTCATTTCATAAATTGAACTTACTAATTACTGCTTCCCTAGATAACTTTAATAGACGTTCGCGTGATCGCTAAGAGAAAATCAAAAATTCATCGAATGATAACATGACATGACAGTTCAAAGCCATTCATTTAATAATTACTCCTTTTCTCAAAAACCGAGACAAAACTATCAACAAAACAAACAAACTTTACATAAACTACATACCTCATACGATTTTCTTAAAGTCTGAAATCTCAGTGTTTCTGCAGATCGGCTACGCCCGGGGGGGGGGGGGTACTTCCTCATATACGCTATATAGGTATGTGCCGCCCGATAGGGTAGGGTTTTTGAGGTGCTCAGTCCTTAAATAGGGTATCCTTTTTGGTATTTTTGGTATTGTGATCCTTAGATATTCCTTAGATAGGGTCACTAAATTGCAGTAGCCACCCCAACGCGCAAAACGAAAAAGATATGGTCTGTTAAAACTGTACTACACGCCTCAATTGGGCCTTAAAAAGGGTATCAAATCTCGATTTTCTACCCCTTAAATAGGGTCAGGGTTTGAGAACCTTGGCTGTACACACCTATCCTTAATTGTCGGGAGTACCCCCCCCCCCCTCGCCCCCCGGGCGGCTACGTTTACACTGTTTTTCTTTACAATGTTTCTCCCGCATACTTTAGAGAGTCGGCACTTCAACGAAAGATAAAAAAGCACTTTAAGGTAACCCTCATGTCCACGGCACGATTTGAATACGATGAAGGTACGTTAAACACTAATGCAATGAAGCTACGTTGGACACTCTAGCATAACTGTCTTCTCCACGTCAGAATCCCAATGCCGTCAGTACGACACACTCACTTCTTGATATTCATCTTGTTTTTCTGTGCTAAACACATTTTCTTCGTATTGGCACTCAAATAATATCTTCTCAATTAAGTCCGTAATCGAGTTCCAATGTCTGTTTTGAATCGAAACGCTCAAATCGCTTATAAAATGGTTGTAAAAATGCTTGCTTTGTCATTCAACTAGTCAGAACAACACAATTTTACTTGTACACGAATAGAACTGCAGAGAGAATTGCAGCAAACAAAAATTTCTAAATTTGCACAAAATAATATAGTTTGACTAAATCTGCAAAATCACGAGGTCCTTTGCATACTATTGCATAATCAAAGCGCAATTTTTATCACCGTCAATACATTCTACCATGTACGTACCTAAATCTAATAATGGCAATGATTCACTATTCCAAAATAGAACAAAAGGCAAAGTCCATACTGCCTTTTTCGTGCGATTGTCGATGAATTTGTCTAATAATTAGATTTACAGCTTGCACCGAAAAAGAAGTGATTACTCTCTTTTGTTTTTCAACTGAAAAGCCGAGGTGTAAATCGTTTTAAGTAAGAACATTGTACTCATATGGGCTATTTTGTGTTGAGGGAAATCATTGTGTTTTGCTGGCGACTGATAGTTTTTTTTAATTTTTTGCTGAGATACTTTTATGTTTTGATTGGCGTGTTTGATAAGACAATCCCCAAGTCTGTGTTTTTATAAGGATAACTTTAAATTGGTATGTTGAAACAAAATGAAGATGAATTAGAATTTAAAGAGATTGGTTGTCGGAAACTCGGCGTTTAAATGTAAGGGTTGGCGACATTGAAAAATTGTTTAAGATTGGTATGTTAAATGTTGTTTGATGTTTAATATTATCTTGTAACTTTTTCAGTTGTGAGTGGGCTGAAATATCTATGTTTTCCGGTTTTCGATTAGCGGTACGTCGGTACGTGTTAAATGGGCTAATTAAGTAGTTGTCAATTCTTGTTAAAGGAAAGATTTAACGCAGTCGTATCTTGTTATCGATATCGATGTGATTTTTTTGGAAAGAGAAGCGGACATTGATTTTTCTTATGTGGAGAGTTGAAAAAGAAATGGCTGTATAAGTTAATGTTATAAATGGGTTATTTGCGAATATATAGTAGTTCTGACTTTTTTTATTTGAAAGTCGAGAGTTTTCTATTTCCGGTATCATGTGTTTGGTAACTATCAGGGATTAAATGGATGTTTTTAAATTTAAGAAATCAAGTGGTTTGTATGTGATTGCTATTTGAAGTTAATTCTTGGAAAAACTGTTGATATTTTTTTGGTTTTAGGAGTGTATTGTCCGTTACGAATGAAGTTGCGTGTTTTCTTATTTAACATGTGTAGAACAATAAATCCTAGATAAGAAACAATCTGTCAGGCGATGAGGTCATAGCTCTAAAAGAGTTGAAAAACAACTCTGCTATAAACCTCAAAAAAGCGGACAAAGATACTACAACAGTCACGATGAATAAGACAGAAACAATAAAAGAGGCCCAAGTGCAACTCGACATAAGCATAAGATAACCGTCACGTCACCAAATGAAGAAACCATAACGAGGGAAAATGTTTCTTAGACCTAACGAGGAAACACCTAATGAGGGAAAAGCTTTTTTAAAACAGGTTTTCCCTCGTTAGGTTTTCCCTCGTTAGGTCTAAGAAACATTTTCCCTCGTTATGGTTTCTTCATTTGGTGACGTGACGGTTATCATGGACCTATTACCAGTAATAGGTCCATGATAAGAGCGTAGAACGTCTCGGACACATCCACTTAAAAACAAATTTGAAAGATTGATACCGTAGGTAACGTGAGATATCGAAACTAAATAAGAACTTTAATACCTTTGTGGTGACGTAGCGTGAGATAATTATGACAAGTTCATGACATCCCAATACCCTAGGGAAATTAACAATAGGTCCGGGGGTGCTCCCAAAAAATTTTAGTGGCGGTATGTGACGACCTTCTTGAAATCCTAACCGGTTTAACCAACCATATCCTCAATACTTCTAAAAAGAAGAAACAACTAACCCCCCGGACAAATGTTAACAAAGTTAACAATGAACCTTTGTTAACAACTTTTGTCCCTTTTTTGTATTGATTCCTAAATCTCGTTTATGCGCATGCGCATTAACGAGATAAAAATGGTACCCCTTTCATATACCTTTCATTGAAAATGGTATCCCTTTCATGTAGCCTTTAAGTGCGTCTGTTCGATATATTTTGAAAGGTGCTTTTTATAATACTTAAATCACAGTTTTCCCTACGTTTTTTATACTTCAACTCGTGTTTTCGCTACCCTTACCTATTCTTCGTGAAATCCCTACCCTTTCATATACTTCAACTCGTGAAATCCCGACCCTTTCATATACTTCAACTCGTGAAATCCCGACCCTTTCATATACCTCCAGCCTCAAAAAGGTACCCCTTTCGGGCAGAGCATCCCCGTATAATCCATTATAGGGAGTACCCCCCCCCCCCCCCCCCCAACCAGGGATGTCATTCTTCAGAGCTGTCGCCATGTAAAGGACAAATTGTGCTATTTTTAGCAAACATAACGCCATCGCGTGTGACACGCGCGTGTATCTGTGAAGACACCGCGTTTGAGAAATTGAAAAAGATTGCGTCAAAATTTGTACTTTAAGGTTGGATTTTTCTCCTCAGTGCACGTGGGCTCTTTTTATAAAAGACTCGCATAGAGAACACGAAACAGGGTCGGATTTAGGGCAAGGGTTGAGGTTTGTCTGGGATTTTTGTTCGTCAGGGCTCCTGTGTTTGTTGATAACAACGTCTATCGTTACCAATCCTGGTTTTGTTTTATTTTTAGAGTTTTGCTTTCGTCACTTCAGATATATTTTTCTTCAATATCTTTTTTTCTTTTTTAATATATATTATAAATATGAACATTGATTATTAAAAGTTCTGTGTTTCAAAACCAAATGAAGTTATTAAATATGTTAACATTTCTTGTTCAATATTGCAAATATGGGATACTGGCATTTACCAAATTTGATCGCCCAGAATGCACCAGATTGCATCTCAGAGCACTTAAATTATCAAAATTTTCATGGGGAATACCATCCGACAGTTTCTTTCAAGTATAAAATTTCACAACTGAATTGAATTTACACAAAGTAATGAAATCCAGAAGCCAAGAAAATAGTAAAATAAAGCTTGAATCCGTCACTTTTCACTGGTGGTCCCATTGCCACTGTCTCTCCTACAAATTTTTACGGTCCCCCCTTTCTAAAATTCCTGGATCCGCCCCCCTGAGAAACACTTACTACTAGTTAGAAGTAAAAGTTGAAAAGTTCCGTAACTTGGGAACGTTTTACGTTTACACTAAACCCCTAACTTGGAGAGTAAGGGACTGAATTTGGACTGGACTCCACCCTTTTAACTTTGAGCACGCTCAAGCCCCAACCTAGAGGGCCAGGAGACTGACTTTCGTCTTATTCTGTCTGGCATAGGTGACCCTACCAGGAGACAAAGCTCCCGCCAGCAAACCTCTCAGGGTCAATGAGACACAAAAGCCGCCCTACCACGTCAAGTCGCCAGTCCTAATAGGGCAGCTTGACGATATTGCCATAGGATAAAAGAAGAAAATATATTGATTTCATTCCTGAGAAAAAGTATTAGTATATTATACTGTAGTTTTAACATATAATCATGGGGTTTGCAAATTTCAAACAAAACTATTTTTTGTAGCCATGGCCTTTATTATTTGCTTCATCTTGTACATGTTTATGCACCAGTAGTCGCAATTGACCGAAAGCTGGTGTTCAAATTATAGACCTTGGATTGGCCCCTGACGCCAACAACTGTCCTTGCTTTTCATTGAGTTACTTAACCATCTGAGATTTTATTCAGTAGTGGCGTGAATGAGGCTGCTGTAAAGGTATCACAATCAGAAGCCCAGCGAGGTTAGATGCGTAACTATTTCTAGTTATTTATATAAGTCCAGTTTAAACTTTTCTGTTACCAACTCCTGCCATCAAATTAGTCATGTGTCAAATCGTTCTTTTAAAAATGGATTTTAGTCGCAGGTTTACCGATCAGTCATGAAAATCATATTTGTTACATTAGAAAAACAAGATTCGGATACGACCTCCTGGTGCAACTTTTTTAATTTAATTTTTTTGTTTTTATTCTGTTCTGTTTTGCTTTTTCGTGACAATATCCTTTGTAGCGTCAGTGAGAAATTAGATTTTACACTATTCATTCCTCCGCATTCTATTGTGTTTAATTGTCTTAAACACCTCTTAATTGTTCCAGTTTATAAAATGGATCATGTACAGTTGCTTATTATTTAACATATACTTAAACTTATCATAACTGTGATATTCCGAGTTTATAGATATCAAAAGGACCTCTATTCATCCAATCTAGCATCTTTGAAAAAAAAAACGTTCAAGTTGCAATTTGCATGAATAAATAACAAACTGTGTCCTTCTCGGCCGTCATAAGGTTAAATGTATCTTCCTTTTCATGCACACGCGTGATAGAAATCACCATACGACAAAACAGGTCACAATTAAAAACCACTCCTCACGGATAAGTTGAAAGTAAAAAATGATGGCAAAGCATCACTGTCAGTAGCAGAAGCTGCTTATTTCTTTAAGTTCTTTATTAACCTTTACTATTTGTAAGCTGTAGTTTTAAACAGTGACAGGTCTTTGATTACACCTGACAATGTAAAGTGGGGCAGAATAATTTAACTCCATGACTGCTCTGCTATATTCATTTTGGTCAAATAAGGATTTAAGTGTCACTCTACAACTGTTTCAATAATTTTAGCAATTTTTTCACCCGCGCGTTTCGAGATCTTTCGAGATTCTTAATTTCGAAACAATTAAAAAATTATGTTTCCTTTCTTTTCTTAACAACCAATAAAAATATGTTCCCAGGGATAATACAAACAATGGTGATTTGCTTTTGGTTTATAAGGATAAAGCTGCGATCTTGAAACTTAAAAATTTATTTTCTATGACAGTGGACTACTTTTCTAGACAATTTCTGTCAAGATTTGGTAGGCAGGCAACACTGTGAAGACTGTCAAAGAGTTGTCAGCGGGAGGTAATATCTCAGCGGGTATAGTTCGTCGTTCAGATGATTGGTTAATTGCATTGTCGAGGGACGGCTGCAACCTGTTAAGATATTACTAAGAGTTAGGTGTTTTTAGCGGCATGCGGAGAATATATCACATACCCCGAGGGACAGGTCAATAACCTTTACTTGATGATATTGCCATAGGATAAAAGAAGAAAATGTATTCATTCCCGAGAAAAATTATTAGTATAATATACTGTAGTTTATATTACATATAGTGGGGTTGTAAATTTCAAAGTTTATTTTGTTAACCTTGGTCTCATTTATTTTCTTCAACTTGTAAATAAATGTATATGCACCAGTAGTCGCAATTGACCGAAAGCCGGTGTTCAAATTATAGACCTTGGATTGCCTCCTGGGAGGCCCAGTGACGTCAACAATTGTCCTCGTTTTTTCATTAAGTTACTATCATCTGAGATTTTATTCAGTAGTGGTGTGAATGAGGCTGCTTGTCGCAGTCCGGCGAGAAGCCCAGTGAAGGTAGATGTGTAAATTTATTTTCGAATAAGTCCAGTTTAAAGTTTTCTGTTACCAACTTCTGTCTATCAAATTAGTCATGTGTCAAATCGTTCTCTTAAAACATGGATTTTAGTCGCAGGTTTACTGATCAGTCATATAAACATATTTGTTACATTAGAAAAACAAGATTCGGATATGACCTTCTGGTGCAACTTTTTAATTTAATTTTTTGTTTTATTTTTGTTTTTATTCTGTTCTGTTTTGCTTTTCGTGACAATATCTTTTGTAGCGTCAGTGGGTAATTAGATTTTACACTGTTTGTTCCTCCGCATTCTATTGTGTTTGATTGCCTTAAACACCTTTTTATTGTTTCAGTTTACGAAATAGAATATGTACAGTTGCTTATTATTATAATGTAACATTTACTTACGCTTATCATAACTGTGATATTCAGAGTTTATAGAGTATCGCAAGGATCTCTTTTCATCCAATCTAGCAATCTTTGAACAAAAACGTTCAATTTGCAATTTGCATGAATTAATAACAAAATGTGTCCTTCTCAGTATCACAAGGCTAAATGCCTCTTCCTTTTCATGCATACGCGTGAAAAAGCACCATGTACGACAAATGAAGACAGATGACAAATTCAAAGAAATTCTCACCGATGAGTTAAAAGTGAAAGCATCACTGCCAGTAGCAGAAGCTTGCTTACTTCTTAACCTGACAGTGTTTGTAAAGTGGGGCAAAATAATTCAACTCCCATTACTTCTGCTATATTCATTTTGGTGAAAATAAGGATTTAAGTGTCACTCTACAATTGTTTCAATAACTTTAGCAATTCTTTTTTCACGAGTTTCGAGATATTTTGAGATTCTTAAATTCAAACAAGCCAAAATTATGTTTACTTTCCTTTCTTGACAACTAATTAAAAATTGTATACGTGTTTTTGTGTTGAGATGTTCCCAGGGATAACGCAAACACAATGGTGATTTGCTTTTGGTTTGTAAGGATAAAACTTTGATCTTGAAACTTCCAAATTTATTTGCTGTGATACACTGAGGACTACTTTTCTAGACAATTTCTTTCAAGATTTTGGTAGGAAGGCAACACTGGGAAGACAGTCAAAGACTTCTCAGCGGGAGGTAATATCTCAGCGGGTATTGCTCGTGGTTCAGTTGATTGGTTAATTGTTGTGTTGAGAGCCTGTTGCAACCTGCTGAGATATTACTAAGAGTAGGTTTATTACTCGTGCCGGTACGGCAACGAGTCAAGGATTGCCCTGCGATTTTCTCCTTGTTTTCCGTGTTTTCGTATCTACGTTTGTGCATTGCGTTAGATCTGGGTACGAGGATACGCACGCATGCACTGCGAGAAATTTTGAGCCCACGGTACTTGGGATTCGGTGTATTCGTTTTGCAAGCAAAAGCGAAACAAATTTGGGTTTTATTGTTTGTTGCTGTTTACTCAGTGGCGGATACGGCAACGAGGTAAAGTTTGCTCTCCATTTTTCATTTTATTCTTTTTGTTTTCGTCTGTTATTTGTGCATCGCATTAGATCTGGGACATTTCTGGGTATACGAGAATACGCAGGCATGCAAGCAGAAGCGAAACTAATTTTGGTTTTATTTGCCTGTTGTTGTGTTACATAAGTGTTCCCCGCGAGTAACGTACATTACCGGTACGAGTACAGGCTGCGGGTAGCCTCTTGTTTTTAGTTTAAAGTTGAGACTTGGAAAACATACATTTAACCGACTTAGAACAACCAATCCCAAGAGAAAACGCGTGAGATTCGTAGATAGCTTACGAAAGGATTAAAGAAAGCGCACGATGATGAAAAAAACAAACGAATGTTCCCTAGATGTTTGGTGTTAGTTTCTAAAGAAACTGCGATGCTTCGTCGGTGGGGGGTGAAACACGAGAATTCAGTTTTATCGACTGAGTCGATAAGGTAAATTGACCACCGTAAGAAGATTAAAATAGCTGACGTTTCGAGCGCTAGCCCTTCGTCGGAGCGAATCAAGGAATTGTGGGTTTTGTGTGTGGTTTTATAAAGTAAGCGGTGGAGCTGCGCTATTGGTGGAAATTTGGTGACGTGAAAAACAAATGCAAATTAGTTGAATGAAAAACGTTCGTTGATTCCGTGAGGTTTGAGAGTGCCGATTCTAAAGACTAGTTTTTGTTCTAAGTTTTTACGGCTTTCTGTGTTACCCTGGTGTAGGGAAAGGCCGCAGATCGCCATGTGTTGTTTAGAATGGTTTGGATGCGTCTTTGTCAGTTGTTTTCAACGTCTCGGAGATGTTCACGAAAACGGTCGCCTTACAGCTTACGAGGGCTAACAAGAGCGATAAAGACGGATGAATGAAAGCGTACAGGATTTGATTTAAGAGTGCATGAAAGTTGATTGACGTTCATCGGAGGTTATGAGAGGGCAAGATATAACTGCTGCATGAGCATTTTCGATCTCAGTTAATAGAATTGTACTTTAAACTTAAATCAACAGCTTTTGAGGTTTTACCATGTTATCTAATGTATTTTTAGTCATTATACATGTACGCGGACCCGTCTGGATACCAGCCTCCTAGCTAAATGGGTTACCCTGTTGAAATAAAGGATAGCTATCTATACGAGAGTGGACGAGTTAGAAGGGATGTTAATTGGAGCACTTGAGAGGTAATTAGACTACAGAGCTTGACGATGCTGCATGCGAATTGACAAGAGCGCTTTGTTGGTTGGTTGGTGTGATCGTTCTTCTTAAGTCAGTTTAATGTTTGCTTTAACAAGATAGTGGTCACTGCTCACGTCTACTCCCCTGCGAACGCGTACATCCTGCAAGGATTTGCGTCACTTTCTATTAATTAACTGACAAGGTCCCTTTGATTCTTGTCCCGTGATTGGGTAAGAGCCATGTGAGCTTATGGATTACTTCATGCCTCCCATAACAAGGTCGTTTAGCTCGCAAAAGTCAATCAGTCTGCCTTCGTTGCCATTCTTGATGAAACATCCTTGTTGGCCCATACCCGAGCATGCCCAAAGTTGTCTGAATCAATTTACGGGATTAAGGTCACCCATGATGAATAAGAGATCAAGAGGGGGCACTTTCTCTATCTCCCCCTCTAGAGCCGATAGTTCCACCTGTTCCCAAAGCACCCGCCCCCCGAGCCCGTTAGCTAATACTAACTGATCCGCCACCCTGTTAGCTCAGTTAATAGAGCGCCAGTCTGCAGAGCGGGAGGTCGCGTGTTCGAATCCAGGCCGGACCAAAACTCAGGGTCTAAAATAATTGAGGACGAAAGTGCTGCCTTTTCTATGACATCTGCAAATGGTTAGACCTTCACCTGGCTCGGATGACCACGTAGAAATGGCGGTCCCGTCTCCGATGGGGACGTAAAAAAAAAACTGAGGGCGTATCAAAACCCTGGCTGTGACCACCCTCAGTGCCATACATTGTTCATGCATGGATGGGGGAGATAAGATCAACAATGGACCGATAGCGGCTGTCTGAGGCGCCTTCATAAGCTGGCGTCCGATCTCATTCTCATAAGTGTATGTAAAGCGCACTTCTCCTGGAGCTGGCGTAGGGAGAAGATCATGTCGATGGTGGACCTTTCAGCACGGAAGCCGCACTGGGACTCAGCGTAGATGCACTCGGCCAGTCTCTGGAGTCTGGCAAGTACGACACGTACGAAGAGCTTGCCGACAACTAGGGCGCATCACTCATGGTTGACTCCGACTGACGGAGGCGTACTACTATGTAAAGCGCCATGAGACATGTGATATGTGCGCTTTATAAGTCTTTTTTTTTTTTACCGCAACTTGACTAGAAGAAAAGCTGTACACAGCTTGAACATGTGGCGCCTTTAATTCATTGGGGCATTGATTCCTGAGTGTTTTGAGTGCTTTTACGGATAAACTTAAGCTTAAAATTATTTCTAATCAAAGGGTCCTAAGAGCAAACCCGTGAAGAAGATATGCTAACGCGTAACGAAATTCAACCTTTATTCAAAATTCCATAGTCCTGCAAGGGGCGACCACCACGCAAGACGCAGTATTATATTATCAAGTATTTCGGTAAGTTTATGTTTTCACAGACACGGTCCGATATTTTTTTAAAAATTAAACGTTAGGATTTTTGACGAACGCAAAAACAACAACAACAACAAAAAAACAGTACATCATTTTCATAATGTCCAGTCCGAAGAAAGACTTGAACTCGGGCCTTGTGAGCACTAAGCCACAACCTCAATCCACTACTTAAGGAACTCAACTCAATTACGACTAAATATTATTATTTTAAGGTAGATACGCATCAAAACGGGTGTTTCGGTTGAAAAATCCTTTTAGATCGATTTTAATGTTGCACTAAAGACTCCAAATGCAAAACATCTTTAACACACAGTATTGTTGTTTATATTCGTTTACATCAAATTAATTATTGTTATCACTGGATTCACGTTGGTCTTGTTACGAAACGCATTCGTAACAAAGCATTACTCACTAAGTTTACGGCTGATGGAAGGGCGAGTGAGTGAGTAAGTGAGTGAGTGAGTGAATTTAAATTAGCCACCGTTACCGATAAACCGTTCATTACGCCTTCGCGTATTCACGGGTTCAAAAGTAAGACTACACAACATTCACTACATTCAGTTGCCGACACTTCATAGCTCGATCGCTTAGCAAACAACAAGTTGTATAAAACACAAAACTTGCCGAGACAAAAATCCCACAGGAATAAACGGCAAACACTTTATCAAACGATCCTATCCATCCATGAACGCCTTGCATTGTCTTGAAAACTCGCAATTTGTACGCTGTTAAGTTTTGCTTCTTTAGTCAACACACGGAGAGATTTTGCGGTATGTATTTCATGGCTGAAAGCCATATAGTCATCGACACAAACTAAAATATGCGTGCATAAATTTGCATGCGCTCACGGACTCGAAAAAAAAAAAGAAGAAAACTCAGAGCCGGATGACGTGATGTCTACCCCATTAGTACGATCTCATTTTTATGGCCTGTTATTAGTGGTTTAAACGGGGTTACACTGAATAGACAAAACATTAGTAGGCTATATCCATAATTTATACGTGATGTTTTACTTCGTTTTCACAGATAAGATGACGTTTAAGTACGCATGTGTTGTTTTGCTAGTTTTCGTGGTGGCCCAGGCAAGACATTCCAGGAAAAGCAAATTCAAGCATCAAGGTAAACGGTTTAAATTGGTTTTAAATCGCATTTTTTAAAAATTGAATTCGTTTGTCATCTGATTTTCTTGGCACGTTTATATAAATGTGCATACTTCAGTATTTAAAAAAAGCGGCGGTTATAAGAAATGCCAGTGATCATGAAGTAAAATATTTTGATTTGTCTGACAATTTCACCGAAAAAAAGGCAAGTCCGAAGATATACCACCTTGAAGGTCAAGGAAGAAAGAACCGTGTTTTAACTTGACCGAGATTCATTCGTAACTGACTAGATAGCTTCAATCTGTCGTTAGTTTTCACACCAAACGCTAACGCAATACGCCTGCAACATAAAAAAAGAATTGTTAACACTCTGCTGCGAATTTAATTTTGTTGTAATATTATGGTAACATTTCAACGTGACAGTTAAACATCGGCAGATGACATGTTGCATTTCCATGACTACCATGTCATGTTTTGACGGAGATGTGTAACACGAATTTTGAATTCTCTACTTGATGCTAATTTTTACGTTTGTTGGTTTTGATAATATCTTGGCAATTTCGATATTTTTCTCACATAATGAAAACCCGACATGATCCAAGATGGCGATTGTTTGAAAATCGTGACGTAATTCACGTCACATGGAAGCATCGATCCACCTTAAAGTGCAGATGTTTGGCATACTATATACCCCCAATTTATCCATACTTGAAAACATAAAAGCCATCTGCATTTTCAACTTAATTTGGTACTTTTCCCTGTGACCTCTTCCTATACAGACCCTCCAACAAATCCTTCTACGACGCTGGCAGCCACAACAGGTAAATAAGCCAATCACTAGACCATTTTATAGTTGTGTACACAGGACGCTGGTTTTTGAGTGAAAGAGAGGCTGGCGTTGAATTTGTTTTGATATGTAGATCATGCTGAACAAAAACTGGTTAGCATAAGAACAACATTATTTAAATATAGAAGCAGAAAGGTTTGTATCAAAACAAGGTAAACTTCAGCCTCGACAGGTCACTAAATAGACAACTGTAAATGAGGCTATTAACGAACACATCGATTCGTATGATGCCCGATTTAGGGTGTCAGCTCCATTGTACAACTCCATTGTATTACGTAAAACTATTTATTCTAATATATTCTATGGTATTGTGTTCTATTGTATTGTCGTTCTTTTGTGTTCTAATATTCTATTGTTTTAACAAAGGATAAGTATTACCCCTAAATCGCGTATGGTATACATCGATTATACACAGTGATACAACCTACTTCTTACATGTAGGTCATTAAGCGACGCGGTGACAACGTTTATTTTGCCATTATGCTTGGTTTCTACAAAATTTGATTCACCTATCTTGAACCTTTTTCTACAGCTCCACCAACAACTCGTCCCCCACCTACGCCAGGTAAATATGTATTTTTATTTATTTATTTTACCAAATATTTATACAGCAATATCTAATTTAGCGTAATTGCTAGTTTGAACGGAGTCCTGTCTAACATATAATTTACAATAGATTTAACTATAGCAGAGATAAATAGAACAAAAGTATTTTAAAATGCCTAACAGAAAGTATTCGAAATGCAGACTTAAAAGAACGCTAACAATACTTTTAAAATAAGTGTAGGATACTGCTTTCCTAATTTTAGGTGGCAAATCATTTTAGGTACGTGCGCCATTAATTCGGAATGATCCTTGGTACTTGGACATTTTAACGCGTGGCAGCCTTAGCGAATCCTTGTTTCTAGTATTTTAGGCCTGAAACTCCCATGTGTGTGCTTAAAGTCAGATAGAAGATAATTGGGGGCCATACCGTTGTTTTTACTTAAAATAACGTAAACTATTTAGGCTGCTTGCACTGCACAAGAGTTGCAAGGATTCAAAATGTAAAAACACAACATTTGCTGCATACAAACTGTGGCATTCTTGATCCGGCAACTTTTTCACTGGAACGTGTTCTCGGAAATCATAACAAAACCTGACCATAAAAAGGTTGGTTTTGAGGCTAATCTGAATAATAATTGCTAAATATACTGTAAAATTTTAAATACTGTAGATCTTATTATTGTTATCAACGTTTGCCATTATGCCAAGGCCTAAAACACAGGAATATATCGTCTTCAGCAGGAAAAATATTTCATTTCAGACAGTTATTTTATTACAAATGATATTTTTAAATTTAGCGGCAATGTTTAAAATCCGGGCAAAGGCGTAAAAGCCGTAGAACTGTTTTGGAATAGAATCCCAGAAAGCAGCTTTGTAAAGGACTCATAATCAGTCAACCCACAGGCATTTAGGAGTCTGATTTCGGAACTTAACATGTAAACTAGCCCGACCGCCCAGCTAATAGTCCTTAATCGAGGGATTGATGTATTGGAAAATATTAATATTAATAATAATAATATTAAAAAATAAATAAATTACGAAGGTGTACTTTATTTCCTTTTTTCTCTAGCAACAGGCCAAGTTGACAATACTGGGCAATGCTCTTCTCTTGTCTTGAATCAACAAAATATACCGAATGTCACAATACCAGAGAAAAAATGGATCCAAACACCATCCATTGTAAAAATTGACGGTAAGAGATAAGCACTGACGTAATCTCGATTTAAATTTTAAGCATTTTGAAATCTGGAAGTCATGGGAGCGGAATTCAGAGTCTACATGCATGGAACTGGAATTCAGTCATAATAATTCAGAATTAATGATGATCACATCAAGGAATCTGTAAATCAATATCCTTTTTGTTTTTTCTTACATGGGCTTGTTTGAATACAGTGTTTGATAGAATATAAAGGATAATTAGATCAATATAAAAGTTGCATGTGTCGAGTTTTAGAATGTCAAAGCCAGAGAGCTCTTGGAATGGAAAGTCGTAAAATCACTGACGCAGAAATAAGAGCCTCTTCACAGTACGATGAGGATCATGCTGCCAACCAGGGCAGACTGAACTTTGAGAAGACTTCGCGGAAATCGGGATGTTGGTCAGCAAAAGAAAATAATGTCGATCAATGGTTGCAAGTTGATTTGGGCCAGATAACAAAAATAACAAGGGTAGCAACGCAAGGGAGACATGATTACCAAGCCGGCGGCGGTCAGTGGGTAACTACGTACCAACTGCAGTACCGCGGCGATGGAGTAAACTTCCGGTCATACAGCGAAGAAGGGCAAAGTACAAACAAGGTGAAAAAGACGCTAACTTTCTTTTAAAAATAAACAATATAAGTAAATTATTATTCTTACATAATATAATGGCTTCTAAAGTTTGATTTTGCTGAAAATAATTAGTGCCTTGCACAAGGGCCATGTCTTCTATCCCTTGGTAGTCTTGGTAATTGATCACTATTTCTTTCTGGAAATATTTTCTGTTATCTTAGTGGACCACCAACCTAGATGCCGCGAAAATATGCTATCGATTTAACCTCTTGCTGCTTAATCTACCCCTCTACTTGTAAACGAGATCAAATTTACAACTAAAGGCGCTTACGATTTGTCAGAATTGGCATACCGTAACGCTCAATTCGTAATTAGTATGCGATTATCTGTCAGAACTGGTCGGCCACACTAGTCAATTCAAGAAAAGTACATGTATGCACCCTTTTGATGAACTTAATTAACTGATTAAGTTTATATTGTGGGAACTGGTCTCCAATCAAATCACATTCTTGTCACGACTTAATCGCTCTGGCCGGCCAATTTTGATAAGTGGAAAGTTCAATCCAGTTTTTTACTAGTTTATTATCCTCTAAAAGTTAACTGTTGTTGCTCATTAGGAGTTTGCCGGAAATACTGACTCGGACACTGTTGTTTACCATGACCTTAATCCACCAATCAGGGCTCGTTACATCCGTTTTCTCCCAAAAGCTTGGAAAAGCCACATATCAATGAGAGTTGAGCTCTATGGTTGCACAGGTACTGATGGCCGGGGATGGTGGGTGGGGGGAGATGAACTCACTCCCAATTTTTGGTAAGAATGTGCGGCTCGCCTTTTAAAACACAGCCATTTTCAGCCAAAATATTTAATTTTCTCTCCCTTTTTGTAGACCAATGAAGGTTTTTTTTCTAACTATCTTCAGACCTGACACTAGAGATATTAAGACCTGACCCCTAAATCGTCATCCATGCTCAGGCAAAACGCCTCGAAAACCATACTCATTTGGACCGCACATACCTATAAGGGTACCCTCGGGACTTAATGTTACTCTACAATTGAGGTTTCTTACTAATATTAATGCACCTTTTTAAAAATAATGAACTCGTGCTACGCGCTCGGTCATTGTTTTTAAGAGGGCCTCGGAGCTCGGGCATTATCCCTTACATTATTTAGTTCATTTTTCGACAATGAACTTAGTTTTTTGAACTTTTTTGTTTTCTGAAGGCGTTTCTTTGTTAATTTCAATTTAGAACTCTACAAAGATGTTAAGATTAGATGTTAAGCCAGTCAAAGTATTCCAAAACATGAATAGAACATACTAATAAGATGGAAAAGCTGGTTGTCTGTTATAAAATCTTTATTGGCATCTTTAAATTTGTAATCGAATTTTTAACAAAATTCTTGATTGTGATTCGTCATCCGCCCGCCCATTTCTTACGGAATTGACTCCACTTAGTCCGCTTATTATTACTAATAGCAGAATTAACAGTGCAGGATTAATCAGTCAATTTCATTTTACTTAGTGTATTATCATATATTTAAAATAAGAGCACACGTTAATAATACCGTTGTTTTAATTTGCTTTATAATGTTTCCTTCCAGGTCGTTATCAAGCACTTGGTCGCGTCATTCATATGGACTACTTAGAGCAGCAATTATCCGGAAAGAAAAAACTGAACTTTGCTGCTACAAGACAAACTATGAATGACCTTGTAGAGAGACTGGATATTCTCGCAGATACTGTTTACATAAAGGTGAATTTCATGTTGAATACTGGTACAAAGTCGAACCTCTCTTTACGGACACCTCCATAATACGGGCACCTCTCCATTGCGGACAGTTCGCCTGGTCCCGTAGATACCAAAATTCATACAATCCCTACCGCAGTCTTCTCGATTACGGACAGTTTCCTTGATCCAGAAGATACCAAAATTCATACAATCCCTGCCTCTATAATACGGACACGTCCACAATACAGTAATAGGACTTTGGCTTGTAAATCAGGTCTTAATTTGCATATATTTTGGCAATTTTATTCGTTCTTTTTTTTCCAATTTAATGATCAATTTGAGAAGCTATTAATGTCAAAAACAAGAGAGAATGTATCCAAACACCTCGAAGTTGGTTAAACTCGGCCGCGCCTCGTTTTTTCACCCCACTCCACGGTGTTTTGGAAATCCTAATGAACACTTTTCCTCGTGTTTGATATACCATCGGCATAAAATTGAATGCTCACAATTCCTTGTGTTTTTGTGTAAGGTTAGGTAAGAATGAAGGCCCTTTTCGATTTGTTAAATGGTAAATGAAAATTTAGAACCGTCTACTGTCATCCTGAAGATCGACCTTAATAAAAAATCACAATAGAAGTGGTGGAACCACTAAGGTTGAAGGATTTAATAGCGGAGCCCGCGGGCCGAAGGCCCGGCGGAGCACCATACTCATAGAACCTATGCCGTCATTTTTCATGGTCATGGCTAGCGGAATGTTTCGCGGCGCGTTGTGCGCCCGCCGAACGCCCGTCGCCGAACGCCCGCCGCCGAACGCCCGCCGTACGCGTTGGGCTAGCTCGCTGGCGCGTATAACGTCGCAAAACATGCGCGTGTGACGCCACAAAACATCCGGGATCTTTGAGGCTTTGTTTTTCGCGCGGCTACACAGCCGTCAGCTCGGTAAACACTTTAGCCGTTGCAGGATTTTTATGCTGTTTTTAGCAGAGAATTAAAGTCGTTATTACCCAACATTTTTTTTGGCGGTTTGCTACTCAAGACAGGATACTAATTAAGGGATACTCAGAAGCCGCTTTAGTGGAAAGAGAAGAGCTTTCAGGGATAAAATGTTGCTTCGAGGAACTATATACGGTTTTAGCAATTTGAAGAGATGGGTTCGTTTTACGGATTTCAGCACCAAAGCGGAGATTTAAAGAATTTCCAAGTACAGTGGTCGCCGGAGGGACTTAAAGGTAAAACAAATTACATTTTTCGATGGGAATTTATCTTGATATCAATCTGTGATTGACTTTTTGTTTGTGTTCTCGTTATGTTTTGGAGAATTGTTTATAAACGTGTAGCTTAAATTCAGTTGTATTAATTTCTTGAATTTCATCAAAGACACGGCTCGGCCTCGATGCGCTATAAATGGTACGCGTTTGCTTTTAAACAAACTCATGGAGATTTGAATAAGAATAAAATTTTTCGTAAGAAGATTGTGTTGTCCATTTTTATGTGTTTGTTCATTCATTACAGAGATTGAAAAGCGATTTTATGTAAACAAAACAAGACTTAGATTTTATACTCGCGTCGCCTTATGCAAATATGCCTTTTGTGTATTTTCCAAATCAGTTTCGCGGGCATTTTTTGACAAGCAACAACTGTATTTTCGGAAAATAGTCGTAATAGTTATTCTAGACGTAGAAAAAGTTGTTTTTGTGAACTTTTGTACGGTCTAAATGTACTGTGCAGACGGTCGGGTAATACTGTTTTTGAGAATTGCTAAAATTGAAAAATAGCCCTGTCGTCAATATTAATCTTAATTCTTGTGCTTCCGACCTTTCACCTATTAGTTAAGTTTCATCTTAGTTAAGCTTGTTCAGAGGGTCTTCAGAGGGCGCCGCTGTTAGGCTAAGCCTAACTATATATATTATGGTAGATTCGAGAAATGTTAAATAAATATAATCCCATGTGATTCGACTGAATAACAGGAATTGCAACAATGTACAGTTTCAATACTAGCTCTGATTCGTCGTCTCTTAAAAGATCATTTAACATATAATATTTAAAATTTCAGCGATTATTACTGAGATTGCCAAGCCTTTGCTATTATTGCAGTTCATTTCTCTGCTGCTACAATCTCGGACAGAACTCGTTGAGACAGTAGTGTTTCTGCGCGCAAGACAACCGTCAGTGTAATATCCTGTCAAAAATCACATTTATCGAAGCCCTCCTCTCCCTCCTCCGTTCAATGTTGCTTTAAAAGGGTTGCTCAGAGACCAGGGACACTTTTTGAGTATGTACAACATTGTTTTGTGGGGGGTAGGGGGAGGTAGGTATGATAATTCCTTTTAAATGCTAAGAAATGCTCACAATTTGCGTAAGTGTCTCAACAGTTTTGTCCGAAATTGTAGTTCTGTTATTCATGCTCACCGAGGAATAAACGCAACAAATATCCTTCTATTTCTCAGGGTACTATTGAACTTTTCGGTATCGGAAGCGTCAATATAAACGCGCGTGAGATCGTTGGTGATACAGGAAGTAAGATTGTTGTCTCTGCACCAAATTGGAATCAGCAGTTTAAAACACCAACACTGCAAACAGGAAAGAATGGAGATGACGGAAATCATGGGATTGAAGGTCCTCAAGGTGAGTTAAACCTACGGAGAAAACTATGAAGAGGATACTTACTGCGCTTCACCAATAACATGCGGAATCTGAAATTCAAATCACCACCAACGGTTGCGTTTTTCCCTGCTGTCAATCATATTTTCGGCGGTTTCCGATTACTTCCGAGCGTTTTTTAGAAAGTAGTATAATAGCCCCCGGGGGGGGTACTCTAAAACTTTTTGGGTGGGGTGTGCCGCTGGGACTTTAAGACCCTTAGGAGCCTGTTCCAGGCGTTCAGTTTGTGGGGCACGAAAGAAAAATCGGGTCTTCCCTCGCGCCGACCCTAGCGCGGCGCGCCGCTTGTCGCTGCTCCCTACCATCTAAACGCCTGGAAGAGGCTAGACCCTTAGCCTATAATAGACCATTTTAGCTGCATTTTGTAACCCTATTCTAGACTAAAAAGGAAATCACTTTCATGATGTCCAGTTCGAGGATAAAAAAAAGAGTCACGGGCGAACGCACAAAAAAAAAAAAGGAAATCAATTTCGTAATGTCCAGTTCGAAAAAAAAAAGAGTCACAGACGTGAATCGAACCAGGGCCTCCCCCTCCCCACTGCATATCCGGCGTCTTAACCCACGAGGCCACCGAGAAACACGTGGTTAATGGAGACTACATTTTGTTATTTAAAGGTAGATACGCATCAAAACGCATGTCTCGATTAGAAAATCCTTCTACATCGATTTTATGTCGCATTAAAGACTCCAAATGCGAAACATCTTTAAGCTTATTATTGTTTATATTCGTTTGTAACAAATTAGTTATTGTTATCGCTGGATTCACGCTGATCTTGTTACAAAACGCATTCGTAACAAAACATTACGTCACTAGGTTTACAGCTGATAGAAGGAGCGAGCGAGTGAGTGAGTGACTCATTTGCATATGTCTCCTTTACGATAACCCGTTTATTACGCATACGCGTATTCACGGGTTAAAAATCACCTCAATTCTACTCAGCTAAAAGGGTATGCGGCCCCAAAGAGTATTGATATTTAGCTTTTCGGTTCTGGAATTGGCTATAGAATGAGATAATGTTAGTCTGAAACTGAGTATATTTTTCCATTTGTTCCATTGGGCGCTGCAAACCATTCCATTGGGCGCTGAAATCGTCATTTAAATAAATGATTAAATTATAGGTCTAAACTTGGGTAGTGAAAATCAGAAATGAGAATAGTTAAGGGGTTCAAAAGGTAGGTCAACGTTCCGACCAAATATTTTAAGTAATTACCCTCTCCCCCAAAAAAGCATTTAACATTTCATACAAATTTTTAGATCTTAAAACTAAAAAGACAGGATAGTGACTAAAGTATGACAGAGAAGAGGATTAAAAGCTTTAAACGTTCTCTTTTTTCAGTCGATATACTCTGTGATGTCATCAACGGTGTCGTTGACGTCACTTCTAATGCGGGAGATGGACACAAGGGACAAGCCGGCGCTAATGGTGGTATAGGGCCGGCCAGCGGTCATACGGTAAGGAGAAGGTTCAATGCTGTTTATTTATTTTTTACATGGTATTGGCCATGTACTCGTTGAGGGATGGTTCTGTCTACCCTTACTATCGTTATCGCGACAACGACATGATATTTCAAATTCTTTACCTATTACTCGTGGTCACGCGCTGCTGTGACGTGGGTCAATTGGCAAACATTTTAATTCGAGCTCTCATCTGTTGCCATCACCACGTGCGATTTGGTAAAGAATTGGCGTTCGCGCTAGTTTTTCTATCTTTTTGCTGCTACACCGTGCTGACGAGACCCAACCAGGTCGAAACAGCTGTCCACGGTTGCATTTTGGCTTTCAGTTTGGCCGGGGCTCTATCATGTCATTGTCGCGTTAAATGTACTACGCAGTATCAGCCTTGCTCTATACCAGGAGCCGACTCCTGTCTATACTTTGATTGTATCTCTATTTTTGGCTGACTAGATCTGTTACAGATCCTACGTACACCAGCAGCATTTTCGTTCGCGGTCCTTTGCTTCTTATTCAATCAGTAGCACTTTCGCCCCAAGAGTTTATGGACTTTAGTTCAGCGGAGGCGGACCGAAAGGAACGCAACCCAAATAGACTAAAATAAATAAAATGTAAGAAGAAAGTTTGTCTAGTGATTTATCTTCATTCATTATTTTTAAATTCATTATTTTTAAATTAACAACACTGAGTCCATGTTCAGATACGAGTGCCAAGTTTTTAAAATTTAGGTATTTTTCTACTCGTCTCATCCCCAAAACGAATACAGCGACCCGTAATTGCTTTCACATTTCTGACAAGTTTAGATTTTGTACCCTTAAATTATTTTCATAGAGTATTCATCAAATTTCGAGTGACAAGTGTGGTATGATAAAATACTAATAATATAACCTAAGTTGGGTCGTTCTTCAATCGACTCCAGCGAGGTACGTGCGCCACGACCTCGAGCTCGAGCCTTTTAAGTCCCGCCATCCCAATAAGTCAATTAAAGCGCACAGTATTTTACATTCCAGTGCAATTATATTTTGTTCTTCTAAGCAACCTACGCTTCCAAGTCACAGAAGAACTGGAGGAAATCCCCCATTCGAAGGCTACTGCTCACGTCAAGCTGATAGCGACGCTCGAAATCCAAAAAATTGCTATTGCAATAACGTCAAAGGAACGAAAGGAATAAAGGGAGAAACCGGCGGAAGAGGAGGAGATGCAGGAAGGCCTGGTATGTGGTATTTGTCAAGTCCTACTTTATCACTATGTACAGTGGAACCCCTCTTTACGGACACCCGTTTATTACTATACGGACAGTTTTTTATGTCCCGATGAAACGTTTACACATTTTCTCATAAATTAGCCCGCTTAATACGGACACCGGTTAATACTTTTCTGTGACCCGAGTGACAAAAGATAAAAGCTTTCTACATTGGGAGTACAGACGAAAGTCACTGACTATTACACATGTAAATGGTAATGTTGTTACGTTAGGAACAAGATAAATTTCATTTTGACCACTGTGTATTTGAATGAGCGTAGGATTTCTTCAGTTTGGACTTAGTTAAGCTATTTAAACATTAAACATCGTTCTGTTACTTTATATTGTATGATTTAGTCTTTGTGGCACAAAACATGTGTCCCTGACGTTTTTTTTCTGCAAGCACATATTACATAATGAAGATAATGATGGGCTGGGGTATACCCAAGAAGCATTGGCATTAAATTACACTGACTACAAACATTAGTTAATAAATAAGACATTGATATTGATCCGAGATAGAAGCATCTTCTCCTTCTAAGAGATCATTTTCAGTTAAACTCAATACGAAGTTTGCGCTGTCACTTTCTAATAAACTCATCGAAGTCGCACTCATTTTTATTCAGCTTCTGACAATACAAAAAATATTTGGTGAAGAGAAGGCAATAATTGAGTTTGGATAGTTTTGGATCATTGTTACTGCATTCCATTATTCCAAACAGTTTTTCGAACAGACTAGGTGAAAAATGAGAATTATTTGTTTTGTTAAACCATCATTACAACGTTTTTGAAAAAAGACTGAGAGAGTTGGCATTCTACATAGGAGTGTAATATCGAGTCCGGCTCATCACAGTAAAGACATTTGCTGTTTGTTTCGATACCATAGGTGTGTAACTCTTTTCTGGCGACTATTATCCTATGGAATAATTTGAAATTGAATTCTCTTAGTTTATTCTCTTTACAAGTTCGGCTTATCTGGGTAAAATGAATGGGGTTAGTTTCTAGAGAAACTGTGGTGCTGCGTCGGTGGGGGGATGAAACACGAGAATTTAGTTTTATCGACTGAGTCGATAAGGTAAATTGACCACCGTAAAAAGATTCAAATAGCTGACGTTTCGAGCGCTAGCCCTTCGTCGGAGCGAATCAAGGAATTGTGGGTAGTGTGTGGTTTTATATAGTAAGCGGTGGAGCTACGCTATTGGTAGAAATTTGGTGACGTGAAAAACAAATGTAGATTAGTTGAATGAAAAGCGTTCGTTGATTCCGTGGGGTTTGAGAGTGCCGATTTGAAAGATGATTTTTTGTTCTAGGTTTTTACGGCTTTCTGTGTTACCCTGGTGTAGGGAAAGGCCGCAGATTGTCATGTGTTGTTTAGAATGATTAGTAAGATTAAAATGGCGCGCGACTGGTTTGGATGCGTCTTTGTCATTTTTTTCAACGTCTCGGAGATGTTCACGAAAACGGTCGCCCAGTCTTCTCCCTGTTTCGCCAATGTATATCTTTTTGCAAAAAGTACATGTTATGCAGTAGATAACATTTACGGAGGTGCATGTAAAACGATCAGTGATTTTAATAGATCGTTTGGGTCCTGTTATTTTGTCCGCGTTGTGAATGAAAGCACTAAAATATTTTTTCGACCAGCGCTCCATTCAAAACCCAAGCTCAGAAACACTGCTCCGCTTAGCCGAATTAGTTTTGACACTTAACTGTTTTTCATTTTCCCAAAACTACTACAAACAAGTAAATGGAGTCGCCATGGGCACCAAAATGGGACCAAGCTACGCTAACCTTTTTGTAGGCCACATCGAAGACAAATTTTTTAATCAGTACCACGGAACCAAACCCGAACTCTACGGCCGCTACATCGATGATTGCATTGGCGCTACCTCTTCCAGTAAAGAGGAACTTAATCAATTCATAACTTCTGTCAATACTTTTCATCCCGCTCTAAAATATACCTGGGAAATTTCCGAAACCTCAGTCGCTTTTCTTGACATTAATATTTCAATCAACGGTAACAGTTTATCCACAAGTGTGCACTACAAACCTACAGATTCCCACAGTTATCTGTTACATTCATCCTCACATCCATCGCACGTTAAAAACGCCATTCCGTATTCTCAATTTCTCAGACTTCGACGTCTATGTAGTGATGACTCTGATTTTTCCAACAAATCAGAAGAAATGTGCCAGTTTTTCAAGAAACGTGGGTACCCTGACTCTGTTGTTAATACGAGCCAACAACGTGCACAACAGATCGACAGACAATCAGCACTACAAACGCCACAGAAGGAAGAGAACGAGAGAATTCCATTCACCCTCACTTTCCACCCACACAACAACACAGTCAAAAGCATCATTTTAAAAAATTTCAAATTACTCCAAAACGACCCCGAAACTGGCAGAATTTTTTCACAACCCCCACTAATTTCATTCAAACGTGACAAAAACATTGGCAACTTTCTAGTTACGAGCGCACTGAAATCTGACGATGTACCGGGAACTTTCAAATGCACACGCACACGATGTAACACTTGTCCTTTCATTCACAACGCGGACAAAATAACAGGACCCAAACGATCTATTAAAATCACTGATCGTTTTACATGCACCTCCGTAAATGTTATCTACTGCATAACATGTACTTTTTGCAAAAAGATATACATTGGCGAAACAGGGAGAAGACTGGGCGACCGTTTTCGTGAACATCTCCGAGACGTTGAAAAAAATGACAAAGACGCATCCAAACCAGTCGCGCGCCATTTTAATCTTACTAATCATTCTAAACAACACATGACAATCTGCGACCTTTCCCTACACCAGGGTAACACAGAAAGCCGTAAAAACCTAGAACAAAAAATCATCTTTCAAATCGGCACTCTCAAACCCCACGGAATCAACGAACGCTTTTCATTCAACTAATCTACATTTGTTTTTCACGTCACCAAATTTCTACCAATAGCGTAGCTCCACCGCTTACTATATAAAACCACACACTACCCACAATTCCTTGATTCGCTCCGACGAAGGGCTAGCGCTCGAAACGTCAGCTATTTGAATCTTTTTACGGTGGTCAATTTACCTTATCGACTCAGTCGATAAAACTAAATTCTCGTACTTAATATCTTCACCGAGAAAACCTAGATCAAAATGAAATTTTCCCTGAATGTTAATCTTGATGTTTTCTTTTGCCTTAACGCAAAAGTTTGGTCACATGACATGTCATGTGATCAAAAATTTTAAATTACGTAAATCGGCGATTTGGTAGCGAATTTTCTTTGTATAGTTAAATAAATTAGCTTTTACGATGGAGGTTTAACATATTTAACCTTCTACGTTTGGAATGATTGTCCTCAAGTCTTTAAATTACAGTTATAAATAATTATAGGATGAATTTTGGACTGAAAAATGACTTTTGTCCTCATAATTTTTTTTTTTTTAGAGATTAATGGACACTCATTCCAAACGTGAAGGGCTGGAGATATTTACTCTCCATCAGAAAAGCATTTTTATTTGATGTTTTCTCTTAAACCCGTCACCAATTCGTCAAATATTTGCTATTTTAAGAAAAATGGCCACCTGACATGTCACGTGACCTGTGCCAAAGCTTATTATACTTAAAAATGTTAGGGACGATAATATCTTTCTATGTGCCAAATTTCGATTCAGTTCCATTCTGTTTGCAAAAGTTATTACGAATAAACCGTTTTTTCCTGGTCAAAGCCCTTGACCCAGGCCTTAAACTACTTGAGCCAAAGAAATGGCAAAAGGACCTCAATCTAAACAACTTTAATTGGAAACAGGCTTTTACCCAGATAACACGAGAATTTAGTTTTATCGACTGAGTCGATAAGGTAAATTGACCACCGTAAAAAGATTCAAATAGCTGACGTTTCGAGCGCTAGCCCTTCGTCGGAGCGAATCAAGGAATTGTGGGTAGTGTGTGGTTTTATATAGTAAGCGGTGGAGCTACGCTATTGGTAGAAATTTGGTGACGTGAAAAACAAATGTAGATTAGTTGAATGAAAAGCGTTCGTTGATTCCGTGGGGTTTGAGAGTGCCGATTTGAAAGATGATTTTTTGTTCTAGGTTTTTACGGCTTTCTGTGTTACCCTGGTGTAGGGAAAGGCCGCAGATTGTCATGTGTTGTTTAGAATGGTTAGTAAGATTAAAATGGCGCGCGACTGGTTTGGATGCGTCTTTGTCATTTTTTTCAACGTCTCGGAGATGTTCACGAAAACGGTCGCCCAGTCTTCTCCCTGTTTCGCCAATGTATATCTTTTTGCAAAAAGTACATGTTATGCAGTAGATAACATTTACGGAGGTGCATGTAAAACGATCAGTGATTTTAATAGATCGTTTGGGTCCTGTTATTTTGTCCGCGTTGTGAATGAAAGGACAAGTGTTACATCGTGTGCGTGTGCATTTGAAAGTTCCCGGTACATCGTCAGATTTCAGTGCGCTCGTAACTAGAAAGTTGCCAATGTTTTTGTCACGTTTGAATGAAATTAGTGGGGGTTGTGAAAAAATTCTGCCAGTTTCGGGGTCGTTTTGGAGTAATTTGAAATTTTTTAAAATGATGCTTTTGACTGTGTTGTTGTGTGGGTGGAAAGTGAGGGTGAATGGAATTCTCTCGTTCTCTTCCTTCTGTGGCGTTTGTAGTGCTGATTGTCTGTCGATCTGTTGTGCACGTTGTTGGCCCGTATTAACAACAGAGTCAGGGTACCCACGTTTCTTGAAAAACTGGCACATTTCTTCTGATTTGTTGGAAAAATCAGAGTCATCACTACATAGGCGTCGAAGTCTGAGAAATTGAGAATACGGAATGGCGTTTTTAACGTGCGATGGATGTGAGGATGAATGTAACAGATAACTGTGGGAATCTGTAGGTTTGTAGTGCACACTTGTGGATAAACTGTTACCGTTGATTGAAATATTAATGTCAAGAAAAGCGACTGAGGTTTCGGAAATTTCCCAGGTATATTTTAGAGCGGGATGAAAAGTATTGACAGAAGTTATGAATTGATTAAGTTCCTCTTTACTAGAAGAGGTAGCGCCAATGCAATCATCGATGTAGCGGCCGTAGAGTTCGGGTTTGGTTCCGTGGTACTGATTAAAAAATTTGTCTTCGATGTGGCCTACAAAAAGGTTAGCGTAGCTTGGTCCCATTTTGGTGCCCATGGCGACTCCATTTACTTGTTTGTAGTAGTTTTGGGAAAATGAAAAACAGTTAAGTGTCAAAACTAATTCGGCTAAGCGGAGCAGTGTTTCTGAGCTTGGGTTTTGAATGGAGCGCTGGTCGAAAAAATATTTTAGTGCTTAAAACCCAGGCCTTAAACTGCTTGAGGACCCGTAGGTTCGATTTTGCCTGCATTTATGAACAACCAATAGTAGTTCTTGCAGTTCATTTTTGCAAGGTCTATAGTAATAGAAGGAGAAAGCTGGTAGATAGTGCTATTCTATGGAAAGCTATAACTTTCTTATGTGATCATTAATCATTATGTGTTCGTTATGTGATGTAGTTTTGTCATGTTGTAATTCTGATACATCGTTATGTGGTTCGGTTTTGGCACTATGTTATGAAGTTTCTAAATTATGTTTCGAGGTTTTGACATAATGTGATGAGGTTTGATCATTATGTGATGTGGTTCTACCATGATGTGGTGTGGTTTTATCATTATGTGGTGAGGTTATTTGATTATGTGTTGTAGTCTTGTCATTACGTGATGCGGTTGTTTCATTATGTGGTGCGATTCCTTCGTTATGTGGTTTCACCATTATGTGTTGTGGTTTCAGCATTATGTTATGTGGGCTGTGTTTTCACTAGGACAATTTTGACTAGATAAAGCCAGAAAAGTCCGGAAATACAGTGAAAACACTTCGTTTTGTATTTAGCGAGTTAAAAATGCAGACTGTTTACACAAGGCAAAACAAGGGATTTTCTCGCCTTTATGACCGGAAATTCAGGCAGATTTATACTACCTTGCGAGATGGTATAACTTGTCCTGATAAATACCGCAGCCAATCGCATTGCGCGTAGTGACAGACGCCTGCCAAATAATATCATTCAGTGGTTCAGTTTGCGAAACAGAACTTTTAACATGGCAGATGAGTTCAACAATCCTTCCATTTCTTTCGATTTACAATTCCTCCAGCCCCGTTCGATTCCCCAGTTCCTCGGCCAGGACCCCATCTATGTCAGGGCGCCGGCGTGCAGAACCAGTTACCGCATTACTGCCCATCACCAGTGGTTCCACTGCAATTTATGCCACATGCATCTCCCTCTACAAGCACCCGCCGACATTGACCGCATCCTCTCTAAGAAACCCCTTCTCCTACGCATAAATATAGCGAGAATCAATAGAAGAGAAGTTATTAAAAACGATTCATCTCCCACCATTTTTGAAAGTTGCGCGCTTTTGTAATTTGAATCTTCTGAGTTAGCGGCCTTAATTCCGGGTTAAATTTCATAGTGAAAACAGATGTCACGTTTAACTAGTAAACGTCGGTCTGTAAACAAACACCTAGAAAGAATGTTCAGCTAGTAAATCGGCCTAGTGAAAACAGGTTGGTTAGGTTGTTTATTTGTTCTTTATTTAGGAAATCGAGTTTACTTCCGGTGTCAAGTATTATTACCCAGGTTTCTCTCGTCCTAAGAACCCGTTTATCCAGTTTTTCTCGCCCACGGACGCTTTGCGCGTAATACACAGAGTCAATAAGATAAAAGATACCTTTCGGGGGTTTGAGCGCGGGCTCATTTCCTCCGCTGGAAATCGAGCCTTCCTGGCCTTCTTCGTCCTTCGTCGCGAAATCATGGAAAACATTTTGAAAAAGCTCGGTTTTGACTCTATCATTCCACAATTTTCAGTCGAAATATCCTAATATCATACAAAAGGGAACGTTCTCTAAAAGATATACTCGTACGAGCTGACCTTCTTAAAGGCTAAGGCGGCGCCCCTTCCCTCTTCCCCAGTCCGCGCTTGGCTCGCTTCGCTCGCCGATTTTAACCTTACCCAATTCCCCAAAAAGAAGCCTGTTCACAGGCTACTTCAAAATTAATCTTACACGAGGTAGTATGTTCCCGCTTCCTGGGATTTGATTTGACTGTACATCAAATGTTTTTGTAGGAAATGGTGGAAATGCAGGAAATGTGAATATCCGCTACAGAAAGCTAAATGGACGAGTGAAATTAAAGTCTTGCAGAGGAAGCGGATCGCCAGCAGTCATAAATGGACAAGGAGGACGTGGTAAGAAGAAATATGCCTCAAAATAACAGCTCCTCGTGGATATGGAACGCTCTCTTTATACTCAGTGCATGGCGACCAGGATTGATTTCATTTGTAACGTTCAAATAAAGCAAATTTTGATGCGAAAACGATGAATTACAAAAACTTGTCTTAGCGCGACATAAATATGCATTTTGTGAAACGAGAGAATTGGATGACGTAATGCGTTCAATTTGTCGTGACCTTTAATAAACAGCGGTGTTGTTTTAAAGAGCAGTCAAAGAATTGATGAGTAAACAAATTTAAAACATAACGTTACCCAGTTCTCAATGTGTATTTGTATCACGCTAAGACATGTTGTTTTTAGAAACTAAACTTGGTTTATGCCCCGAGCCCGAGAGCTTGCTGAATGACGTAAGGAGTGAAAATTTGCATATTTGTCCCAGTCAGTGCTATCACTCGTTCAACGCTTAGCGTATTCACGTGTTAAAAAGTGAACAACATTCATTGACGACATATTACATCACTTTTAAAATTTTGATTCGCTTAGAGCATCACACTGCAAAAAGATTAAATTTGCAATGCAGATTGGTAAAATTAAGTGTAACGATCTGAAATTGAAAATGATTGACAGTTATCATAGCTGGACTGTTTGCTTTCAAGTGAAAAACGTGTGCTTGGAAAAGAATTAGCCTCAGAATACAGCTCCCGACAGGTTTTCTGCATCTCGATTTCTCACCGCAAGATTAGAAATGACGGCCTGCCATTCAAATGTTGCAAATGAAAAACAGACGTAATAACGGTAGTCATAGGTGCATTAAGAGTGATAAAGAAAGGTATGGAGAAGTTTGTCACCCAAATCCAACGTCAAATTACTACCCATTAAAGGGACACTGTCCCGACACTGTCCCGACACTGTCCCGCGGAAATAACACAATTTCAGTTACCTTATTTCCAGGTTATATCGCCAAATGCCACAAAATGTACATCTAAATTGTGTAAAAAGATGATAGAGAAAAACAGTAGCAGTAGTTTGGAGTCAAAGTGTAGGATGCGAGGATGGATGTGGATTACAGTTCATCAAGTTTGATTTCGTGACAGGCAGTCAAGAAATCAATCAAAGGCTCCTAAAGGCTGGTTTTCACTAGCGCATAAGCATAAGCACAAGCCAACATAAGCAGTCTCAGTAACGTGTTATTCATTAGTTCCAATTGTTTGAACAAAACAGAACAATAGGCACTAATGATCAACATATTACTGAGTCTGCGTATGTTGGCTTGTGCTTATGCTTATGCGCTAGTGAAAACCAGCCTTAAAAGCCAAACCGTGAATAAGAAATGCTAACGCGTAACGCAATATTGCGGTAAGCTTTAATATGTTTCCACACTGACACGGTTCAATAGTTTTTTAAAATAAACGTAAGGATTTTTGACAAACGCAAAAAGAAAAAACAGTACATCACTTTCATAATGTTCAGTCCGAAGAAGAAAGAAAAAGAAAAGAAAAAAAAAAAGAACGGCACGAGCGAGATTCGAACCTGGGGCCTTGCGGCTGTTAATCCGCGTGTCTCCGTTGAAAATTCCCAGTTTAGATCGATTTTAACGTTGCATTAAAGACTCCAAATGCGAAACATCTGTTAGCTTATTGTTGTTTATATTCGTTTACAACAATTTAGTTATTGTTATCGCTGGATATATATTACGTCACTAAGTTAACAGCTGATGGAAGGAGTGAGCGAGCGAGCGAGTGAGTGACACATTTGAATATCTGTCGCCGTTGCCGATAACCCGTTCATTACGCATGCGCGTATTCACGGGTTAAAAATGTCATTCTAGTGATTTTTTGAGCCGTTATGTCGTCTCTATTTCAACATAATAAAGCAAGCTCTTGACCATAATCATCAAAGTACCATATGTCAGATCCCTCTGGTGCCCTAGAACCTCCCTAGAGAAGTAAAGTACCCCTTAATTGAATAATAATAATAATAATGTTGGAATAATAATAATAATAATAATAATGTTGGAATAATAATAATAATAATAATAATAATAATAATGTTGGAACCCGCTTCCAGGGAATATCAACCAGACAGGACATTGTGCCTGAGCCTTAAAGGAATAATAATAATAATAATAATAATAATAATAATAATAATTTTTTTTTTAAATAATAGTAAAAACTTTATTAAAAATAGCAATAATTATAATTTTCAATAAATATAAATAAACCAGTTGAGATGTAATATAGGTTTTTTTTAAAAGAAGTGCTCTTGATTTTCAGAAATCTGAAAATGTAATTATACTTTACATTAACTTTGTACTATCTTTTTTTAGTCTTTTATTGATATATTTTTCATATACATGTAGGAATACATACATTTTAAAGGCTTTGTAAAGGAATTTATTAAGTAATTAAGTAATTAATCAATTAAGTAATTAAGTAAATTTGAGTATCAATTTATAGTTATTGAAAATTATAATTATTGCTATTTATAATAATAATAATAATAATAAGTAATGGTAAACTCTGGCACATGCGGAAAGTCACTGTCGTCCCAGTTGTTATCGGAGCACTTGGTGCCATTTCAGTCAACTGTGAGAAGTACATGAAGCAAATTGGTGTAACCATAAGAATAGAAACTATTCAGAAAACAGCATTGTTGGGTACAGCAAAGATCCTGAGAAAGGTGCTGTCCTTGTAAGAGGAAAGAAAGAAAGAAATATCCTGGAACCCATGGTGACATGGTGGAACCCGCTTCCAGGGAATATCAACCAGACAGAACATTGTGCCTGAGCCTTAAAGGAATAAACATAATAAGTAATAGTAATTGGACTGAGTGGAGTACAATTCAGGGATTAATCCGGCAAGTAATTTCAAATCGGCCGAGCGCGTAGCGCAAAGGACGATTTGATTGCAAGCACAATAACCCCTGAATTGTAAGACACGAAGTTCAATTACTAATTAATCGCATCAATAACAAAATTTGAGATTAAAAGGTCTACGTAGACATTTTTTGTATACAAAACGTCGAGAGTATTTCCTATCATTTTGAAAGAAGTAGGAAAACAGCAAAAAATAGAACCCATTTAAGTGCACCTGATTGACGCGGGCGCAACGTCCAATTGCAGCTATCCAATTACAAAAAGTTGTAATTAGATAGCTGTAATTGGACACCCACGCAATCACAATCGAGAATTTTGTTGATACGATCATGATAATAATAGCATTTTATCTATGTCAGGTGGTGCGGGTGGCCGAGGAGGATTAGGAAGAAGATGTGAAGGAAAAAGTATAACTGGTCCTGATGACCAACCTGCAGTCTCAAGTAAATTACATGGTTACATAGGGGCCCTAGGATCTAGTAAGTTCAAACTTATTAACTTGATCGGCTGGGAAATTTATGTATTCAGACAATTAGTCAACTTCTTTCGTGCTGGCGTAGTCTCCCACGCAGCCGTTATTTGTCTCGTCACGCTTTGTGTAACGAGACAAACAACGGCTGCGTAGAAACCACTTGGCAAGGCTTCCAAAATACTCCAAAACTCGTGGGGCATTTTTTTACGTAAAACATGGTGAAATGTCTTCGTTTCGTTTAAACAAAGTGTAGCGGCGTCAGCTCCGGTGACGGAGAGAACCGTGAAACTAAGAAAACTAAACGACTCACAGATTCCACAAGGCTGAGGTTTATTGTGCCAACTTTTACAGCGATCCTGTTCGGTAGGACGTGTTGGGAAGAATGCTGTAGAAGGTTCTGAGTTAAACAGCAATAATCGGAGGTCTCCTGGTGTAACCTAAATGTTACCCGTCGAATTTCTGTGAGCCTTAGGAAAATTTACACATGTTTGCGATATTTAAGCTAAGGTTACGTGACGGCTAGCGGAAGGTCATTGTGACGTAATTGCGGTTACAAATAGTGGAAATATATAAAATACTACAAAACAAAACTAACGGTGCCGTTAAATAACGGTTTCAACAGATTACCAGAAAAGACACACGGCTGCCAATCGCTGAATAGAACCCCTGAAAACGCTTTTTCATCGTGTGTCGAGTGATAAAATATTCAACGATTCTTGGAGTATTTTAACAACCTTGTCCAGGGGTTTCTTCGCTCCGCCCGCCCCGGCTGGAGACGAGGTTGACAATGAGCCAGTTATCTAATACCTTCTTCTTAGCGTGGGTGGAAGAGAGAGCAGGGCAAGGAGAGCGGGAGAGTGTCTGTTTGTGGGGAGGAGGGAAGGGTTAAAGTGTTAACGGTCTTTTACCCTTTTACAGCTTGTGACGTCACATAATGTTCCAAAATTCGCCATCTTCACAAACTACAAAATAATAAAATTTAAAACGGCGAGAAGAAAAAAAACGCATCAGCCTAAACCATAAGCATGGTCAGTCTTTTCTTATATTGTAAAAAGAAATTCACCACCTTTTGTTTCAGAAAATTGCCACCATACGATTTAACAAACTACAATTAGAAAATAAATTCTACAATTAGAAAATATAGCAATAATAAGAAGACATCGAATCAGTTTTAATTGATATGTCTCCGTAAATATTGTAAAAACCTCATTTTTAACACGTTTATTTTATTTTAAAGGTGGTGTAGGCCGTCCTAACAAAATAAAAAACTGGGGAAACTGTAAAAACAAAGAAGATGAATACTTCAGTTGCAAAGACAAAGGAGCTGGAGGTGAAAACACACGAGGAGACAGAGGTCCGAACGGTGATGCGGGGGCACCAGGAACAAGTAAGATGACAAATTTTAACCATTGTACTCCAAATGGGTCAGGAAAGGTACTTCACAAACCTCTGCCGGAATGAAGGTCTGAGAATGTGGAGCGACGTAAAGAAAGGTGCCCGACGGCACCGTTGTGCGAGATGCTAAACTACTGTAGCTGGAATTGAACTAGATCTAGAGTCCTTGGCAACAGATAGGATTCAGCGGCGGGACATGCACTACCGGTGCAATGTTGGAAAAATAATTACTCCAAATAAAACCCAACACTATAATATAAAAAAATCCCAACCTTCGTTTTGAAAAATAAGGCGTTTCTTTTTACTTGTGTGTTTAGGCTTTCAAATGAAAAAACAGCCTCCGTGATCGGTAATAAGTAAGTGATAAGCTGACTTATAAATTTTTAACGTGCTCCATGCAGTGTATTTCAATTGTACCTCATTTCTTCAAATTGAGTGGTATTTAATTGAGTGTCGTTAAAACAAAACCAAAGCAGTCACTTTGGCCAATCACAACAGAGACAGACATTCAGACAAACCAATGAACCAATCAGAATGCGAAGCAAATACATGTTGCCGGCGCCAAGCGCGGGAAAACGCGTGCGAGTAAGTCACGATTGATTTTGGTTTTACTTCTGCTTCGTTGAGAAAGTGGTGCGAGACGCTTTAGCCAATAACAAAGCGTAACAATTGCGAAATAACTTTTGAAAATTAAAAAAAGGAAAATCTCTCTAAACACCTAGGACAAAGGAACAACCATTCTAAATTCCAGTTCAATCCGAAAACAGGAAGCCGGAGTAAGCGTTAATTTAGAAATCAATCAACTGAAAGGAAATGACTGAATGGGCTGAGAAAAGTATACTGTCAAGGGTCCCTTCAAGGAACATGCTGCACAACAGGTGCAGATCAACCATGCACCTCTTCAGAACCTCTAATTCCATTGGACCTGGTTATCACGCACATCGGTATTGTTTTCACGGCTAGGGTCCATTGTTCTGTTGTTTGTTCTATTGTTTTCTCAGCCAATCCTTTCGGGGTGCGTGAGCACGAAACGCGAGGCACACGAGAGGAGCGAAGGAAAAAAATCAGTAGCCGCGCAGCTCTTTAGAACCTCTAATTTCATTGGACCTAGGTATAAACGCAGCTCTATTGTTTTCAAGGCCAGGGTCCATTGTTGTGTTGTTTGTTCTATTGTTTTCTCAGCCAATCTGAGTAGACCTTGTAAGAGCTGCGTACCGCCCCCAAAAAATTGGCTTATTTTTTCCTTCCCTCTACTTGCGTGATGTTTTAGTCTGCGAGCAAGCTCTCGGGCTCGGGTTTGGGGGAGGGGAAACAAGCCCGAAACCCCGAACCCGAGCCCGAGAGTTTGCTCGCATGCTAGTGATCTTTTTCCTTCCCTCTACTAGCCTACTCGAGCTTCGCACTCGCGCACCCCGGCCAACCGTCGAAGAAGGCGTGTCTTCAAGGAAATACGGAAATTTATTGTTATTTATGTTTATTTCAGCTCCAAACAACAGAGGAAATTATGGCTCTGTTAGCGATTCTATAGTTCAATCCGGACCCTTGGACGCTGCAAGTAAACAGAGCTACTCACCGCAATTACTTGTTATTATGAGAAGACAGGCGGAAGACTTGTTGCTAAGCGACAGCGATAGCCAGAAGGGCAGAGATGCGTTACAGTTTATACTTAATGTGGCAAATGAAATAAGTGGAGATGACACAGTTGATAAGATCAAGAAATGTAAGTTTTAAGACTTACTGGAACCTTTTAATCCGAGAGAGATAAGTGCATGCAAATCCGGCCAGAGAAGAGTGAAAAATGATTTTTTACATACAACGAATCAGCTGTTTTCTCATTTTCTTTGGCTTTTAGACGTAACACGGAAGCTTGCATTTCTGGGCAAACCGGGCTACGACATTTTTGGAAACAACAAATGGTTTGCTCCTAATATAAAGTGGGAAGCTCTTGAAAGCACCGTGGAAAATGTCAAGGATGCGGCCGAAACTTACGAAAATGCTTTTAATGAGATTATTAAAGCTCAAGTGGACACAGAAAACTTCCAAGAGGTCAGTAATCGGAAACAAAACAGGATTTATTTCTTTTGTTTGTTGTTTTTGGTATATAGTGTCACTGAATAATTTTGCGAATTAAAATATAATCAACGAGTAAAAGTGGTATTTTTATCCAACACTATAACGAATGACATCGAACAATCACACAAGAAGAGATAATATACGAAATGTATCAAACTCGAGGAAGAGTGTTTCATCAGCTGAGGGTAGGTTGAAAAACGAAGCGCAACCCAATGATTTTTACCCATTTCGAGGTGTTTAGATACATGGTGATCACTAAAATCTACTCAAATGAAGAACGGTTGTCGAAACGATCTCGACTGCAAAATGGCCAAAATAAGGCCGTTGGAAGCGATTGAAAAAAAGAACGGGTAGGGGAGGGGAGGGGGGGGGGGGGGGGGGGGGTCAAAACATACCTTACGTACTTTTGGCCTCCTTCAAGCTAGTGATTTGGTTTGTGCTCTCGTCATGATCGAATCGTCTCACGCTGCCTGAATAATTGTATTCTCAATAGCTTGAGAATACACTTATTCAGCGTGAGACGATTTGCATAAATTATTGTAACTGAACAGCTTTTTTACGTTAGCAATGCTTATGGATATCGATGCCCGTTCGGAATTAATTGTTACAAGATTCGCTTAATTTTCATGTTGTTGTTGTCGTCGTCGTTTTTATTATTTTGTCAGACACTTCTTATAAATGAATGTTTTTTTGCCTCCAAAGTTGGGGACCAGACTATCTCAAGTGTCGTCACTTCAAGTGAGGGCAGAAAAAGAGCGCCTAGAGCAGGATAAATACATTTCGAACACTGAAAGAAGCTTGTATATTGAGGTACGATAATGAAAATGTCAGTCACGGTTTAGAAAAGAGTTGTCCTTTTGAAAGAAAGTCTAGCTCACATAAATTCTTCGTTCATTTTCTAAGATTTCATAGTACTGGTATATTTGCATATTCATTGATATCCTGCGAAATACCGTAGAATATTAAACAGTTTTAGTGCGAAAGCGAGTGCAATATAATTTTAATTTAATTTTTAATTTATTCCATTTCCACTGCATTAGTTGAAACAATGGTATGACACATAGAACATATATATATATATATATATACATATATAAAGAAGAAAACTTAGCTAAATTACATAAGAAAGAAAAATATTATGTACTTATGGCTCGAGGTTTTGGAGACAAAATTACTTGAAATCTTAACGCGCGAGGCCGTGCGCTTTTATAGTAGGGCCGTACGGCTTTTTCCGGCCCCGCTCGCGCAAATGCGTACGGCCCTCATACGGGACTTTCATCAATGGTTTTGCAAAGAAAAGGTTCGCAGGGCCGTACGGGTCATATGATAAATAGATATATTATTGCAGTGGGGAAGGACTAGAAGGGAACATACGAACCATTCGAGCTAGTTCACCCAAAAATTACAGCAGACACTTAAATAAAGAAAAAGAGTAGAAAAAAAAAACATTAAAATTATATCTTAAATGTAAAAACTATACTTAGGCCGAGTTCCCTAATTCAGGCGATATTGCACAAGCTTAAACACTATCACTGTTTTATAATTCAACACATTGATAACAAATCACAGTTTCGAGAAAAAAATCATTGAGATATATAACCTTTTATTCAGTAAAAAGGCTAACCTTACTACAATATTTTACCACGCGCCATTCCTTACACAGCAAGCAAAGATAAATGAAATTAAATTGTGGCACTCTAAAATTAATTTAGCGTACACAAATTGAGAGTTTTATACGGAGAGATTTCGTCTACGTAAAGAATGGGAAGTAGTAGAGACTGCACGATTTAAACCACGGTATATAAAAAAGCAGAGAAATCCTACGGGACAAGTGTTTCGTGTCTTAAAAAGTTTAATTCAGATCAAAACAAATTGAATAAAAATACGGCTAATTGAACAGAGCAGCGAAAAGTCTGAAAGAATTGCAGCGAGGATAGTAATTCACATTCACATTTAAAACATTGTTACATGTAGTTGATGTAGCTTTTTAGTCCCTTCCATCAGCACCAAATTTTCAAACATTGAAGTACGAGCTGAATCAATCGCTGTTGTTTACAAACTTGCTCGAGAGCTCCTTCAGCCGTAATTCAGAAATCGTTTAGCTTCAATCTGCTTAAAACAAAAACTCTGCCGAGGAATAGCAGAATCTTAATTGCAGGCAACGGTCATTTAGCAACTTTCTAAAAGCAAGTGAAATTAAAAGTTCTGTGCGTCACAGCATAGGATTTTCTCGCGTGAGTTCTCACATCTGAAATTTCAAACCAACTTTGAATGTCCTTGCGGAGCTTACCAAAATACGTTTTTAACTTTTGAGAACAAATGTTTTCTTCCTCGGTGTTAAAATTCAATAATATGTAATAAAAAAATGCCTTCGCTTCTTCGTGATTCTTTTCAGATAGATTAAACATGTAAACTTAAAGAAATATCGAAGATTACTGACCATAAGAGAATTTTGTCTCATTCTTTTTTCCAGGGCATTAAATATGCTGAGCAAACGATGGCTGGTATACTTGAAGATCTTAATGCAAAGATTGTTGATGTTTACGACAAAGCAAAGTTTAACAAAGCCGACTTATTGGCAGTGCTACAGGGTCTTGTTGGGTTTTACAAAGCCTTTAAAGGCGGACCAAAACCCGTGGATATTATTGAAAACTCTATCAGTCTTGCGCAATCGCTGTCTGGCAAAGGCTGTCTCAAATCCTTGGACTCTTACAAAGGTAGTATCACGAAATGGCTTACGTTTGGAGAGAATTACAAGCCGTACGCGGATTCCAGTCAATTGGATTTCGATCAATTGGACGTTACCGCGATTCCGGAGATCATGCAGGTATTTCTCTTTGCCAAATTACCGGCAAGCACTTCATGTTAGTCATGCTAGGCCTACAGTCTCCATAATGTATAATCTCCAAATTATCTTTAGTTATCACTTCAGTTGATAAAAACAAATTTTCATGTTCACTTTCTCACCGGCGAAGTATTAGTTTCTTTAGGGAAAAAAAGCAACCCTTATCCATTTGTTACTTCCGAAAGCGCTTTAACTATTTTTCAAGCAGGCCTTTTATGTTAATACGTTTTCATTTATATAATGCATGCATGCATGCATGCATGCATGCATGCAAAATTCGCATGAATGGCTATGTGTAAGGCCTGATGTCTTAATAGAGCGTTTTCACTCACGTGACCTTCAGTCCCGTGGGACTCAAGTGACAAAGGCCATAGCAGCCATGTTGAGGCGGTACGCACCTCTCGGAACGCCTCACAAGATTGGCTAAGAAAACAATAGAACAAACAACAGAACAATGGACCCTAGACCTAAAAACAATACAAGTGCGTGATAACCAGGTCCAATGAAATTAGAGGTTCTGAAGAGGTGCGTGGCTACTGGCCATATTGGTGTTCCTAACAAAAGAAGTTAATTAAAATTCTTTTGTACGGGAACACCAATATGGCGGCTATGACGTCAAGTGAAAACGCTCTATAAGGGCTGGTTTTCACTAGCGCATAAAGGCTGGTTTTCACTAGCGCATAAGCATAAGCACAAGCCAACATACGCAGACTCAGTAACATGTTGATCATTAGTGCCTATTGTTCTGTTTTGTTCAAACAATTGGAACTAATGATCAACATGTTACTGAGTCTGCGTATGTTGGCTTGTGCTTATGCTTATGCGCTAGTGAAAACCAGCCTTAAGCATAAGCACAAGCCAACATACGCAGACTCAGTAACATGTTGATCATTATAGCCTATTGTTCTGTTTTGTTCAAACAATTGGAACTAATGAATAACACGTTACTGAGTCTGCGTATGTTGGCTTGTGCTTATGCTTATGCGCTAGTGAAAACCAGCCCTAAAGTAAGCAGGGCGGTACGCAAGGTCTTCTCTGATTGGCTGAGAAAACAATAGAACAAACAAGACAACAATGGACCCTAGCCCTGAAAACAATGGAGCTGCGTGATACCCAGGTCCAATGAAATTAGAGGTTGTTAAGAGCTGCGTGGCTACTGAAGGAGGCTTAAGGCATAATGATTGTTAGCAACAATTCAATTTTTAATCAGTTCACAATATTTACATAATTTTATTTCCGATTTAATTTGTAAAATATACCTAATAGGAAGCACCAAGGCCAAAGCCTACATGTTTATCAACGAGAAGTTCATATAAGGGAACTAATCAAGGAAACGTCTGAAAAATAGACATAACCAAGAAGACTTGCGATTTATTAACAGTCTCAACAACTGGTATCGTCCAGCATTCTCTGAGCTGAGGTTTATCCGTTTCTACAGCCGAATCAGCTTGAACAAAAGAAGTGTACAAAGACCTCAAAACAATGTTTTTGTTTGGAAGTGAATGGGACCAGAGTGAGATAAAACTCTGCACTGGGAAGGAGGATAACCATGGTTTAAAACTGAATAAATTTTAGACACAATTGAGAAAAAAAATTGAATCATACTCCCGTTTTTGGTTTTTCCCACGTTAAGGCAAAACTTGAGATGAACAAAGAAAAGTTTGCCGCGGAGTTAGTGTGTCTGTTGGATGTAGCTTCCACACCTCAAGATGCGGCAGGCCTTAAAGCGTTGATCGAGTCATTTTTTATCGAGGGAGCGGCTCGTATTGACTTGATAGGGAAAGTTATGGACCTCGACAATGATATCGGTGGATACTTGTTTGATATTCCGCTCCTTCAGGAAACTGAGGATGCAATTGCTAATGCTGGTCAAGGCCAAGGTCAAGGTGAGTGCTAACCTCGTCCCCAGGGTCTTCTTCGCATTCAGAATGGTGGGCGGACTGCCAAAATTCTCCAAGAATCGTGGAGTTACACATGATGTAATAGCTTCTTTGAGGTTAGAGCAGTTTTCAATTGAGTGCCGGGTAAAACCAAAACCAAAGTAATTACTCTGACCAATCACAGCACTGAGTCGTAAACAATCCAATGAACCAATCAGAGCTAGAAGCAATTACATGTCGGCGGCGCCAAGCGCGGGAAAACGCGTGCGAGCAAGTCACGATTGATTTTGGTTTTACTTCTGATTGGTCGAGAAAGTTGCGCGAGATTTTTTAGCCAACCACAAAGCGTAGCAATGCAACACCAAAGCAATTGTGTAATTACTTTCGATACTCAATTGAAAACTGCTCTATTTGCAGCGATTGGTAGCCATGTTTTTTTTTGGCAATCTAAAACCGTTGTTCAAACTAAGCGAAGACATTTCATAATGTTTTACGCTAAAAAATTTGCTGGGATTTTGGAGAAATTTGCAGCCTTGGGCAGGGCTTTCTGAGCCTGATTCCGGGGGGAGGGGGGGGGGGGAGAAGTATACTCCGTTTATTTTCGGGTGGGGTGTGCCGCTGGGATTCTGAAACCCTTATCCTATAATAGACCATGTTTAGCTGATTTTGCAACCCTATACTAGTCTAGACACCGAAAATCCCTATCCTATCCCAGACTTACTAGTTTTAGAACCGTGTTACTGTTGGTAAAATAATATCTAAAACTACCTGTCAATTAATTTACGAGCCCGCGTTTCTCCGAATTATGGCGATGAAATTCTAGTTTTGTGGCGATCGCATTTTGCATTTCCTTACTTCTTTTCAACATCAGTTTTGGTGTTTTGTCATTGTAAAAAACAAATTGACGTTAGTTTTTTATGCGTCTGTCCTCTTATTGATGATAAATTTCCTCATAACATTGTCAAAGTTACATAGACACAGTAACGTATTCATTCATTTGACATCACTGATCCTGCAGCGTAGAAGGACATGTGTCACCCATCCCATGAACGAGTAGTTGAAGTAAACCTATAGCTATAAAACCCGGGTGGAGCAATGTTTATATATTTTTCGCGCAAACATGCCGGGCAAGAATCGTTCGCAGAATTCTAAGAAAATATTTATATAAATATATCGGTTCTTTGCGTTAATAACACATCCGTGGTGTAATAGTCGGCAAATAGTTCTCAAGATAAGTACAATACGTTTGTCAATTACATGATGGAACGGTGAAAACAGCCTGAAACAGGTGTCAGTTAATTTTCCCGCCAATAACAACACTTTCCCCGCTTCATCCAGGGAGCTATACTACAATCATTGTCAAAAGTCGTTGGAACACCTTTTTCCTGCCCCCTAATCCAGTGTTTGATGACACAATAAACGCGCGTATTTATTAAATTTTTCCAACAACATTGAAAGCTGGGGAGGGAGGGAACCATCATTTGCACACCATCCAGCACATAGTGTTCCAACGTTTTGTCAGAAATTGTAGCATCTTCTAAAAATAAATTGAGATGACTTGCAACCTCGAAAACTAAATTTCAAGAATTACTTCCAACAATTGATTTACCTTGCATGGCATGGTAAGCAATAAAGATTTTGGGTTTCTTAGCAAGTAATCTTTTGATATCGATTTCTTAATATAGAACCTTTACTTTCATTACTAAAATTACTGAGGTAGGCTTTGTTTTAAACCTTGGCTACGTGGGTCATCACCACGGGGTCGCCCTTTTTCTGTGTAAACAGGTTTTTAAGTTCTAACAAGAGAGCATTGCATGTTAAGCAACAAATTTACGCACGCAGTGGGTGTCTTTTTAAGGCTCCATAGGAACAACACTTCAACAAAACTTCATGGACTATCTTCTAAGCACGTACAGAGCACTGGAGCGATCATTCATGAGGAACCTCTATGAACTCTACAAAGCCTTCAAATTCCGGACGTTGTGGGAAGGAAATAACCCGCTGAGATCCTTTCAGCGAGTGGCCAGTGAAAGTGCACGGGGAACTAATAGGCTAAATGGAGCTGTCCAATTAACGGGAGTGTTACAAAACATGAAAAAACTTCAAGATAAAGCAGTGAAATGTTTCACCAACCTTATTTACACCACTGGTATCAAGAAATGGTACTTTGATAATGTTAAAGATCCAAAAGTGAGTTTTCCATCAGAAATTGTTGGCAATTTTAGCTACTACTGGGTCAGGCGGTGTGCGTCACGACTTGCAATGCCCCATGGGTTAATTTGTGGAGCGGCTCATTTTCCCTTCGTCTCGACGGAGTGAGCATCTCCTACGTTTGCGTTATTTAGCCTGAATTTAAATCTAGCGCCTTTTCTTTTGTAAAGTAATCAAATATACAAGTCTACAAACGCAAAAAGACTTCGTTAAGGCCGGTTTTTCTTTTTCTCGGACACTATTCTGATTTGAATCGAAACATACAATCCGTTAATAAACAAGACAACCGGAAAGATCAAATTTACGCACGGGTCAACGCCACGAGACCTAAATCACGCAAAGACCGCTCCACGTATTATACAGAACAAGCAGTACTGCAAACGCCGACAAACGATGTCACTCTAAACATCAAAACCAATGAAAGTTTGAATGTTTTCTTCCTTCAACTATAATTGAGAAAAAATAGGCCGAAAAAAGATCAAACAAGAAGACGATAAAGGACGCGCGTGACCGCCGCTTGGGCGCAGAAAATTATTGTTACTCACCAGGAGACCTAAGCGAGTTGATGAACTTATCAATTTTGAATGGCTTCAACCAAGAAAACTAAATGGGGTAGACCCGGGTAGACCCCGAAATTCTCAAAGAAGAAAGGCTAAATTAACTGTATGTCCCAAATTATTGACGAAAAACAAACGTGTAAAGGAATGAGAAGTCTAAGAAAAGGTGTGAAAGTTCAGTTTACGATAATGTGGCAACTGAACCGAGTAGGTTTACTTTGAGATCAGCTAAGGCAGTCATTGTGCTCGAATGTAACATTTAATTGAAGCCATGACGAAGAAGGAATATTTCTCTTTAATTCTGCCTGTAAACATTTTTAATTGACATCGCTGAAATCCTTGAGGAACAATTTTTTCAACTCCACGCGCTGAAATAGTTTCTTGTTTGCCGCGAGGACTATTGTTTAAACAACGGCTTGCTATTGGTCAAATCTCGTGACGCACACCGCCTGCTACTGGGTCAAGCATTTAAAACGATTACCAAAATATATTCCAAAATGTGTCTGATTGGTCGAGTGGTTAGCGCGGTGGACTGAAACTCGCAGTCCAAATTTTTGCTGCTTCTGTACAAAGCATAGCTGAAACGTTTTCGTGAATTGGGAAATTCACGCCTCAGCTGTCTTGCCGTAAGAATCCGTACGTATTGACCCCGAAAGTAGGAACGGTTGGTTAGAAAATTTGCCCTTTAACATAGTAAAAATAAATATGTTAAAACAAGTAGCTTGGAACAGTATATTAACCGATTGTGCGACAAAAATCGTGCAATAATTTTCTCGAATTGTTGTAAAACTCCAGAGCTATGATGAACTTAGCTTTTTCAATAGAACGTCTAGAACAGTGTAAGTGGGAAACGTTTCCTACGTCAGAACATCTCACAATCGTTACAATTTCTTTTCCTTGTCTTACTTATATTTCTTTATCTTAAGTTCAGAAGTACAGATGTTTCAACGGCTTGCTAATACAGAAATAATGCGGGGTATTCAATCATTACGTTTCTACTTTATATTAGCCATTGATAAATCTTTTGTTTCATTTTTCTACTTTCAGATGTTTCAACGGCTTGTTAATGAGAAATACACGAGATTCAGACTAGGCATTGACCAGAGCTGTGACAACTGCTACAACTTTCGTCTACTATCGGTATATTCGATGTGCAATTTATAATAATTAATAGGCTGATTCCGTCTCCACTCCTTAACTTCTAAAATAATAAAGCTATGGCTATGAAACTTAGAGGGTGTATGGTACATCCCAATATAAACAGTCTAAATTAAGGTAGTTCACGTGACGTTATGTCGGCATATGAAGCGGGAATTGCGAATGGACGGCGCCATCTTGGATTTCCATCACCTATACAGAAAAGCTCCAAAATTGAGTCAAAATTAAACAAAATCAAAAGAAAAATGCTAAAATCATTATTAATTATATTTACTACCACAAATTATAAAATTTTCCGTTAATCAGAAAATTCAAAATTTGTATAAACACAGTGCTTGTCTACAGCAGCCAGTTACCCAGAGCCTTTCTCTCTAGTATAATCCCTTTGAGTCAGCCCTTTCCCGTATCTTTATATTTTTAGAACTCCGCATGGCTCTCATCTGTGCACATCTTCCGAAAGCACTTGTAGCGATCGTACATTTAGTTTGTTATGGAGGATTTTAGTGTTGACTAAGTACCCTCTCAAATGCCGCGTGCAACCAACGGACTAGAGGTCAAGTCTGTCTTTTGTGCTTTCCCGTGGTGTTTACTCTAGTAGAATTTGACCTTTTTAGCGTCCGTTTTTGCCTGTCGGTTGGTGTGTTTTTACGCCATATTGGTGGCATGTTGGTTTTTGTGTAGGAAAGATTTAAACTTCAGTCGGTTTTTTATCTGAAATGACAGGCCGCGAATGTCTTTCCTGCTTTTTTGTCACGCTTGACTCAGTTTTCGTCGTTGCAGGATTTTAGAAGTTTGTAGATCCAACTGAGGTTAGCAGAGAGAGTTGATCCATTCGTTTCGCTTTATAGCTAGCTGCGTGAAGCTCGATGTTTATAATTCCTTCTTTAGCAATTTTGACAGTGTTGCGACTGTTTTGTTTATACCACTATTTCATTTCAAATGCTTACTATTGCACTTTTCCAGTTGATCATTCTCAGCTAAACTGGTTTGCGCACGAAGAAAAATATAAATGTAGTCAAATTGTTTAAAAACATCAATTCAACAATGCTAACCCAGGTTCCCTCGGTTGTAAAAATAGGCTTGTGGACCGAACTGACGCTGAAAACGGGAGAAGAAATCGGAGAAGAAATCGAGACTTCTCGGTTATGTGCAGACGTCAGTAGAAACAATTTAATTTCGCGGGAATCTAAAAGCCCCTGCTGTAAAATTATAAAGATACGGGGAAGGGTTGACTTAAGGATATACGGGATAGGAAGGCTCCTTGAAAATATGATTGCCATGGGAACGCCACATGTCATGAACAAAAATCTGTCACATCAAAATGTTTCCAGATAAATTCCAAAAAAAGGCACGAGGATTGATGGGTTTTGGTCAAATGCTTCTAAAGTGATAAACGTTTAAAGTCAGCGCGGGCGAGGCCACTTTCCGCCCTCTCCCCCAATTTGAATTTAACTGCGGTCAAACGAGAGAAATTGCAAACGTTAAGCAAAGTAGTTAAAAGTTAAGGTTGTCATTTTCACTGTTTAAAGTTTAATATATTGCCAATACACTGTCAATTTACCAAACGTTTTGAATGTTTACTAAAAAAAGTTAGCGTTTAAAACGAACCGTGAACTGCAGAATTGTCGGCGCCATTTGCCAACATAATTTTGATCAAGCGCTAAGAGTTTTAAATTGTAAATGAAAGGACCACTTGACAAATTCGAAATACTGGATCCCTGGAAAGGATCTGATCAGCGAAATTAATTAAATGAAATGAAAGGCTGATCGCACAGTAAAGGAATACATATATATATTTTTTTTTTTCAACCGATTAATTTCGAACGGCACGGCTAAGAGTTTTGGTCAGTTTTCAACGGTAAAAATCTCATCATTTTGAGAAACATTTAAAGATATTAACGTCAACTTATTTTTTCATATATCCTTGTCCATATTTCCATTTAATAATAAATAAAATTCCACTAAATAAAACGAAAAACGCCTCGGACGTTTGACCACGGTGGAGGTGTGAATTGGGTTAAAGAGGTAACAACTATCAATATCTAGAATAATATTTTCTGTGCTTGTGAGCACCGCCGGGCGATCAGATGTTTGTGAAAATAAATTTTTAGCAGTTGCTTTCACTTCCTCTCAGCATGCAACAAATTGTCTTACGCTTCCGTCACCATCATGTCACGCCCTGTGGCGTGAACAAATTAACAACGAGAGATGTTGATGTTGATGCTTGGCCAATCAGAAGCTAAAAATTTGGACAACGAATGAAGAAAATTAAGAAAAATGTCCTCTTCGCCAGCCAATAAGCATTCAGTAAGAGAAGATGTCGTATTGTGCACCAAAATGTAATTCAATTTCAGTTTTGATGTATAAAACAACACAAAAGGGAATCTCCGCGCGAAATAGCATCTACTATTTATTTTACTGCATCACACCATTTTTATTACTTTTCTTGGACCCACTCGTTTCATCGCTTCCTTCTTTGCCGCCTTGCTTGATCATTGATAAATATATTTTTTTTCTCAGACTTATATTGAGCTCTTTGGCGATGATTCCCAACCCGATACGGTTCCGGCAACAGTTTATCTTAAAGTCCGTCATCTCAGTGCCTCTTACTTCCGAGCTGGCGACAAAAAAATCCAGCAATACCGTCAGCCTGTAGGGGGATACAGGAATACCAAGTTTGACCGCTTAGTTATTACCAACAAACAGAAGTGCCTTGATAGCAAGCCAACGGGAAGTAAGTACACGTATCTTCAAATGGGATTACTTAGTCTGGTTAACTGAACATAATGCATGTGCTCTGATTGGTCGATAGCTATTGACTATTATTCCAGAAAACCACATGGAAAGTTATTATATAAAAGCAATTATACCACACATATTTCTATGGTTATCGGTGCAAAAACCACTTGGGATGTCAGGATAACACTCGAAAAGCTTGTAAATCACTCGCCTCCGTTTCATTTCATTTCATTTATTTCTCCAAACCGTAACAGATGATAATACAGAATTGAATATAAGGTGAAAAAAGTAAGTAAGAAGTATAAAATTTTCAAAAAAAGAAAACGTACAGTACAAAATTACATCACTTAAATTAAGTCACACGGTATATAGGAATGAGAGGAGAGGGGCACGTCTTTTCTCGTGTTCTTCCAACATCCCGCGTGGTTTATTGAGCCGATAAACCGTAGAAATGTGTGATCCATTGCCTATAAAGATGACAAGCCATAAAATCCCGGTTATAAGCCTCCACGCGTGTTGTTTTAGGAGAGCTATAATAATAATAAAGACTTTATTAATGTGTCAATGTATTTAGTTTTCACAACTAATTGGGGACACAAAAAATTAAAATTATTTACAAATAAGAAATAATAATAATAATAATATATATATATACAATTAAAATATGTAACGTGTACAAATTATATAATAAAGCAATAGGTATATAAGAGGTAGTCACTAAGAACTGCAAAGGTTACAGCAGCTATCGTTATTATTTAAAAATGACGTTAGGTCTTTTTTTTTTTCCTAAGCAAAATAAAGTTTATAGAGTGAACTTTCTTCCAAAATAAAAAAATTATCGAAAAAAAGTGAAAATTGACGGAGAAATGACGGTATAAATTTTGTGGGCGGAGTTTGTTTATGAAGCGATATGTATTTTTAAGCGCTGTTTTCTCAAAGTTAATTTTTCGCTTGTAGGGGACACTTTAAAGAGCCACAACTCAAAGGGAATTTGTTCGATTTTCCTCAAATTTGGACACAAGCTAGGCTAACATATAATCAAAAAAAAGTGTCGGCGAATTTCTTATTTCCGAACACTTTTTCGTCAAGAGCCATTTCCGTGCGATCACTCCAATTTTTTTTCCTCCCTTTTTCGAAAATATTCTGTAACTTTTCACTGCTATTGAATATGGGAAATCGCCGACACGTTTTTTTTTTAGCGCTTCGTGTCCGGAAATTCGAGAACAAATCAAATTAGCAGAATACAATAATCGCTTTGAGTTATAGCGTTTTAAAGCTGATTCGGACGTTCGAATTTAGACGTCGTAAAAAATTCGACAATTCATTTTATTACCAAATGGTTTCCATATTTAGATAGCCAGCTTTATAAGCTTTAATTTGATATCTGGGTTTAGGTATATTAAGTGTAATCTTAAGACGCTAGAGCTGTTATACTGGAAACACCCCCGAAGGTACACTGTAACCTTAAAGGACCGCCTGCAGAGATTTTAAAAAGGACCCAATTTTTCTTGATCTCTCTGATTAACGTTCCTCGGTCATGGAGTTTAAGAGAATAAACATTTGACTTGTTTCATTAAACGAAAGTCTTATCCACCGTCACGTGATCCCGGGGGGGTACTCAACAAAGTTTTGTACGGGGATGCTCCGCCCCGAGGTCCAAACCCTTACCCTTTCATATACCGTTTTTGACAGAAAAGGTACCCCTTTCATATACCGTTCATTGAAAATGGTACCCCTTTCATATAGCCTTTGCGTGCGTCTGTTTGATATATTTTGAAAGGCCCTTTTTATAATACTTAAATTGCAGTTTTCCCTACCTTTTTATGCTTCAACTCGTGTTTTCGCTACCATTTCCTATTCTTCGTGAAATCTCTACCCTTTCACATACTTCAACTCGTGCAATCCCGACCCTTTCATATACCTCGAGCCTCAAAAAGGTACCCCTTTCGGGCGGAGCAACCCCGCATAGCCCATTATAGGGAGTACCCCCCCCCCCCCCCCCCCCCCGGGCACGTGATATACCCTGATTGTTGACGTAACAAAAATGTTTTTTTTTAAATGGGGTACGTTTGCAATCGGAAAGTTTTAAAACTTTCGCTATCAAAATAATTCCCAAAAGGTCCTGTCCTCGTTATGTCACGTGACCTGTTTTTCTTAATTGGCGGTTTCCGTTGACACATGGACAAAAGGCGGCATTATCAAGCTCTTAGTAGGAGTCATAGAAAAAAAAATATAATCGGTGGCTATCTACTCCCCATTTTGTTGAAAGGTTTCAACTGTTATAAGGCGAATGCAAGTCACGTGACCCAAACTTGACAAGAAAAAGTTAATCGCGAATAACAAAATGCTTGAAATAAAAATCTACCAAATTATTTTTTTAGTCAAGCTTCAAGGTAGCTCGACTGGGCGTTTTGAGTGATGATACCTTTTAACTTTGAAAAACTTGTGTACCACCATAAACAATCCAGCGGAAAATCGATCGCCACAGCTGTACTAGTGAAAGATTAAAGTTCCAGATGGGGTACGTTTTATCGAAATCGGAGTTGTCATGGCAAAGTAATGACGGCGTCTCCCATTTTACGCAAGACCGAATTTCTTGTCACCAAGAGATAATTTTGGAAAACGCTCTCTGCATGTTCGATCTGATATACTTGTCTTAAGGTCTACAAAATTTTACAAACTTCTATGAAAACGTTTTCGAGAAAATTTCGGGTAAATTTTGAAGGTGTTATAATACAACATAAAAAAAACAATTTTGAAATGTTATTTAAAATTATGTCTACAGGGTTTGATGAAATAATATTTTGGTCTGAACATAGTTATGGTCTGAAATTAATTTTATACCATCCAATATTCAATACAACTGCCAAGTTTCAAATTCATTGAAATGCTCTAAGGCTGTCAATTTTTAGCCTCAACGTAGGAAAATATTGCGCTAATTTTCACGCCAGTGGTTTGTTGGTAACATTATGCGTCTCAATTGTTTGGAAATCGCCATGCAATTGACATAATAAATTCATAAACACTTTATTGCTTTGTTTTAAGTGTTCCATGAATTCATGATGTACTGAAAGTTACAATTCCGCGGCCGGATTTGATACAATGGAGATGCATAATGAAGCAACAAGCCACTAGCGTGAAAATCAGCACAATATTTTTCTGAGTTGGCGCTAAAAATTGATAGACTTACAATATTTCAATAAATTTGAAACTTGAAGTTGTATAAAACATTAATTAATCTTCACGAGGACTAAGTTTTAAAAAAATTCATCGATCGCTTTTCAATTCGTGACTATTTTAATAAGTGTAGGGTCAATTTTTGATATAAAAGCAAAATAACACTCCAGGCCAGTTCGTATTCAAGCCAAATTTTTGGAAATTAAAATGGAACGATTTCCTTGAGATTTTCACTCAAGGTATTTGGATGGTATAAAATTCATTCATAAAGACCAAACATTATTTCATGAATTTTTTTGGAAATTCAAATGGAACGATTTCCTTGAGATTTTCACTCAAGGTATTTGGATGGTATAAAATTCATTCACAAAGACCAAATATTATTTCATCAAGCCTTATAGACATAATTTTAAATAATATTTCAAAATTGTTTTGTTTTTCGTTATATTTAAACACCTTTAAACTTCACTTGAAACTTTCTCGAAAACGCTTTCATAGAAATTCTTAAAATTGTGCAGACCTTAGGACAAGTACATCAGGTCGAAGATCCACGAAGAGGGTTTTCCAAAATTATCTCTTGATGGCAAGCAATTCGGTATTATGTAAAACGGGGGATGACGTCATAACGTTGCTATGGCAACTCCGATTTCGATAAAACTTACCTCATCTAAAACTTTAATCTTTCTCTGGTACAGCTGTGGTTATCGATTTTCAGTTGGATCGTTTATGGTGCTACACACGTTTCTCCAAGTTGAAAGGTATCGTCACTCTAAAACCCATGCGGTCGAGCTATGCACCTTAACACACTTGAGCAACACATAATCTCTGAGTGAAAAGTGAAAGTGAAAATATATTCACATTAGCTAGCTTCCATGTTTGCCCTTCTTAATGGTCAAATCGTGTTCCATCTATTAAGTATCTTGGGGTAATACTGGATGAGAAATGGAATTGGAAGATGCATATCATTAGCCTCTTACAAAAACTAGGGCATCGCCTTTCAGTGTTGAACCGAAGTCGCATGACATACTTTAATGGCCTTGTCCTACCACACCTGGATTATGCAGATGTTGTCTGGGGAGATCAGCCAGGTCTTTCAACACAGATGAAACAATTGCAGTCTTTCCAAAATCGCTTTGCAAAGAAGATTGTAAAAGCAAAAGTGACATCAGCTGAGGCCCTGACATTGTTGCGGTGGGCCCCATTGCACGCGAGGCGTTTCGGTCATCGATACTGTCTTGTGCAAGATGCATTGAAGGGAAAGATCCCCGAACATTTCGAGGTGTTCAGTTCTACAATGAGCCAACATCACGGTTATAATACCCGAAATGGTTACATGCCCAAAGTCAATAGACCAAGAACGGAGTGGGGCAGAAACAAAACATATTATAAAGCAATTAACGATTGGGCCTTCCTGCCGAGTGAGCTCAAGAGACTGACGCCAAATAAAAACGATTTTTGAACGCAAACTGAAACAGTTTTTATTAAATCATTTTGAATTGTGATTTAGTATTTTAATCTTAGTTTTAGTTTTAACCATAGTTAGTCTTAGTTTTTAGTCGCATTTAGTTTTATGTATTTTAGACCTTCATTTAGAGGACCCTCCTGAAAACCACCTTTAGGTGATTGGAGGCCTCCTCTTAAAATATTATTATTATTATTATTATCTCTTTTATCACAGTCTTTGCTGGTGTTCTTTTTGTGCATCTGCCGGGCGCAAACCATGAACCTAGAGCGTCAGTCACTCAAGTCAATCATTCTGTTCATACGCTGAGCACCTTTCTGAGAATTAGTGCAGATCCCAGCATGCAGATCTTTTGAATCTCTGTTATTATTATTATTATTATTATTATTGTTATTATTATTATTATTATTATTATTATTATTAAATGAGCTAATTGCTTTATAGTCAACATACCTGCGGATCTTCCTTGAAAAAATTCGGACATCTTCAGAAATTTCGGAGAACTTCGGAGAATGATCGGAAACTTACGAACAACCTACGAACAGTATATATTTGGAGAACGTTCGAAAGTCTTCGAAAAAGCTTTGGAAATTGCTTACAAATGTTTTGCAACGGATACTCTACTAACACTAGTCCCGCGGAAAGTGAGATCGTTAAATTCGCAGTAACTTATCCATTAGATCTTTCGGTGTGTTGTACATTTTTCTATTTGTTTCTCAGGATTGTCCTTGTTTTGCCTTGACCAACCGCAAGATTCTCGCTGGTACTCAATGTGTAGTAATCAGCTAAACATGGGTGGCAGCTCCGGAACCAGCCGTGATCGATTGATGGGAATGGGAGAATGCAAAAGCCCGTTTGGTACTTACGAGCTTAAGATTCCTGTGGACGAAAATCTGGAGTGTGATGACAGTATCATAACAAACACCAACTGTAAAGATCTTGACGTAAGTTACACTAGGGATGTACGACTACAAGCAAGAGATTAACTTCGGGTTTAACCTTTTTTTATTTCCTCGTGGCATGGTGTACGTACGTTCGACGTACATACGCCAACCTCGCGGCTCTTAGGGCCTTGTCCGCTTTCGAAATGGCGGGAAGGACAAAGAAAACCCCTGAACAAGACTGGCAAAATACTACAAAAATGATGATGACATGATTAAATGCCTTATTTCAGTCGCTGGAAGGTCCTTCAAAAATACCATTATTTCAGCGCGTGTGTCACGTGACAAAATACTCCACGATTATTGGAGTATTCTGGCAGCCTTGTTCAGGGGCTTTCTTCGCCCGCGCCGCCATTTTGAAAGCGGAGAAGGGCCTGGAGAGGTTGTATACACGCAAGAGCACTCTCTAACAAAAGGACACTGCGGCGCACCATTTTTCCATTCTCTATTCGTTGTTCTTGTTCATTAGACACTTTTGACGATAAAACCAAAGCTCAAATAACATATCTGTAATATAAGAACAAAAAGAGGACAGGCATAAAGAGAGAAATACTGCTCGGTACCTCGATAAAGGTTTTATGTTTATGACTCCAATCACTCACCGACACTGTGGTAAATAATCGTTGACAGTGGATAGCCAGCCCAAAACAGTTACTTTTTTTAAAATTACCTCTGACAAATGAGCACGCGAAAAACACTACTAGACGGCTACTCGTTTAGTAAGCGGCCCTCTGTTAAGCGGTCACCCTCTATAAGACAGTCTCTATAAGGCGGTCACTTCACAAATCCCCGGAAATCGCTCCCCATACTTAATATATACTGTAAAGTTGACCTCTTTTAAACGGACAACCTCTATTGAAGTGCATATATATGAAGTAAAAAACGAATTTCCATGGTTTGATAGTGCTTATTTTCTTTATCTAAATTTGTGGATTTCATCGAAAAGATCCTTCTCATTGTGAAATTATTCGGCTGGAAAGTTTTGAATTTTCCACCAGAAAGTGTCTCTATCGAGCGCGCGGCCAAACAAGGCTGTGACAACTCACGAGTATCATGGCAGCAAAGGAGAAATCTTCGACCTCGGCGACTTTCTGTCTGTCTGACAGACTCTGTAGAAGACATAACTTCATCACAGTCTGACATTCTTTTGAAGAAATGGAACAAAACACACTGTGAGCATACAAAAGAACGAATCTCAAGTATTTTCTACGTCATCAACGACATGGATATCGACAACTCGTTCCCAGTCTCCTGGACACTGATTTCTGCAAATTGTACTACTTTGGACGGCAATAAAGAGGCCTTAAATTTTTTTCTGACAAATTTCTTTTATCATTTCGAAATGAAGACATAATAGCCTCCAAAATGACAAAATAAAAAAATTACTTCATATGCACTTTAAGCGGTCAGTTAAGTTGGCTATTTCCCTGGGGTACTACTCGGAATTCTTGGTGGGGGTAGTGCCGCCCGGTTCTCCAAATCCTGACCCTATTTCAGACCAAAACATGCCATTTTCTACACCCGTTTTCAGACCTGGGGCCGTATTCACGAAATCCTACCTAAGATATATCTTAAGATATAACTTAAGAGAAAATTTTGGAGCTTCCTAAGATATGTCCTAAGTGCTATTTACGAACGATATCTTATGACCATCCTAAGGTAAGCGTAACTTAGCAGTCTCCTAAGTTTAATGGTCGCGGGCAGTTATCGATTAGTAAAAGTAAACCAATCAGAGACAGTTTATATGGCGCGATCTTATGAATAATAAGTTATGAAAATTACATGAATGAATATTTCGTATTGTGTAAATTGTTGTTGTAATCACAATGACGATACAAAAATCTTTATTTCATCTCGAATTTAAGATAGCAAAACCGTGATAATATCTTCGTTCATGGTCAGTAGCGAAAGCAACAAACAAATCCATCATCATTTTAATAGGATCTACTTCGATATTTCTTGTACAAGGGCTTATTTTCACGAAAAACGGAAATATAACTCTGCAAAGAGAAAGAAATGTGGAACCCGTTAATGACACAAAGGCCTATATAAAACTAACCGTGTTGTTTGACATCACTAGAAAATATTTAATTTTTCTTAGCAATATAATGCTTTACAATGTTTATCTAATCGGTAACTATTGTGATACACAATAATCACGCTGAAAATCGACGTAAAACTCGTTAACATCGAATTTAGCCTCCGTCAGGACATGTTTTAATAAGTTAGGAGGTCAGTTTTGACCTCCTAAGTTTAGGAGAAAAATTAAGACATATCTTAAATTAGGAGATCTTCGTGAATACCAGTTAAGACATGTCTTAAAAATTTAGGAGGTCCTAAGTTTAGAAGAAAAAATAAGACATGTCTTAAATTAGGAGGTCTTCGTGAATACCAGTTATCTCCTAAGTTATATCTTAGGAGGCTCTTTGGACTTAAGATGCTTTCGTGAATACGGCCCCTGGTCTCTAAAATCCATATCCGTTTTTAGATCGCTTAGGTTAGAACGCCATAATGGTCAAAATCTATCCCCTTTTTAAGACCAAAACGGCTCAAAAACCATACTCTTTGGGGCCGCACATACCTAGTATATAGCTTATGTAGAGGAGTACCACCCTCCCGGGCTATTTCCCAAGGGTGACCTTTAACTGTATACTTACCTAGTATTTCTTAAAAACCAATGTTTTGAGAAAGTAGTATATAATACATACATGGTCAATGAACTCATATCGTCACTATTTTGTTTCATCAAAGCTCACCAAGTTCACCAAAATGAACGTCTGGACCCAATTCTACTACTGGACAGAACATTACCCCACAGGACCAGATGATAACATATGCAGGGTCCCGGTATTAAAGAGAAGCCATATGATGGCCGCCGTTCATCAATTTCCGTCGACTCCCGAAGATATAGAGTGATGTTCATTGTGTGAGCCATGGTTGCTACTTTTGCTTTTCACGTTTATTAATTCAGGAACATGTTCTACTGATAATATTTTATTAATTATCACGGTAAATTGAGAATAGCCATTGTATTGTTCACCGGCAAGAGAAATAAAGTACAGTACCGTGTTGCAATTCAATATTGACGCAGTTTGCTCTCCACAGAAGTGTCTGCTTGTCTTTTAGTGTATATAAGGACAGACAGCATTGCGATAAAGCCATAAAGAAGAATACTTTATTTTATACGTACTGAGATTTTCTGATGGAATTTCGCGCCATTGTACCCTTCATTACCATGGGGTAGCTTTTACGGAGAAATTAATGAATCCATTCTCCAAATACAAAAGAGTCGCGATAAAATTCTCAAATCATCAAGTGGAAGTGTGTCGCCTCAAATAATAGAAACGAAAACTTTTTCGGTGGTTGCATACATTACCACATTACTGACTGACAGCTTTCCCAGGGCCGTAGCCAGAAAAAAATAAGGACTTAGGCAATATCCATGGTTAAATTCCCCGCCTAGCTATTTAGTGTCTTTATGATGACTACGTTTAAACAAAACACTGGGATCATGACTGAGGCAAGTGCCTCGGTTTGCCTCATAATGGCTACGGCCCTGTATCCTTTACATGTCAGTCACCTGGACACAATCCTTCCAATAAGAATAAATCGAGGAGAAACTAGTTTCTTAAACAGTTAGTTCCTCGACCTTTTCGGACCAACATTCTCCACTAGAGGGTCTTTTGACTGCCTACGTTTTTTACTCTTCAAAATTCACCAAATGGCATCAGAGCGGATCCAAATGTTTAAAATGTTCCGAGGTGAGCTCTGGTTACATAGATTTGCTTCGGGCTCTGATTGGTTCATTGGATAAAACACGTAACGTGGTATAAAATCGTATGATTTGATGGTTCTTGGAAACAAAGAATATTTGTTACAGTCTTTATAAAATGTGAGAACACGATATTTGAAATCGAAGCTATTTAATTTCTTGTGCGCTTACAAGCTGGTAGTTATCCTTGGCAATCAGTCCACTAGTCCATGGACAATTTTGTACATTAATGTGAGTCAAAGAGAACAGGGAATTAATTAAACAATCAACTTGTATTTGTTTCCGCCACTCAAAATCCCACCAAAAGAATTACCATTTCTGACTTGCTGGTATATCGTAAAAAGGTTCCATTCCTCAAAATTTTCAGTAGCCCTGGAAACTTCGCTTCTACACCAACCTTTCATATTCGCACAGTCTGGTAAACAGTGGGTGGTGCTATCGTCCGATTTAATAATACCAGCTGCCCAAAGGGGTTAATAGTCTAAAATATATCCCCAAGTAAAAGTGAGTTCCTTGTGTCCTGTTTTATGTCACTAGTCAACTAAATCAGCTGGGTCTAATCAGTATCAGTTTTTGTTCTTTATGTACTAAATAATCCCAGCCTTACACACTTGCACTTGGTATATCGTATGTCTTCGAATAAACGCGCGGGCGCTATGATCAGCGGCGAGGGATCGGAAGGCGCTTAATCAAGGGGGTGCTTAAAGATAAATTACAGTCCGTACTGCGCAATCTCAGCTCGGCAATGTTTGTGAGACTCACAAACAAGGAACGTTTACTAGCGAAAATGAAAATTACGGGACATACTTACCTTTTCCTTCATTATTAACGTCATATGTTCTTGCCAAACAATAATAACAAGTAAAAGAGCCCCAAAGTTTCCCAAACCGACGTTTCATCTTATCGAGCATTCGTTAACCCAACGGCCGTGATGGCGGACTGACGGTTTACTCCCAATTACTCCCAAGTGTAACATATCAACAAATTCAAAACAAAAAATGAAAACAAACCCCGAGATTGCGCAGTACGGACTGTAATTCAGTTTTAATGAATAGTGCACGAAGACGAACTCTGAAAGCACATGAAACTTATTTCTTTTCTATTTTCAAATGTTTAAAACCCAATCATGCAATCTGGTAATCAACCGGACTTGGGAGGGGAGGGTTGCGCTTATTCGAGAGGGCGCTTATTTCCCAGTTTGGCCGAGTGGGGCACTTATTCGAAGGAGGGCGGTAACTACATCACGTAATCTCGTTCCCAGATCACACTCGTGCTTGTACTGCCTGACCGTGGAAGAACTAAGAACCAGATTAGTCACCAACCCGTCACGCTCGCTACGAATGAACATGGTCGTTCATACAACCACGTAAAACGGATGAAAACCGTACTACTTTGATGCTTTTCAGGATTCAGCGATAAAACTTCCTTTTATGTGTTTAATACATATATAAAGATTAAGTTTCATGAAAAGATCGCACAAAGCATCAGTTATCACAGTTATAATTTCTTCAAAACTTGCATACAAATGCTTGTTGCGTCGACGAAGGAGACGCTTTCTAATCTTGTCAGCTAGGCGGAACGAATCGAGAAACGTGTCGGTACCAAATCTACGCCATCTTGAAACGTCACAATAGTATCCAGCATGCTTAGCGCGTCGTCTAGGCGAAACAAATCGAGAAAAGTGTCGGTACCAAATCTGCGCCATCTTGAAACGTCACAATAGTATCCAGCATTCCCAGCGCGTGGAAATCAGGCATCATCCTTGGGAGCTGGGGTTCCGAAATGTCACATGTAAATAATCTATGTCTTGATTTAGTTTCGGATATTTTCCTGATTTTGGAATCGTACGGCTCAATATTTCAATGCCTACTAAAAGTACGAAGTGGAAAAATTGGACGAAGGTTCATTTCCGGACCAAGTAAGTTGTTGGGTCTCTTTGGAATCAAGCAAGAAGTTATCGGATTTTCCTCGCTACCGTTCTGGTATGTTTTGAATGTTCTATCTTGATTTTGCTGTGGTTCTCTGCCTGATTTGGGAAGCTTTCACCTAAATACCGACGTCGTTCTTCGCGATGTTCTACGGTACGGTGCAATTCGCTGTATGTCTTGTAGCAATAATTCACTGACCGGCAGCGCCAGGCGAACGCAGATTAACTTTACAATGCTCGAAATTGCGCCTGTATCGGGCGAATTTGTGACTAAAGATTTCGCAGTTTTGTGACTAAAATTTGTCTAGCTAATAAAGGATTTATATTCAACAGTCTTGTGTCTTATTTGCAACGGGTAGTTGTAATTTGATCCGAAAAATCCTGCGAAATTCACGTTGGAAGTTGCGTGACTTAATCGTCGATTTCATGCTCCATTAAGGTTACAGTGTACCTTCAGATCGAAAATTTATGGAAATTTTTTTTTGGCGTCAAAATAAAGTTTACAGAATGAACTTTCATCCCAAAAAAAAATTATCGAAAAATAGTGAAAATTGACGGAGAAATGACGGTATAACTTTTGTGGGCGGAGTTTGTTTAAGAAGCGATATGTTTTTTTAAGCGCTGTTTTCTCAAAGTTAATTTTTCGCTTGTAGGGGACACTTTAAAAAGCTACAACTCAAAGGGAATTTGTTCGATTTTCCTCAAATTTGGACAGAAGCTAGGCTAACATATAATCAACAAAAACGTCTCGGCGAATTTCTTATTTCCGAAAACTATTTCGTCAAGAGCCATTTCCGTGCGATCACTCCAATTTTTTTCCTCCCTTTTTCGAAAATATTCTGTAACTTTTCACTGCAATTGAATATGGGAAATCGCCGACACGGTTTTTTAGAGCTTTGTGTCCGGAAATCCGAGAACAAATCAAATTAGCAAAATACAATAATCGCTTTGAGTTATAGCGTTTTAAAGCTAATTCGGACGTTCGAATTTAGACGTCGTAAAAAATTCGACAATTCATTTTATTACCAAATAGTTTCCATATTTAGATAGCCAGCTCTATAAGCTTTAATTTGATATCTGGGTTTAGGTATATTAAGTGCAATCTTAAGACGCTAGAGCTGTTATACTGGAGACACCCCCGAAGGTACACTGTAACCTTAACGCGGTGTCCAAGAAGTTTATCAAGGGAGCACTTTTTCAGGCTTTCTCAGAAATTTCTCATTTCCGGTTCCGGTATTAGTACATGTACTGAGGAGTATGATTTCAGAATCGGAGAAATAACCGAAATGAAATCAAGAGAAATATACTATTTATATGTCGGAAAAATCTGAGACCTTTCGGAGTACACAGCACGGCAGGATTTTTCCCGATCCCACCGGGATAGCGTGAATTTGTTTGATGTCGGCCCGGCATTTTTGCCTGTACGCGTTTTCCCGCGCTAAGCGCCGGCTACATGTATTTTCTTCAAGCTCTGAAGAAATTAATAGGAAATAGGAAAGAAATAAGAACTTTATTAAACGCCGGTTTAGTTTGCTTGACTGCTATTATTTTTCTATAAAGCATTTTCCGGTCTCTGGAATCCTCAATTGAACTCAATTTTATTCATTTTGAATATTATGTGGATTCCTCTTGAATGAATTTGAAAATATAAATGAAAATTTCACGAAAATAAACTCAAGAAGTATATTAGCACACAACTCTTACTTCCTCAATGTTGTGACTGTTTGGCAGGGTAATGATAATGGCTTAAAGTGGTCTTAACTAATGCGAGCGATTTACACGACAAACATTTTGAGCACGGCACCCCTAAATGTTCGCACTCGGGCCAAACAAGTTAGGAGTGACGTGCCCAAAAAGCTTGTCGTGTAAACCGGACTAAGGCAATTTAGCTGCCACAAGTCTAAGGCCAGTGCAACTGAAGTTGATATCTTTACTCAGAAAAAACTATTGTACAATTATGGATCAAAACCCTTTATTATCCCCTAAACAAAAGCTTTTTTTTTCTGTCTTGTCAAACGCACAATTCCAAACAGTTTATTAAGAAGTCAAAATTAGCCAGTATTTTTCAGATATGAAACGCGATATATATTGTGATTGAAGTTGTCTTTCTAACCAGTCTACAGATTTTGAAGCTATGTTTATATTTGCTAACAAAATCGTTCTAGTTTCAGTCTCTCGTTGTTCTATATAGTACTGTTCCTATTAATATGGAGAATCAGCAGCCCTAACCAGCATTCAGCCGGTAAAGCCATGGTCGGTTGGTTAATGTTTTGATAAGAACTGGTTCTTCGCTTAAAGTGCATATGAACCGAAAATTATTTTTACGCAGTTATAAAATTTACCCTTTGAAACACACGATTCCGAAGTTTGAGACGTTTAAGGTAAAAATTGTCGAAGTTACAAGAGTTCAAAGTTATCCTATTTTGGCCTAAAAATGGTCTTCAAATCGCGTGGCCAAAATGTCACGTGATGTGACGTAATGTTGGTTGCAAGGTCAGATCAATCTGGTACAGCTAGTATGGCGGAGAGTAAGAAAACTAAGCGGGAAGAAAAGTTCGTCCTGATACAGTGTAACTTGGCTGTAGATCGATCTCCACATCTTCATCTTCGTCGCTTTCAACTTCCTCATGGTTGCTTGAAACTTTAGACAAGCTATCCATTTCTGAATCTTTTCCTTCTTAAATCCTCCGTAGCGGCAAGAACTCACTGAGAGTCACTGAGCGTAAAGAAACTTTTGCAACCAACATTACGTCACAACTCGACCCCAGTCCCTTGAATTTTGTGACCATTTTTTAGGGTAAAATCGCACACCTTTGAGCGCTTTTAACTTCAACAATTTTTACCCTAAACGCATCAAACTTTGGAATCGCGTGTTTCAAAGGGTAAATTTTATAACTACGCAAACATAATTTTCAGTTCACATGCACTTTAAGCCACATTTTAAGAAAAAATGTCTTGAAATTTTTTTGGTAAATGATTTCTTATTAGCATCTCTGACAATTTTTTAATGGGAATTCTCAATTCAATTCAATTCCAACTTATCATTCAGAGTGTTATGCACTAAAGAAACAATTTTGTTAACGACGATAGCGGTAGTGAAACCTCCATCGGCCGGGCAATTGGTGACAATCCACTAGCTAAGTTTGCAGCACCTGTAACAACACCTGTGGCTTCCAGTAAATTACTTGCAAAGTTCGGATTTGTAAATGTTCCTTCTTGGATGGCACCTGCAAATCCCCCTGTAGTAGCCGCCAGTAAACTACTGACAAAATTTGACGTAGTGCAAGTTGCTTTGATGGTTCTTCTGTGCTCTTTCAAACATCGATCCACGTAGTCCTGATCTGTTCCTTCGCTGGAAATGGCGTCAAAGTCGGCGTTGACATCCAGTAGAGCTGCACTGAAGGCTTGGCAGATTGATTTCATGTCTTGTGTTTCCCGTTTCATAACCGTGTAGTGAAGACGCTTCCGAGTATCAATTCCTTTTTCAGCTTTGCCTTCAAACTTGCCAATTTCCTGCTCCATAATGGAAAAAAAGCCCGCTGCCTTCGTGATTCCTTCAATGAAGCTCTCAAGAGCAGGGATCAGAGTATCTCTGATAGCAACTGCAGCAGCTCCTTGCACTTCGGCCTCGTCACCATGAGCATCTGCCTCCGCTAAATCAGCTTCCGCGTTCTCTTTTAATACATTGCTTGCTATCATTCCAACGCCTGGAACTAAAGAAAGTCCAAACGCCCAGTTGTTTTTCGTTTGTGCTTTTTCTTCGTACTCCTTCTTCTTTTGTTCGAATTTTTCCTGTAGGCCTTTGCACTCTGTTACGACGAGCTTCGCCTGGTCTTGCCTCTTTTTTAGGGGAACCAAAATATCTTCATGCATCTTCAGGATCGTTTCGCAAAGTTCCTTGTTGCCAACAGTCTTCTCAAGAATGCTAGAAAGCAGCTCACACCATTCTTGGAAATCCAGAGTCTCATAGTACTCGAAGTAATCACTTATAGATGTAGCAAACGTGCTTGAAAGTGGAAGGATGCCTTTAAGGTACACCATGGCGTCGTTCCTGGTATCATCTCGGAGCTTTTGGAACTTTTGAGGTGTTCTTGCTTTCATTCTGATAGCTTTCTCTGTATAAAGTGACCTCATGGAAAGAGAAAACAGTCGCATATTCTTTGACATGTCCTTCAGATCCTGGTGAAGGGTCACAACTGCATCCATTGTTGATTTCTGTATTTCGCACATTTGCGAGCTGAAAATGCAGAAACAGATTAAACTGCTTTTGCCGCTAGTAGGAAAAACACTAAATAAGGTCATGTTTAGAGGCCGCTCAAAGCGAACCTTGGAGTGAACGATGATAAAAAAGAAATGAGATACTTAGTTTTTTAACATGTAGGAATGCTCTTTTTTTTAAAAAGAAAACCTCAAAATTAAATAATAGTTTACTACATTAAATAATCACCAAAAAGTAGTAATACACATAACGAAACAAATCAAAGACTCCTAAGAGCCAACCCGTGAATAAGAAATGCTAACACGTAACGCAATATTGCGGTAAGCTTATGTTTTCACAATGACACGGTTCGATATTTTTTTAAAAACAAACGTAAGGATTTTTGAAGAACGCAAACAAAGAAAAGTAAATCACTTTCATAATGTCCAGTCCGAAAAAAAAAACAAAAAACAAAAGAAGGGTCCGAGCGTGAATTGAACCTCGTGCCTCCGACTGCGAAACCGGGCGCCAGACCACCAGACCATCAAGGAACACATGCTCAAGTAGGTCAAATTTTACTATTTGAAGGTAGATAAGCATCAAAACGCGTGTCTCGATTCGAAAATCCTTTTAGATCGATTTTAATGTTGCATTAAAGACTCCAAATACGAAACATCTTTAAGTTTATTGTTGTTAATATTCGTTTACAACAAATAAGTTATTGTTATCGCTGGATTCACGCTGTTCTTGTTACGAAACGCACTCGTAACAAAGCATTACGTCACTAAGTTTGCAGCTAATAGAAGGAGTGAGTGAGTGCTTATTTGCATATCTGTCTCCGTTGCCGATAACCCGTTCATTACGCATGCGCGTATTCACGGGTTAAAAAAAAAACGCGTCAGAGGCTACTTAATTTAACAGAGTTAAAGCTGATGAATACGCTCAATAACACACAGAATAGCCTTTTCTTTTAGATAAGAACTTGGATGCCACAATACTTCTTACTTTTCGTAAACACCTCTTCATATCACCAGTGTCATTTTAGTTTTAACTAAAACGAATTGGGTAAGAGTTGGGCGGCGTACTCTATACAGTATTCTGCAAGGAAGAACACTGAACCCCAACACTTGAGCCATAAAACTGTGACTTATCCTGCTGTAGTTTTTAAAAGATTATGTAGGTTTAGAGCGAGTTAAAATTGGAGATCACGAGGCCTGTGATTTACAAATTAAAAACATCCTACACGTCATAAGGGTCTCGTACGGATTAATCTCAAAAGATAATTGGTAATCTCGAAGACCTTAGTCTTATTTGATGAGATATGTCTGGCATTAAGCTAAAAGATGTCATGGAAAAATCCATTTTTGTAACGTGCCAGACAGTGTTAAACGATCTTTGTTTCGCTCTGACTACTTTCCGCAACCATCTAAACGCCTATATCTTAGGTACATCCAGGGGCGGATCCAGGTTGGGGGGGGGGGGGGGGGTGGATTGGGTGGTTAGCCACCCCCCCTTTAGACCAGTGGCAGGGGTTTTGACCGGCTGTGAACACGATTTTGCCCGGCTGCTTTGAACATCTAAACCTTATTTTTACCGCCAACAAGTTAAATAATTTACTAACTTGACCTTTTTGATGTGTGTTCTAAAAAATAAAGCATATTTCAACTTAAAAAAAAAAACAACGAAGTTATTGCTTATTTACCGTACCATACCTCCCGTTGCTCCCTGTAGAGGAGAAACGTGACAAACGACTGAAATCGCCCCACAATGCATTGCCAGCTTAGTGCTCTGCATTATGTTCTGCATGATGTTACTGAGTTGCAAACAAGTTCCACATGCGTTATGGCGACAGGAAAAATGTCAGAACGGTCGATTAAACAATATTATTGTATTCAGCTTGATAACTTGATGTCCGCGACTACAGATATCTGTATTCATTTGATTAAACAAACAAAATACAATGTTTCAAGCAACACTGGTAAGATGCTTAAGTTCGTGCTTCAAAATGCAGGAAAATTCATCTAGAGGAGAAGGGCCTTCGGCCCTTCCAATCATGTGCCCACCTGCTCAAACTCATTGCCCTCCTGTTCAAAATCTTAATGGACCTTAGTGAAATCCCTGCATCGGTTTTAATAGTTTTCGTTTTAATTGCAACAATTAAAAAATATATATACACTTAGGCATATACCCGTAGCCACCCCCCATAAAAAAATCCTGGATCCGCCCCTGGCATCTTAGAATGATAGGATTTCGTAAATGCTGTCCCTGGTTGCAAGTTTCTGTTTTTAAGACGGGCATGGAGTGGTAATGCTTCTTAGCTAGATACTTGAATTTATGCTGCGGTGTACGGCCCGAAGTCAGACGTTGCCAAAATTGATTATAGTTAACTCGGCCATTTGTTGAAATAACTTCAAAGCTTTTTAGTTCAATGATTTTATTTGACTAACATACAGTTAAGCAAAGTTACCAGCTAATGTCAACGTCTGCTTCAGACTTTTAAAGACTATGAAATGCCACTGCATAAACAAAAATCTTGCACTATAAAACCCTCATCATTGTCTAGGAACCTTACTGTATTTTTGCTTAATGACTACTTCGTCAGGAAATCAAAGGAATAATCTAATTTATAATTTTAGACAGCATTGTGCCACATGAAGACATTTTGTTGACTTGTGAAACTGTTTTTCTTTTTTTTTTTTAATTAGTTTTATCTTCCGCTACATCAGTAGAGGTGGCTTGTGCAGGAATAGCCGCCAGCATCTTTTTGGCAAGTGCGGCAACATGGCACTTCTGTTCGATTACTTTCTTCTGCTTTTCCAGCCATCGGTCCACGTAGTTCTGGTCTGTTCCTTCGGTGGGAATGGCTTCAAAGTCGGTCCTCACCGCTGGCAAAACGGCATAGAACATTTGGCAGATGGATTTCATGTCTTTTGCTTCCTTGTTCATTATCTTGTAGTAGATCTCCTTCGGCGAATTGGTGCCTTTCTCTGCTTGGCCTTCAAACTTGCGAATTTCCTGCTCCATGATGGAAAAAAAGCCCGCTGCTTTTGTGATGCCATCAATAAAGCGCTCCAAGGCAGGGATCAGGGTATCTCTGACAGCGATAGCAGCAGCTCCTTGGATTTCGGCTTGTGCGCCAATAGCAACCGCCTCCACCACATCTTTCGCTGCCTCTCCTTGTAGCACACTTTTAGCTATCGGGCCAATAATTGGAACAAAAGAGAGCCCGAAAGCCCAATTTTCTTTGGATTGAGCACTTTCTTCGAACTTCTTTTTCTTTCTTTCATATTCTTCTTGAAGACCTTGGAACTCTGAGATGACGAGCTTTGCTTCGTCTTGTCTCTTCTTAAGAGGCACCAAGATGTCTTCATGCATCTGCAGAAGAGTTTCACAAAGCTGCCTGTAGCCAATGGTCTCTTCAAGGATATCAGAAAGCATCTCACACCATTCTTCAAACTCCAGAGCTTCATAATACTCAAAATACTCACTTATGGACGACACAAACTTAGTAGAAAGTGGAAGGATGCCTTTCAGGTACACCATGGCGTCGTTCCTTGTGGCATCTCGGAGCTTTCTAAACTTTCCAGCAGCTTCTGCTTTCGTGCCTACAGCTCTTTCTACATAAAGTGACCTCATTGAAAGGGAAAACAGTCGCATGCTCTTCGACATGTCGGTTATCTGCCCTCGAAGGTCCACAACTGCTTTCGTTGTTTCTTTCTCAATATCTCCCATCCTCTCTTGAAACTGTGCACATAAAATAAAAATGACCACTAAATAGTGGGAAGAACGCGACAATTGTAGATTTTATTTAGAAGACTGATTAATTTTAAAAGAAAACCAATTTTCACACGGTTACACGTACCGAGACTTTGCATTTTGGAAAGGTCAATTTTCCACTTTAACCATTTTCCGAAGTGTGTAATCCTAAAGGCCCGCTAACACATGCAATTTTTGATGCGATTTTTGTCGCGCACTCCCAATGCAATTTTTGTCGCAAGTGTAAACTAGCGGCGATTTCCTGTGCGACATTTGCCGTGATTTCCCAAAAATCGCCGCAAAGTTGCATCAGGTTTCGAACATGTTCGAAACCTCTGCGACACAAATCGCACTAAAATCGCCGTTACATTACACCCGCGATTTGAAGATGCAACTTGTGCGCAACAAAAATTGCACGAAAACTCGCATGTGCATGCATGGGCCTTTACGCAATAGAACCATTTTATTCTAAGTCAGTCATTAGCGTGAGAACGATATTGAGAGTGATGACGACTCGCTGTTAAAATTCGTTATTTCATTGGTTGGTTTACCTGGGAATCGACCCTACTATTCAAGAATCAATCCTATTCTAGAAATTTATTCGTCTTTTAAAGTGATTTTACGTTTCAGACTTTCTAGTTGGCATCGAAAAACGTAACGCCAGCGAGCGAAGCAAACTAAGGACACTGTCTTTTGGTTCAATGCTAGTCACGCAAAATTGGTTTTTGTAGTTCAGAGCATTAATTATAAGTTGTATTCCTCCACCCACGTACACAAAATGCCCTGACCGCTCCTAGAATAACATTTCTTTGAACAAAACAGCGAACAGCTACTAAAAGCGTGAGACCGCTAATTTATAGCGGAGCTCTCGCGTGCCGAAGGTCCGCTGCGGAGCCCCATACTCATCGAACCTATGCCCGTCATTTTTCATGGTCATGGCTAGCGGAATGTTTCGCGGGCGAGCGTCCGTGACATGTGTGTCGGTCGGAGCGTCGCGCAAGGCCAACTCCGGGATCTTAGCAATTTTGAAAGCAATGCGAGGCTTTGTTTTTCGCGCGGCTACACAGCCGTCAGCTCGGTAAACACTTTTATAGTTGGATCTTTCGCTGTGTTTAGCGGAGAAGTAAAGTCGTTTTTTCCCTGCATTTTTTCGCGGTTTGCTACTCAAGACAGGGATACTAATTAAGGGATACTCAGAAGCCGCTTTAGTGGAAAAAGAAGAGCTTTCAGGGATAATATCTTGCCTCGAGAAACTTCATACGCTTTTATCAATGCGGGAGCAATGCGAGGAGATGTTTGTTTTTATTACGGATTTCAGAACCAAAGAAGCGGAGATTTAAAGAATTTCGAAGCAGTCGAGGGACTTAAAGGTAAAACAGATTACATTTTTCGATGGGAATTTATGTTGATATCAATCTGCGATTGACTTTTTCTTTGTGTTCTTGTTAGTTTTGGACAATTGTTTATAAAACGTGCTTAAATTCAGATGTATTGATTTCTTGAATTTCATCCAAGACAGCTCGGCCTCGATGCGCTATAAATGGTACGCGTTTTGCTTTTAAAACATAAACTTGTAGAGATTTGAATAAATTTTTTAGAAAGAAGATTGTGTTGTCCATTTTTATGCGTTTGTTTATTCATTGCATAGATTAAAAAGCGATTTTATGTAAACAAAACAAGACTTGGATTTTATAGTTCTATCTTCACACGCGTCGCCTTATGCAAATATGTCTGTGTATTTTTTGCAATTTTGATTCCAAATCAGTTTCTCGGGCAATTTTTGATACGCAACAGGTGTATTTTATTCGGAAAGTAGTCGTACTAGTTATTCTAGACGGAGAAAAAGTTGTTTTTGTAAACTTTCGTACGATCTAAATGTTCTGTGTAGACGGTCGCGTAATTCTGTTTATGAGAATTGCTAAAATTGAAAAATAGCCCGGTCGTCAACCTTAATTCTTGTGCTTCCGACCTTTCGCCTCAGTTAAGTTTATCATCGGCTTTCTGTTCAGAGAGCTACGCTGTTAGGCTCAGCCTATCTATATATATTAAAAGTAATATTCTCAACCTAAGTCGGTACATTGACGGTCGCACGGATCGCATGGACAAAAAAACAACACTTACATTGTACCGTGTATAAATATTTCACTAGTTCCACGGAAATCCTTGACGGATTCAAGAAATTCTGACATTTCCTGTTCACATGCACGTATGATAATAATTTAAGATTAAGCCTTCGTCAACCAAGGCGCTGTCACTTATCACTGAGGTAACTTTAATATGTCTTAGTTTATAGCCACGTAGAAACACCACGATGACTCTAGAAATAGGTCGTGGAGACTCTTTCGATTAAGTCTCAATATTTGAAAGAATTGTTTCTAAGAAATTGCCTTCATCTTAAATTGAAGTGAAAGAGAAGAACTTTATTCCAAAAATCCTACAGTTTTACTTACATGATTTTCTTCGTTCTGGACTATCGAAAAAAATCAGCTTACTGAGCTGAACTGAGGTCTGCTTGGACAGTCATATCATAAACATCGAACAGTTACACTGCAGTAAATGTTTTTAACATTTTGTTTTCTTATTATTCTTGGAAATTGCTTTGTATTGAACTTTACGTATCATATAAGTATTTGGGTATTCAGGTTTCTTTAGAGGAAGATTGTACATAATCTGAAAATGTAACTGCCCCAAGAAAAGCGAGTCAAGTATTTTGCCTGCAGTGTGGTAAAATGCTATTATGCAAAATTGTTTCTTCGAATTCGCAGACATTGTCAGCGTTTTAGTGTTCTACCGAGGGAGCCTCAGCAATTCCACGACGGCAAAAGCAGCGAGGACGGCATAAAACAATAGTAATACAGCTACAACAATGCCTCTGCACGTGCGTTTTACATTTTGGCACATGCATTTCTTCGGCCGTTCGCTGCAGAACAGTGAACAACCGTGAAATGAAACAATTATAGGTTTTGTGGAGAACGTGAACACACGATGGTTAATTTTGCTTTCTCTATTCGAATTTGAAAGCCATCCGCCCTCCTTTTAAATTTAGCTCCTGGACAATTTTGTCTAACAAACGGTCATTACAAAGAACTGAAAACGAAGCTTCGGAGAAACAACGAAAAGCTACTGGAAACGTATGGCCTGCCATAAATAGATGATTTTCATTGCGACCATGTTGGTGGCCGATAAACAAAAAAAAATTGGCATAAAAATGGAGTTTAAGTCCCAAAGGATGGAAATTTCAGTGTTTTGACCACCAACATGGCCGCCGTGTAAACCATCAATACTCCCACTTCTTCTTTTGATATTGATACCACGTACAAGGAACGAAGACTCAACGAAACCGTTAAAGGTTTATTAGTTAAATATACGAAATACGCGAAATACACTACCGCTTCTGAAAAAAAGAGCACAACATCTACTTGAAAGAACAACGAACAGCTCCTAAAACTGTAAAATGTTACCCTCTCGCTCAATGACATTCTTGTTATGCCTACGTGGCACATATAATTCCTCACTAAAAGAGACTTTTTTTATATATTCCCACCCATTGCAGAACCGTCTATTTCATTGAAGTAAGAGAACAAAATGCTTACCACTAACTTGGCAGAATGAAGAATTGAAGAGGTACGGGACTTCAAGCAGGCTTCACAAACCTGGAAATGGAATCGAAAATGATCGCCTGTTGAAGTTGATCTGAAATACAGCTTCCCTTCTACTACTCTTTCAGCGCTGCGCAGAGTCTGCTCAGCTTTATACATAAATGTATACGAATTCTTGGAAAGAGGAGGTGTGTACACATTAGCGAATCACAGCGCGGTAAACACTTTATCAAACACTTGATGTTGTCACGAAAATAATTCCAAGAAATGGCATCATTTGACATCATGTGTGAGGTGTTGGAATCTCTCCAATGTCAATATATGTTTTCTTTATACCGTAAACGGTTCCGAAAATAATGACCCAGTAGTATAGTATATGGGGGTACCAGCGCATTTTCAATTGTATGGCCCATAAAATGTAAAAATGGTGAATCGAAAATATACGAGCGCATTTTCCACACATTATGTATTACTATTTAAATAATTAATGGTCTAGAAAACTATATAAATAATGGAAAATGTTAATATAGAAAAGTGCCGAAAATTTGAATGTTTTCAGACGTTTCGGGGTTGGCCCTTCTTCAGTGAAATGTCAATTTTAAACGGTTGACGGTTCTGTTTTTGTATAACACGACGTGTTATACAAAACCGGAACCGTCAACCGTTTAAAATTGACATTTCACTGAAGAAGGGCCAACCCCGAAACGTCTGAAAACATTCAAATTTTCGGCACTTTTCTATATTAACATTTTCCATTATTTATTGTGTCACAAGTGCCACGCAGTTTTTTGAACTTTTTTGTTCAACTATTTTGCCTAGAAAACTATATATTTTATTTAAAAAAATTGCGAAAGTATGGGACTATAAAATGTAAAAATCAATGGTCTATAAGATGTAAAAATCAATTGATATTAATATTGACATAGCGAAGTTCGATTTTAGGTTTTATTTGGCATCGCAATGAAACGAAGTGAAATGAGAAAGAGATGAAAAACGTGAAGAAAAGCGCATGGACACAAATTTTCCAATCCATTGTGCACGAGCCTGTTGAAATTTTAACATCTTTCATTTTATAAATCACATGCACTTTGATACATAGAAATAGCAAATAAAAAATGGTTAAATCATGTTTATTTTTTTTGTGATTACCATATTCACAGTCTAGTCTAGGTTTACTAGTTAAATATACGAAAAACGCGAAATACACTACCGCTTTAAAAAAAAAACACAACATCTGCTTGAAAGAACAACGAACAGCTCCTAAAACTGTAAAATGTGACCCTCTCGCTCAATGACATTCTTGTTATGCCTACGTGGCACATATAATTCCTCACTAAAAGAGACTTTTTTTATATTCCCACCCATTGCAGAACCGTCTATTTCATTGAAGTAAGAGAACAAAATGCTTACCACTAACTTGGCAGAATGAAGAATTGAAAAGGTACGGGACTTCAGGCAGGCTTCACAAACCTGGAAATGGAATCGTAAATGATCGCCGGTTGAAGTTGATCTGAAATACAGCTTCCCTTCTACTACTCTTTCAGCGCTGCGCAGAGTCTGCTCAGCTTTATACATAACTATACATGAATTCTTGGAAAGAGGAGGGGTGTACACATAAGCGAATCACAGCGCGGTAAACACTTTATCAAAAATAATTCCAAGAAATGGCGTCATTTGACATCAAGTGTGAGGTGTTGGAATTTATCCAATGTCAATATAAGTTTTCTTTATACCGTAAACGGTTCCGAAAATAATGACCCAGTAGTATAGTATATGGGGGTACCAGCGCATTTTCAATTGTATGGCCCATAAAATGTAAAAATGGTGAATCGAAAATATACGAGCGCATTTTCCACACATTATGTATTAATTACTATTTAAATAATTAATGGTCTAGAAAACTATATATTTTATTTAAAAAAATTGCGAAAGTATGGGACTATAAAATGTAAAAATCAATGGCCTATAAGATGTAAAAATCAATTAATATTAATATTGACATAGCGAAGCTCGATTTTAGTTTTTGGCATCGCCATGAAACGAAGTTAAATGAGAAGGGGATGAAAAACGTGAAAAAAAGCGCATGGACACAAATTTTCCAATCAATGGCGCACGAGCCTGTTGAAACTTTAACATCTTTCATTTTATAAATCACATGCACTTTGATACAGAGAAATAGCAAATAAAAAATGGTTAAATCATGTTTATTTTTTTTGTGATTACCATATTCACAGTCTAGTGTATTTAATGATTTATATTATCATCAGTACGTGACATTTCTTGTAAAAACAGGAAGTCGATGATGTAATTGTTTCTAAGTCATATGACAGTCGTATGATTTTTTCAACGAATCAAAACTTTCTTTTTTTTTCTCAAATTTGATTCTTGAGGTAATTTTGAAAGCGACTTTGAGAGATACTTTTGTGAAACTGTTATTTGACGATGGTAAATACACAAACGTAATTGGAAGAGAAAATGATACTGAAACATCAGTTTAAGCTTAATCGCAGATCAAGCTGTGTATTAAAGTAAAGTTGTCAGTAAAGTTTTGTAGTAAAGTTTGTTAGTAAAACGGTAAATAATTATTATCTTAAAAATATATATAGACTGATGTGTAATAAATATACCCATGAAGAATTAAAAAAATGAAGAATATATAAATAGTGGGATTAGCGCGAAAGTTGTAGATTTTATTTAGAAGACTGATTAATTTTGAAGATAAAAACAATTTTCACACGGTTATACGTACCGAGACTTTGGAAAGGTCAATTTTCCACTTTAACCATTTCTTCCAAGCGTGTAATCCTAAAGGCCCGTTTACACATGCGATTTTTAATGCGATTTTTGTCGCGCTCTCCAATGCGGCGATTTCCTGTGCGACATTTGCTGTGATTTCCCAAAAATCGCCGCAAAGTTGCATCAGGTTTCGAACATGTTCGAAACCTCTGCGACATCGCGCGACAAATTGCTCCCAAATCGCACTGAAATCGCCGTTAGTTTACACACGCGATTTTAAGATACAACTTGTGCGCGACAAATTAAAAATTAAACGAAAACTCGCATGTGCATGGGCCTTTACGCAATAGAACCATTTTATTATAAGTCTCATTAGCGTGAGAACGATATCGAGAGTGATGACAACTCGCTATTAAAACTCGTCATTTGATTGGTTGGTTTACCTGGGAATCGACCCTACTATTCATGAGTCAATCCAATTCTAGGAAATTATTCGTCTTTTAAAGTAATTTTACGTTTCAGACTTTCTAGTTGGCATCGAAAAACGAAACGCCAGCAAGCGAAGCAAACTAAGGACACTGTCTATGATAGGTTACATGATAGGTTGAAAAATGAATGAGTATGTAAAGTTTGGGCAATTCCACTTACAAACTTTTTAATTGTTAAGTCCAAACAGATATTCATACTTTATAAAAGTACAAGACATGCACAATTTTATGTACTGAGTTCTTTTTTAACTACTTTGACTTATTTGTACTGAGTATGAAATTGACATTTTCTGGAAAGTATTTTCAGGTTCTCATAAAAATATAATTCACAATAACATATAGCTTGACATAAAAGTGCAATATATCTCAATTTTGCACAATATAATTCATTATAAAATGCTCAAGGAAACGCGCGCGCTATGATTGGTTAAACCGAGTTCATTATAACTCGTTATAAAATGCTCAAGGAAATGCGCGCGCTATGATTGGTCAAACCGAGTTCATTATAACTCGATAAAGCACGCGCGTGACGTAAGATTCATTAAAACCGTTTTCATTTTATAAAAGAAATAAAAAAACTTGTTCCTCGTGCATTGTTGAGTTATATAAGCACTTGGGAATTTTTAAGAACACTCGAGAAGTGCGAAAAGCACTCGCCTTCGGCTCGTACTTTTCTGCACTTCTCTCGTGTTCTTAAAAATCCCCGCGTGCTTATATAACTCAATAATGCACTCGGCGCGTTTTTTATTTCTTTAATAAAGCACGCGCGTGACGTAAGGTTCGTTATAACCGTTTTTATTTTATAAAAGAAATAAAAAAACTTGTTTCTTGTGCATTGTTGAGTTACATAAGAACTTGGGATTTTTAAGAAGACTCGAGAAGTGCCAGAAGCACTCGCCCTTGGCTCGTGCTTCTCTGCACTTCTCTCGTGTTATTAAAAATTTCCGTGCTTATATAACTCAATAATGCACTCGGCGCGTTTTTTATTTCTTTAATAATGAACCTTAACTGTACACTTGTGAATACATATACTGTTATTTTAAATGCTGCAGCATTTGAAATTGGAAGCATAATACATCATACTCTGGCATTTACATGAAAGCAAAGTTTTGTATACAATTTATGTATTGCTATGTATCTTTTATTTTAAGCTATAATTTTTCACATACCCTGGGTACCAGAGATTCCCTAATGCAGCACGCTTTTCATGGAGACACGACCGGAGGCACTGATTAATACAAGAGATATAAGAGCATGAGAAAAGCCTCTGGCACCAGGGTACTGTTTACATGTAAGCTTGACAGTACAAAATGTAAAATAACTTATCAAATGAATGCAAAATGTTTCCAAAAATTTTTTTGTCCTTAATTATTTTTTACTTTGACTTTCTTTACCTTAATAGCTAAAAATTAGCTTTTGAGAAACTCTTTAATGAAAAGAAATGAAATCCCTTGTTCCCTTTTCATCCTGGATTAGCATTAATCAGCTTACGAATAATCAATTTGCATGCAGAACCTTGATATAACAGTTTCATATTTAATAGTGCAGCCCCGTTTGAATTTAAAAGCTTCAGATGTATTAAGTAATTATCCTCATAAGAAGGATAGTGCTGAATGGCAATGCACGATGGAATGTCACCTTTTTTCATTGTTACAACTAGTGATCTCATTGGCCTTGACTCAAAAACTGCTAAAAAATTAAGGTTCAAGGTACATTTTGTCCAATGTTTTTAAGGTTTCGAGTATTTTGAGACCCAATCGCACAACATGCAATTTTTAAAAAAATATTGTATTTGGGGAACTTCATCAAAGAAGCAAAATTAGTAGCTATTGTCTTCTGCTATTCTGATTGGTTAAGCGTGAACATTTTCTAAAACTTATATGACGCAAATGGATTTTCTTTATTTAAAAAAATGAAATATAATTATGAACCATCAGCCTTTCCTCTATTCTTGAAATCACAGATATTCTATGTTGGAAAGAGCCAATGCCGCAGAACAATGAAGTTTACTACAGTTCTTATGTGGAGCATTACTTAAAGCTGCATTTTTATGGGGGAATCTGAAATTCGATTTGTGATCCCAGCTAGCAGATCATATGAATTTACAATCACAAACATGAAAAAGCCCAAAATGGAATATTTGCTATGGTGTTTCCACATGATATATGCAAATGAAGTGATCCGGATTTCGTGATTTTTTTTTTCTGTTTGTATGGATAATTTTAGATATGAATATTTATAAGCACTGGAATTGAATGAAAATATTTGTCTAGGAAATTTAAGGCTGTGAAAGAAACTGAACCAAGGATATTGAAGTTACAATTGCTCATAAATTGAATATTTACATAAATCTTCCTGTCATCCACAAAAAAAAACAATAAACAAAAAAATACTCAGTTCGTGGATGTCAAAATCATACATTTTAAATTACATGTAACAAAATAACAAAACTGACATTTGGATTCAACATTCTAATTTCAGAATTTCCCCAAAAATGCAGCCTTTGATTTAAAAAGGTGAGTTTTATATGCCAACCCATTTATTGTAAAATGAAAGGTACTCAAAGAATATGAGCACTCCTCCACTGCCATGGTAGTACACCTTCCATCATTACATACTCTGTAAACTCCTTCCTGATCTCCTTGGCGTCTTGTGTGGCATTGTGTTGCCCAAAGTAAATGCCAGTTTTTATTTTTCTTTAAGACACTTTTTCCGATTTGAATCGAAACATGCAATCCGTTGATAAACAAGACAGCCGGAAATATCAAATTTGCATACGGGTGCCACGAGGTCTAAATCACGCAAAGACCTTTCTCGGGGTGGCGGGGGGGGGGGGGGGGGGGGGGGGGGGGGGGGGAAGGACTCACATATAAAAATGACGGGGGTGCTCGTCAAGAATTTTCGAAAAACACCCTAAAAGGTACCAGAATCGAGTTTGATGGGCGTGGCTCAAAATAAATTTTACCCCTGAGAGGTACCAATTCTAAAACAACACATGTCATATGCTGTCATATTTTTTCGGCTCAATACCCTAAAAGGTACCGCGATAATTCTAACGGTGGTCATTTTAGATTTTAGTACCCTAAGCGGCACCAAATTACAAATTTTGACCCTTAAAAGGTACGACGAGCGGGGACCTTTCCACGTGGAAAAAATATACAACTAGAGAATGAGGTTTCCCGATATTTCGGACAGTCAAGCTGTCCTTCTTCAGACCAAACTCTGCAAACTCCGACACAAAAATGTCACTCTGGCCATCAAAACCTGTGAAAGTTTGAATGTTTTGTTCCTTTAACTGTAACTTAAGAAAAATAGGCCGAAAAAAGATGAAACAAGGAGATGACAAAGGACGCGCGTGACAGCCGCGTGGTCTCAGAAAATTATTGCTACTCACCAGGTGACCTAAATTAACTGTATGTCCCACAAACGTGTAAAGGAATAAGAAGTCAAAGAAAAGGTGTGAAAGTTCAGTTTACGATAACGAGACAATGAGCTCGATTCTTATTCAATGAGATGCAAATTTTCTGCAATCCCGCACCTTGCAGATATAAACGAGGTAACTCACCCGAGTAGGTTAACATTGAGATCAGTAAAGCGGTCATTGAGCTCGAATGCAACATCTAATATTGGCCATGAGGAAGAAGGAATATTTCTCTTTAATTCTCTCTGAAAACATTTATAATTGCTATCGCGAAAATCGTTGAAAAGGAACAACTTTTTCAACTCCATGCGCTCTATTATCTTCTTGTTTACAACGGCTTGCTATTGGAAAAATCTCGTGACGCACACCGCCTGGCGTACGCCCAAAGCATAAACTGAGTTGTCACATTTCTTATACGTCACAGGATTTCAAAGCGTATTATCCCCGGGGCGTATTTCTGCACCCAAAAGCAATAAAAATACTGAAACATTCTTCAACTTTAAACTGACAAACTGCGGAAAATAATACTGAAAACTTGCCACGACACACTTCACCTCCCGGGGGGGGGGGGGGGGGGGGGGGGGGGGGGGGGAGGGACTCCCATATAAAAATGACGGGGATGCTCGTCGTACCTTTTAGGGGTCAAAATTTGTACATTGGTACCTCTTAGGGTGCTAAAATTCAAAATGACCCCCCGTTGGAATTATCGCGGTACCTTTTAGGGTATTAAGCCCAGAATATGACATGTGTTGTTTAAGAATTGGTACCTCTTAGGGGTAAAAATTCATTTGAGCCACGCCCATACCTTTTAGGGTCCTTTTCGAAAATTTCCGACGAGCACCCCCGTCATTTTTATATGGGAGTCCCCCCCCCCCCCCGGGCTTCACCTATCCCATAGATATGCTGCTAGTCAATCGAACCACTGCCTATCATCGAAGACAAATCAATCTTCACATCCTCGCTACCACAATTTTTTAGGAACTTTGTGCAGTTTGTCTCGGATAACGATACACTTTCTTATGAGAAATCTTATGAGAAATCTTCCAACGCTGGAATTTATTCAAAGATATCGACGGAAACATCTCATACTGAGCTCCTCTCACCCACACTCACACCAAGCCGTCTCAAACAAATTTCCACTTTGCGAGATACCTTGGGCCAGTTGGAGGCCGAATTTACTCAGTATAAATTGATTAGTGTTGGTGATATTCAACAATTAAAGGACAAATTGGTCCAACAAGACAATCTATTAAAAGTACAAAACAAAAAAATCGAAGACCTCTCCATTGATCTGTCATCTCCAGCTGAATCATTTAATGACTTGTTACAACAACATTCAGCACAAATGAAGAAACTACAAGACGAAAATCGTTTACTTCACAAGAAAAACGCAAAACTGTTAGAAACAAATGCGGCCTCACAGGCAAAACATCGTCAGCTCGAGACTGACGTCGATTTTCTTAAAGATCAAATAGCAGTCTTATGGCAGAAATCAGCAGGAACACCCAATCCAGTTCCTGATGCAGACGACAAGAAATAATCTTCTAATTCCGGAGAACCAATTCAGGACGGGCTCCCACCTAAATTAGCAATTGCGGATCTGGATTTACTTCTTGTAGATCTGCCCACACGAAACCGTTTTTCTCCTTTGCAAGAAGAAACCCTGGAAGAAACCTCAGTGTCACACAAGGATAATCCACTTCCGCCGCTTTCTTCTGAACGTCACGTAGCAAATGTTCCTGATGACAAGTCAATCCCAGTTACTCCCTCGCGTGATGGTCAAAATAACAACGTTAACAACACGAACACGTCCCCACACACCCGAAGTAAAACAAATGAATTTCGTGAAAACGCTCCTGATTCCAACCCTCGCAACTTGATTTCTGGTAACGGCACTACAACAACAAACACAGCAGTTTTCTCGGCGACTCAAACGGAAAATTTCTCAATACGAAAAAGATGTTCCCATCAACACTTACCATGCAATACTTCCAGTGTCCAAAGATTGAAAACGCAAGGACCCTGCTACAGAATGAAATCCACGATCCCCCTCAACTCATTGTTATACACACCGGAACAAATGACTTGGGAACGAGAACCTCAGCGGATGTTTTGATATCTGATCTTACGGTTTTGATCACAGAAGCTTCCACTAAATTTCCCACTAGTAAAATTATCTACTCTACTCTCCTTCCACGAGCAGACATTCCAATCCCAATCATTACTAAAATTAATGAGCAATTAACCGTTGGATGCTCCAGGTTACCAAATGTACATCTCGTCTCGGTCTCGTCACTCATGACAATGTTTTTGCAAAGGGTCCTGACGTCTTGCATGATAGTAAACACATCCGAAAGCGACATATTGGATTATTTGCTGCTAATTTGGTAGAAGTGATTCGGGGTAGAATGAAACTAGCACGACTCCCCAATAACCAAACAAGATCACCGCGTCGTCAGCAATCTGAATCAACTCCTGCAGGAAGATATGCACCCTATAGCGGCGCAGTCCGGGGCATTCCCGCTGAAGTCTTTCATCAAGCACCATACCGCCAACAGTCTGAATCAACTCCTGTAGGAGGATATGCATCCTATAGCAGTGCAGTCAAGGGCGTTCCCGCTGAAGTTTTTCATCAAGCACCATACACCCAACAGTCTTAACAACAAGTAAATCAGCCATCCACCTCCCGCTTGTATGGGCACTCATCTAACAATTCAGCTGGTCAAAGTAAAGACACAACTGTAGAAATCCCAAAGGAACTAATATCCTTTTTAAGATTTGTTAAATCATTTATTTAGCACTAAATTATCTACCAGAATGCGAATAGATAGATCTGCAAAGATGACGAATTGCTTCTTTCACGCAAGAAAATTGTCTTTCCTTGCTTGGAATATAAATGGTCTATCATCGAAATCCCTTGGGGCCAAATGGCAAAACATAGATTTTTTAAATATGATTAATAATTTTGATTTTATAATTCTCTCCGAGACTTGGAAATGTACGGATGTCCAAATATCAGGATATAAATCAGTGATTCAAAATGCTACTGAATCGAGAAAAGGTGGCCGTAACTCCGGCGGAATAGTTTTACTTTACAAAAATGTATTCCATGATTGGATCTCAATTGTGAAAAAGTCCCATAATTTTGTATGGTTCAAAATAAGCAAACATTATGCCAAAACCGATAAAGACATGTACACATGTGGTCTATACATTCCTCCATACAACTCGCAGTATTTTAACGATGAATTGTTTGAAGAACTTGAAAAGGACATTGAACGTTTTTCCACTCATGGATCAATACTCCTCATGGGTGACTTCAATTCTAGAACAGGGAAATATGCGGATAATATTTGTTAAGAAGGGCTGAACGTTATTCCAAATGATCGATCTGAATTCTCGTTACTCCCTACTCAGCGAAATAATTTTGACAACGAAGTTAACAATCATGGTAAAAGGCTCCTTGATATTTGTAAAAGTGCCGATCTCAGAATCTTAAATGGCAGAGTTAGCGGCGATTCTCTAGGGAGAGCTACCTTTCATGGGAGAAATGGTATAAGTGTTATTGATTACGCAATTTGTGATCAAGATCTATTTTTAAATGTTTCAAATTTCATAGTAAAACAGCCCACTCCTTTATCAGATCATAGTCCTATCATAACTTGGCTAAATATTAATACAGACAATTCTGGTATTCTTAAAGGATCACAAAATAATTGTTCAGGGCGTGTACCAAAACAGTTTGTTTGGGAAAATGATTCTACACAGAAATTCAAAGATGTTTTGCGTTCTCCAGTTCTCCAAACACTAATACAAGAGTATATAGACGAGGGAACACATTTTCACGATGTTAATACTTCTCTTGAAAAAGTAGAAAATATTCTTACTACAACTGCTAGACAATGTTTAAAGATTAAAACCACAAAAAAGCATAAGCGTATCAAGTCATCATCAAACAAAAAATGGTTTGACCGGGAATGTCGATTAAAAAGACATGAATTGAGGAAAATGGCGAACCAAAAACATAGAGATCCGTTGAACCCCGTTTTGCGTGAGAAATACCATGTCATTTTAATGCAATACAAAAGATTATTGAACTCTAAAAAGAACGAATACTACAATAGCAAGCTTCATAGATTGGAGGAAACTATTGAAAACTCAGATGCGACAAATTTTTGGAAATGTCTAAAATCAATGGATGACACCGTGATTAAAGCGGAAGATATTCCTTTAGTGTCGGAAGAAAGTTGGCTGCTACACTTTCAATCTCTTCACTCTAATGAACCGCTTAATCCAACCCAGCAGATAATCCATGATGAACTAAAAGTAGAAGAAGATCGTAAACAACAATTTCGTCCGTTAGAATACTTGATTACCGAAAATGAAATACGAAAAGCTGCCAAAAAGTTAAAGAACAACAAATCTTCTTATTCAGATAAAATTAGAAATGAAATGATCAAAGCTAGTCTTAATGACCTAATGCCTGTTTACTACAAACTGTTTAATGCAGTTCTAAGTTCAGGTACCATGCCCCAGACATGGTGTGGTGGTCTCATTACACCAATTTATAAATCAGGCGGAAGAAGCGATCCGTCAAACTACCGTGGTATCTGTGTTTCAAGCTGTCTGGGAAAACTATTTTGTTCCATTTTAAATGAAAGGCTTCTCGAATATGTTGCCTCAAATAATATACTTCACAAATCACAGATTGGCTTCTTGCCAAATAATCGTACAGCAGACCATGTCTTTACACTTCGAACCTTGATAGACAAATACGTTCATAATCACAATGAAAAAATTTATGCTTGTTTGTAGATTTTAGAAAAGCTTTTGACTCAGTTTGGCACAATGGGCTCTTGAATAAGTTATTGCAAATTAATGTAGGAGGCTGCTTTTACAATTTAATTAAAAGCCTCTATTCCAAGTCTTCTTGTTCAATAAAAAATTGGCCAAAGCCAAACACGACCCTTTCAATACGCGAGAGGTGTACGACAAGGTTGTATTTTAAGTCCACTACTTTTCAACCTTTACATCAACGATTTACCTTTTTCATTTGAAAATATTTTGTCTGATCCTTTTGTTCTACCAAACGGCACAAAATTAAACTCTCTTTTATATGCGGACGATTTAATCATTTTATCACGTTCTAAAACAGGTCTACAAAATTGTCTTAATGCATTATCATCATACTGCAACACGTGGATGTTAAGCATAAATCCCAAAAAAACCAAGATTATGGTTTTTCGAAAACGCCCAAGAAAATGCTCTGAATATAGATTTTATATGAATAATCAAATTATTGATGTTGTACAAAATTATACTTATTTAGGAACTAAAATTTCCTCTTCAGGAAATTTTAAAGTCTCACTTGATCATCTAAAAGAGAAAGCACTTCACGCTCTTTTCAGTCTGAGGCGACACACAGATTTTAGTAAGCTAAATCCGTCCCTTGCCTGTAAAATTTTTGATACAATGATATCCCCAATTTTGCTCTATAATAGTGAAATTTGGGGTGGATATACCAAATCTGATTTTAAGGCTTGGGATAGCTCACAAATTGAAAGAACGCATCTTCAGTTTTGTAAACGCTACCTTCAAGTGAGTAATAAGGCTTCTAATATTGCGTGCAGAGCTGAACTTGGTCGATTTCCTCTAAATATTGCTATTAATCTAAGAATCCTCAACTACTTGTTATACCTTCAAAATAAACCCCAAGACTCTTTTGTTAAACAATCTTTCTTAATATCATTAGATCTTCACTCGAATGGTAAAATTAGCTTTCACTCTAATCTTATGAAGATATCCGAATATTTTAATTTCAGAAATTTTAACCTCCAATTATTAAACACCGCTGAAGTCAAACATTGTACAAATTTAATGAAACAGAAATATATTTCTTATTGGCAACATATACTTCAGCATTCTCAAAAACTAGAATTTTATATGACTTTCAAGAACGAATATACCCCCTCAAATTATCTAGGTCTGACTAGACGAGCATCTGATAGGAGGGCATTAACTAAATTACGTATAAGTAATCATAAACTTATGATCGAACTGGGCAGATACAACAAAATTCCAAGAGACAAAAGGCTTTGCCCAGTTTGTGGTTCAAATGAAATCGAAGACGAAATCCATTTTCTTTTCTATTGTTCAAAATACGCAACAATAAGAGATAATTTTTACAATAAAATACAAACTTTTATACCAAATATTAGCCATTTACCTGTAACTGAATTGATCATAGAATTAATGAATTCTTCCATTTACTTTCTAAACATGCAATTAATTAAATTTATTTCATCTTGTTTTGATTCTCGAGATAAAATTGTCACCAATGTAATTTAATTATTCACTTTTGTTTTCTTTCCTTTTGTTAGTTAGTTGTAAGCTTTTGCAATATTGTAAAATCTACAGTCATGCAAATAAAGCTAAATGTTGTTGTTGTTGTTATTATAGAAAAGAGCGAGAGCAAAGATCGATTATCAGTATCAGTCATGTCACACACGCCACAAAGGTGGCAAGTGGCCAAAAATTATTCTGCTCTCAACAGACAACTAGTAACTATAGTATTACATGCCAGTGCTCCTGATAAAACAAAACTGTACACTCCTTCAACACAGCACTACGATTACCCGGGGGGATACTCTATACATTTTTTAGTGGTGGTGTGCCGCTGCGACTCTGAAACCCTTGCCCTACACCAGAACATGTTCCGCTGCATAATCTTGACCTGACTTGACCACTGACATAAAAATCCCTACTCCATCGCAGATTCGCTATTTTCCAAATACTATCTTCATATCACTGATTAGTTTCCCGGTTATGACACCCTATAATAGAACAAAACTCTCTGATTTCTATAACCGGTATAACTAACTATTTGAAAACCATATCCTTCACAGCGGCACATATAGCCAGATATATGTGAGAGTAACCCTCCCCTCCCCCTACTCCTTCCCTCCCCCCGGGAACGATTGGTTTGACCGTAGAATATTTGACAATGCGTTTTTGAGCCCTGTTTAGAAGTTTTTTGTAACTGTAGAACCTGTTGAAACAAAATCTCTTTATCCGCGCAATGATTGGCCAAATACAAAGATATATATTACGGGAACATCCCTTCTTTGCACGAGTTCAAGATTGGATACAAAAGTGAACACATAGAGTTGAAGCAGGAGTAAGGTTCCTTCGTTGTCCATTTCCAAGAGTGTAAAGCTTCCTGCATTCTACCAAGTCACTGGTAAGAACTTCATTCGCTTACTTGTTTTTAGTATTACCTTTCCCAGAAGCGGTTATAATAGTGACTCCGTACGTCTGTTATCTGCTGTTATACACCCTTCTAAATAACACGTTCTCTGCACAACTACAACGTCAAATGGTCAACACGTAAAAAAGCAACGTTTAATAATTCTCTTCAACTAAACTTAAGAGCGCCAGTTGAAATTAAATAAGTTTCCCAGGCCGACGTAATAGGTCTCGTTTGGAATTTTTTTATGGAGATTAATTGGATGTTGTAAGCAGTGTGATTAGGAGAGTAGAGAAAGTGTTCCGCGGCTAGATGCAATTTTAGATTTGGTGTTAGAATTATCGATGGCACGGCGATGTTCAAAAAGTCTTTCCTATACTGATGTATTGTAGATTGCAGCGGTTCAGTATAATACATTGGTTTCACAGGTCAGGCGAAGGTCAGATTAGATTTGATAGAGTGCGTTAAAAAAATAATGTATAGTCAGCCCGGGATAGTCAGTAGGTCCGTCAGAAATGTAGGGACAAGGGAGCGCAATTTTTTAAAGCCGCTTTAAGCCAATAAAGATCATTAATTTGATCCAATGTACAGGCGGCAGGCCTGATTGTCGTCCACGGTTGTCTGCTTTAGCATTTTATCGTTAGTTTTGCTGCGTGTTTTTAGGCGACCTCGCTAGGGAGCGCGAAGCGCGAGTAAAGTAACGGGAGGGGCGTCTGAAACTCAATGACGTCTGTTATGTAGGTTACCATTGGCTCGCTTCACTCACCAGTTCTTCCTTGATCTTTGGGTATGATTTATAAATCACATTTCTGCTTTACGTGTACTTCACTGATCATATCTCTTGGACAACTGTTTTGGGGTCAACCTGCGCCACAAACTTTAAAACAGGAAACTTTGATAATCTGAGCCGGACATTTCATTTCATTTTTCCCCGCGCACCGCCCCTGTGGAAGTCGATTTCGTGATCAAAACAGTTTTGAAAAAAAAAAAAAAAAAAAAAAAACAGGAAAACGAACATACAAAGCATAGACCATCTGGTATATCTTGACCTACTTGGTCTGTGATCATGCTATGTAATCGCCTGGCATGCCTCAACTAGCCTGCTTGTTCACATGCTAGCCTCGGGGCTAGCCTCAACTCATGTTGCGCGGCGTGGATAATTTTCTGCTCTCCACTGCTTATATGTATACGTAAATAAACCAAAAGGTCACTGAAGGTAAAAGTTGTGGCGTTGTGTATATGTCGCTGATCATGCTAAGTAATCGCCTGGCATGCCAGGAGATGGAGATACGTAATCACACTATACTAGCGACATAACGGCCGGGGGTGGGGGGAAGGGGACGCAGGTACGCTGTATATTTTTGGGTGGGGATGTGCCGCTGCGACTCTGAAACCCCCGGGGGGGGCTACTCTGCAAATTTTTGGGTGGGGGGCGGTGTGCCGCTGGGACTCTGGGACCCTTAACCTATACTAGACCATTTTGGTTGCATTTTGCAACCCCATTCTAGACTAAACACCGAAAAACCTTACCCTATCCTAGACCTATTCCAGAAACTCGTTCACTATCGCGGTTATTAGTTAACAGGGGGTCAGTGAAAATGCCGTACTGCCTGCCGTACCGATTTTCAAATGCCATTTGCCAGTAAACCTTGTCTAGACTAAATTCTTCAAGCAACTGATCAGTTTCGCGGAAAATGATACCCTATTCTAGACCGAAAATCTCTGATAACTATACCTAATCCCAGACTAAACTGCCTGAAAACCATACCCTTCACAGCGGCACATAACTATATAGCTCATATATGGGAGTAACCCCTCCCCCCCCCCCCCCCCCCACTCCCGGGTCTGAAAACCTTACCCTAGACCAGACCATGTTCAGCTGATAGACACCGAAAATCTTTACCCTATCCCAGACTTGCTAGTTTTAGAACTGTATCACAATTGGTGTTTTTAATGGAAACCATCTGTCAACAACGAGAATTTAGTTTTATCGACTGAGTTGATAAGGTAAATTGACCACCGTAAAAAGATTCTACTTGAATCTTTTTACGGTGGTCAATTTACCTTATCGACTCAGTCGATAAAACTAAATTCTCGTGTTTCATCCCCCCACCGACGCAGCACCACATGTTTTTTAGAAACTAACCCCATTCATATGTCAACAATGTTGCCGAGATGATTTTATTTCCGTTTAGGGAAGCCTCCTTCTCTTCCGAGTTTCAATTCCTATTCTAGACTTAATTCTTCATACCACTGATCAGTTTTCCCGCAAATGATACCCTATTCCAAACCAAAACTCTCAGATTTCCATACCCTACTCCAGACTAAACTGCTTCGGGAACGAAGGGCATTGCAGCGTTCCAACAAGGAGACGACATTTGCGCTAACATGTTTCGTCTGGCTTACATCGAAACAACCTCGTGAAGTATTTTCAATCATGCTCAGAATAAACATGTTTCGATCATGATTCGCGCAATGTGCCGCCTGATGTGAACACGTTTCCTAGTGAAACATGTTTCATTCGTGATCAGACTAAACATGTTTCGCCCTAGTGTGAACACAGCATTAGACAGACTAAACATGTTTCGCCCTAGTGTGAACACAGCATTAGACAGACTAAACATGTTTCGCCCTAGTGTGAACACAGCATAAGCAGACTAAACATGTTTCGCCCTAGTGTGAACACAGCATAAGCAGACTAAACATGTTTCATCCTAGTGTGAACACAGCATAAGTCAGACTAAACATGTTTCGCCCAAGTGTGAACACAGCATAAGCAGACAAAACGTGTTTCGCCCTAGTGTGAACACGGCACAAGCAGACTAAACATGTTTCGCCCTAGTGTGAACACAGCATTAAAAGTTCTTCACTGTAAATGTTGCGTGACGGAAAGCAAGCTACAGAAAACAGATTCTCTCTGAAGTAAACAACATAACTTGCAGGTCAGTGTCGATCCAGTTTCATGTTACTGCCAGTGTAGCCTCATTCACACCAATGTGGCAGTAACATGAAACTGGACCGACACTGACCTGCGATAAGGCGCTTTCATTTTTTTTCGGATTTTAAGTCGACGGAGCGGTGGGTAGGGAAAAAAGAATTATTTAGTTTCTTCTCCCGGCCGCGCGCCCATCCACCGACTTTCGCACACACTCGCGCTCCGATAAAAAAAGCGCACCTGATCACAGGTTAGGACCGCATCAGCTTTATTTAACAGTTTTTGCTCCCAGAAAGTAACGACCCACCCCCCGAAGTAGTGGATATGAGCGTTTGGCTTTTATCCTATTTTATCACTTTTATTTAACCACCGCCTTGTACTTACCGCGAGAATTCTACAAATTTGTGTTAATTGGCTGATATTTTTCGTGTTTCAATGGGTTGAAAGATCACTTCAGAGCTGAACTCCGATATGCATTGAACTGTCGTGTCGTATTCAAAGTTTTATTTAAATGTTACCGTATTTCCTCGAATAATAGCCGTCCCTCGATTAATCGCCCCCCTTTGGTGGAAATATTTGAAATTTATCGTCTCCCTCGATTTATCGACCCCACCCCCTTCCCTTTCCTTACATAATCCCATAAAGTTAAAAAGACATCGTATGCATGGTACAGCATGTACAGGAAACAGTCTTTCCAATTATAAAAAAGTTGCAAAAGTACAGGTTTCATATAGTCTTTCTATAGTGATGTTCGTGTATTTGACATTTTCCTTTATTTCTAGAAGCTCTCTCATTAGCATTACCACTTAAGCAATTCCAGCAAGATGATATTTGAAATAATCGCTCCCCTTCGAATAATCGCCCACTTTTGGACTGAAAAAATTAATAATCGCCCCCGGCTATTATTCCAGGAAATACGGTAAATTTCATTGTATAATTCTAGGAATCACACTGTGTTTTAATTTTACATGTCAGCATGCAATTGCAAGTAATAAAAATAACTCGAGTCTTGGAATTAACATCAGACAAATTCGTGGAAAGTAAAGGACTTGTAAGGTAACTATGAAAAAAGTCTGTCACGATTGCCCAATGAAAGTGCGGTGAAAGGAAGTTTCTAGGGTTCTGATTGGTTCAACGGAGACAGGTTCTCGTCTCAAATCCTAGCTGTGGTAAGAATGAACGCGTGAGCGACCATTTAAGGTGAACATTTTCGGCGAAGAAATGACACCCCAAAACTGCTTAATTAACAGACGTTTTAGTGCCTTGGGTGGAAGCAGATGTCTTCACAAATCGAACTTCAAGTTTTACTGTTGACCGTTTGCCGAAAATCAGCTTCAGTTTAAGAATTAAAAACCTAAGCTTATTAATTATCTTTGCGGCGATGTGTTACAATTTTCTAGTTCATTGTGCCACCACAGGTAACCAAAGCTCCTAGTGTAAGAAACGTACTGTAAATAGAGTACTAAAGTGATAACGTCACAAAAACTAAATTTGAGAAATTATGGGATTTGGCTAATATCTCACCCCCAAACTTCACTTGGATGCTGATTTTTGGCAAGCGGGCGTTTTTCGCCATGCCCTTTCCGAATATCTAATCAAATCCCATAAATTCCCAAATTTAAGTTTCTGTGACTTCACACTTTAGTACTCTATTATAAATTATAATTATAAATTATAATTATATAGAGAAAGAAATCTCTCGAATCGCTCCGAAATGGTCTAAATTCCATTTCTAATTCCCGTAAGTAATACAGGGAAACAAGGTAAGGCATTTTTATCGTACTTTATTCCCGATACTATTCCTAATAATATGTTTGTTAAATTTCCATACAAACCTTAGTTTAGAGTTACGGTTTCTCACACTAGGAGCTTGGGATACCTGTGGTGCCACGCTAAAATTTCACAACGCGCGGCGGTTTTATACGGAGAGTTTCCGTCGCACCTATAAAAAAACATCTACAGGCTACAGCTGTGTTTATATCAGCACCGAAACATGTTTAAAGTAAACATGTTTCATCGAAACAAGTTTCCCGTAAACTACCTCGTTTCGGTTTTCGGTTTCAGTCTCGATGCTGTTAATCCCTCCTATGATTACAGGCCGAAATGGACTCCATTCAGTCTCATTACCATTATTAATTGTACTCCATCCAGTCCATTACTATTACCAATCATAACTATTACAATTATTTACGTGATTCGTTCATAAACCTCTGTATTTTTCTCTAATTTACTTGCAAAGTTGTAATCGGACAATGTATTAATTGGATATTATGTTGTAAAAATTATAGGGGTACGGGATATTTGGGTGGGGGGGGGGGGGGGGGGGGGGTTAACGGGATACACGAGATTTAGAAAAGAGATTCCGGAATACCGAGAATCAAATTTGTATAAAATAGGTTCATTGATCACGGTAGACGCAAGTTCAAATCATCCCTCGGCCACTCATGTAAAATAGCCAATGGCCGCCATTTGGGATTTTTATAGTTTTTTTTTTTACATTGAAAAATGCTCGGTCCCCTAGCACTTGTTCTATAAACACTTACCGAGGGTAAATTTAAATAAAGGTCATTTAACTTGAATGTTTTTAACTAAGGCGGACACCTTCAATTCTTGAAACGTAACGACTGATTTGTTTGTTTTGATTGTAGTGTGAAGGCTTTCTTTTATGTAAATTAAAGAGGGCTTTGCTGGGTTATTTTTGACAAAAAGGTCGACTTAACGGCCATGCGCGAATCATCTCTCGCATCCTATTGGCTAGTGCATTTAATTCCCACGGGTTTTGAAGTCCGTGTGTTAATTATTGACTATACTATAACTTCTGGCTAGGGAAACGAGGATGTTTTGTCTCAGAGGTATGCTATACCTTGTGACGGAATTCGACCGAACCGCGAAGCTGGCAAGGTATTATAAGTATCTCTTATCGTGACGTCTTTAAGTAGGTCCGTTTCGTTCTGACAGGGATTGGATTTTATATGGCGACAAGATGAAGCTTCTACGAACTGTAATCAAAAGAAGGTAAGAGAAATTTTGCGGAGTGCACTTCAGATGAATACATTAATAATTTATAAGGTTTGTATCGAAAATTACTTCGGCCACTAACAACCCCAACAAATCATTCATAGACTGTGCCTTGTTGAAGACTAAAAAAAAATATAAAGAATAAAAATTTCGTTTTTTTTTCTACTAAAATAGACATTAATTTCACTAGTTATTTTAGTTTTGCCTCTTCAAATCAAAGAATAGAGAGCAGATATTCAGCAAGAATGAACGATGGAACTCCATCTTAATAATTAAACAACGTTTTTTCAATTGAGGAGAAGGATGATTAGGAAGCTTGAATTCTTCGACCTCTCTGCGACAAAGTAGTAAAACTATCTTTTCGCGTGAATTAAAATCACGGCACAAAATAATAACGAAGAACTGGGAATGATCTGTTCGGTTTTCCAGATCATCTGAAAAAGATAGAAATCAAACTTTCTGAATATTGTGGTTTCAAAAATAAGTGATTATTTTTAGGCAGGTATTTATTTACTAATTTCGTGCTGCGAAGAAAAACAAATCAATCACAGTTTGCATTCTAATATTCAATATTTCAGACAATTGTGAATACTACCAGGAGATTGAACGTTTCTCTATAGATTTTACGTTCTAGAACTTATTTTGTATCTTGTCTGAATTCCTTGATAAATGCAGCCGCAGTGCCCAACAATTAATTCTTGCGATTTTTTACAAATCAGATCAATCTGTCGTTTTTTTCTTTGTCAAAACACTGTAATCTTTATGAAAACTATCAGATTTATTAAATCGGTTTATCTTTTTATCTAGTTGTATCGATAAAAATTTTCGCCTGTAGTCACAAGCTAGTGATTGTTATACAAACGATATGCAATATTTCACTCCACAATTTGCTCATTATAACGACACTTATATCAGAGTGTCGCCGCATATATTTACTCTTATCTTGTATTTGTGTATTTTTCTTATATCTCACGCAACACATAACGACAATTTCTGATCATGAAAATTCCTTTAGAAGTATTGCAAGTTACGCAGCAAAAGTATAGTTTGCCAATATATATTTCAGTGAAATTTGTCAAATCCATACTTTCATATATTTTCTTTATTTTTTTCATAAACATTTATTTGTATAATTCGAAATAAAGTCAACCCAATCTTAAGTTAGAGTCCGGCAAGAGACTAACATCTCGAAACTTGAAAAAAAAAAATAAAAGCTGCAAAAATTATTCACAAGATGTCGCTCAAAATGCTTAAGTTTGCTTAAATGCTTAATTTTCTTAAAATGAGCTACAACTGAGAGAAAGGAGTAGGCAATTTGAAGATGCGTGGTGTTATTTTTAAATTTTCAATGTGGTATTCGTACCGACTTCACCGTTAGAAAAATAAAATAATATCAATTTTAGCATGCCATGATGCTCGCTGATTGGCTAGTGAATGAAAAGACAACAGACATGAGCCAAGTGCAAGTTCATGAAATAATTCAGTTGTCTTCCTTCTGATCAGTGATGTGTTCGCTGCACGTCGTATTGATACATGCCATCACCCATATTTTTGTACAACCGACGTTCCTTATAATTGTACTCTGGAAAATACTTGAATTTTCAGTTCTACACAGTAAAAAAAAAAAAAAAAAAAAATTGCCTAGTAAATGCATTTCTTTAAAATTAGAAACCTACTTTCTAAGCCTTCTAACCGGAGCTTCTTATCTACGTGAAAACTTCCATTCCCACTCACACAAATATGGTTCCAATGTTTTATTTTTTCTTAGCTCTTAGCACGAGATTTGTTCAGTGTCACGGTGGTCTTGAACACGGTTATTTGGTGTCTCTTGACACCTTATCAGAGTATGTAAAGCAAGCAGAGATCTGTTCAGTTCCACGATGGTCTTGAACAGTTATTTGGTGTCTCTTGACACCTTATCAGAGTATCTAAAGCAAGCAGACGTTTAACACTCCCAAGGTGCCAAAGATAAAAATTCATATAAAATCCCTAAATTTCATTTTGTATAATATCGAAAAACAAGTTGTACGCTGATACAAAAGTACTGGCAAAGAGGTTTCATTTGAATGGTCACAGCCGCACAGGACTGATTTCGTTGACAGACTCAAAAGTCAAAACTGCATTACATGTCTCCATAATTGACTCTGGAATTAATTGAAGTTCTAATCTATTTCTTTGCTGTAATACAAATTTGATCGAATTTAACGTTCGTCCTCTATAAATTATTTTCAACTCAGGAAATTTTCCGTGGGATGATATAGATGCTTATTTAAGTCGGTTCTATTTCATTCATAGTTATATCTCAATAATATTTTGTTTTGCTTTCTGAATACGATTAATATTTTAATGCTGCTTCAGCTGAGTGTTGTGAGAACACCACGTGACCGAAGCACCCAAAATATACATGTACATAAAAAATATTTATCATTTTGATGATATTATCTAAGCAAAGAACTGCGGGCAAAACAGACGGAACACTCAGCGAAATTTCCAGAAAATCCTTTTTAGCTGTCTCCGGTTTTTCACCAAAAGAACTAACGTAAATAAAATGTTTGCTTGCGAATAGAGTTTTTACGCCTTTTCCCGCCTTCGGTAGTATTTAGTTACTTAATCCGAGCGGGTTTGGGGGGAAAGTAATTGAAATTAGAGTATACCCCCTCTTATTGTTAGGTCTTGTTACCATAGATCATATGACTAAAAAAGATCAAGCGCTAGTCATTCGTCTCGGTTCAGCTGCGAGGTTTGACGTTCTTTGCTCGAACCCAAACTCGCATCGTTCCGCAAGAGGAAAGGGGAAAGTTATAAGAGCATGGGTCTTCAACCGTTTTGGAGTGTTTTAGAGAATACATTAGATCATGTGGCTTAAGTAGGTCATGTAGGGTATGCTATGAAAGAGAACAATGAGGTCGCAGAAACGTATTTTATTAAATAAAGAGAGCGAGCCGCGAAAAAATTCTTGGGGCCCAGAGTATTTGTTGTACGAAGTTAAACTCAAACCATTGTTTGGTTACGCGAATAATCTTTCGATAACTATACTTTTGTAGATAACAATTCTTGACGATACACTCGACTACTCTTGGCAAAAAGCCTCTATATAAATTTCACGAAAAGTAACTCTGCTCACGTTCGGGATTTCACGACTCATGCGTGAAACAGCAACAAGCATGCGAGTTAACAAATTGACGTCAGTTTTTTATGCGTCTGTCCTCTTATTGATGATAAAATTCGTCATGACATTGTCAAAGTGCTGTGGATCCACAAGCCGCTGGCGAGTGGATCCACAGCAAACTTTGACAATGTTATGACGAATTTTATCATCAATAAGAGGACAGACGCATAAAAAAAATGACGTCAATTTGTTTTTTACAACAACAAAAACGCCAAAATCGTAAAAAGCCGGATGAAAAGAAGAGTGAACGCAAGGAAACATGACAAATTGCTGAGTTTTATTCAAATTGACGCAATCTGTGATTGTCAATAAGTTTTCTCGTTTTCTCATTAGCTAACTGATAACAATAAAGAAATGTCATTGGCTAAAAAATTGACAGGATGACATCTTGCATAAATTAACATTTTATGTGTCTGTACTCTTATTAATGATAAAAATTTACCAATCAGCATGCGAGAATAACTTCAGTTATTGTAAAATAGACATTAACCTGCTGGTATGATAAAAATATCACACTGTGAAAAAGACGAGACAACACTGATTTCGTGTGTGAAGAATTTGAGCCATTCACGAAAAGACCGGACTAAAGATCAGAAGCTCGTTCACGCAGATGGTTAAATTCACCTTCAAATGGCTTCATTTGAGAGAAAAACATGCATAGTGTAATGATAGAAAGCTACACCAAGTACAATTTTATTTATTTTAATATTTATTGAGAGCATAATTTCTCCTTTTTTAATTGCCAAGTCCACAAAACACTTATGTTAGGTTTAAATGGTCCAGGACAATTAATGATTGGAATAGTTTACCATCACATATTATAAACATGACCTCGACCAGTAATTTTAAGGCAGCTGTAAATGATTTTCTCCTTGCTTAAGCTAGACTAATTATCATTTTTATTTGCACTATTATTTACTTTTCGCACTTTGCACTGAAACTTGCTGTATGTCCATTAGGATTTTGCAAGTAAATCATGTAGATGTAGATGTAGATGTAGATGGGTCTTCTGTTTTCTGTTCATGCAATTCGTTGTAACTAGCTCGGAGTAGCAAATTGAACATCACTATTCGCACTTTGTTGAAAAATGCCGTAACTGAAACTAATGGACAGATATCTCGAGTCCTATTTAGTTACAACTTTGTATAGAGAATGGCCTAAAAAGGCAGCCATTGTTTATACCAAGCATTGCTTTAACAAAGGCCTTTGTGAATCTCAATGTGTGTGATTTGTCCTTGTTTTTTAAGCGGGCCACTCTCTTAAGCTAGCAATTGTCTTCCTTTTTTTGTTCCTTCGTTCAAACAAAACAAACGGTTTGTTACAGCTCAGTGATCTTATTAATTGTTTCGTGTCCTTGTTTGTCGAGTTCAATCCAGCATGGTTTGCCTGCGCTCTTTTCGAAATGTCGCGCATTCGAATAATATAAATATTTTCATCGCTTGTCAAAGTTATTAGTTCACAGTAGGGTTTTAGATCGAGGAACATTATAAAGCCACAGTTGGAGAGCTGCACACTGTTTAGTGCCCGTTGTTCCTATTGTAGTGATAGCTTTTCTTAGCGTACGTTAACAGAGTTTTGTTCAGTTGTTATTTTTGTCAATGACATGTTACGACGTGCACGAAAATCAACCGTTCTTAACTGAAGTTGAAAGTGCTTTTACTTACTGTTTATTATTGCACGTTGCGTTCAATTTCCTTGTTATTAGTTTATACACTTGTACACAAACTGAATGTTTTAATTTGTTCGAGTATTATCTCGTCAGTGCCTTTGTTCTCGCCCAGTAAGAAAGTTCAGCTCTTGCCGCGTGTTCACAGTGAAACTGCAACGAAAAAACATTCAATTGTCATCGTCGATGTTTGTTATTTTGCCGGCGGTTTGCGCTCCCTAGAGACAAACAATTTGCGTCAACAAAGGAGCAACCAATAGAATTAACAACTTGTACAAGTTCACTTGACGAGTGCAAAGGGTTTGCGTTTTTTGACAGAGCCACAGCCTAACGCCAGAAAAGTGTCATAAAACATCGCAACGGAAGGCAGACGTTCGCAGGGAATGGTTAAAAACCTAAACAACAAATACAAACGGCAAGGGGCCAGCGGATTTTGGTGTTTGGAGAGATCGCTGGACAGAGTTCGCAAACCTGTTTTATTTTATTAGGTAAGTGCATCTCTTTTGTTAAATCTTCCACATATGCTATTTTTAAACGGCGTTTGGCGTTTAATTAAAATTTTCAACATATAGCGAGCATTAATCAAACGTTGTTTACTTGTTTAAGATTCGCGTTCATTGATAGATTTGTAGCACACGTCACATAAGACAACAGTCATTATGTAAACGGGGTCTGGCTCAATCTTGGATAATTGCTTTTAGTAAAGAACTATCGAGACGCCCTAAGGCTGTGTGAAACGGGAATAACTGCTTAGTGCGTGCTCTCAAACTTTCATGTTATGTCACGGCGACCGAAGTCCAATTGGACCCCCCGTCGAAATCTTCGCCCAAATCTAGAGGTTAAGGAAGCATCTTTACCCATTAATTACAGAACGGTCATTTTCTCAGCACGACGTCTAACCGACACAAATTGTGACTGTGATGTATTTTACTATTTTATGCGAAAAGCAGAGAGGCTAGATACCGTTAATTGTGTGTTAATTGTATCCCTCTTGAAGCGATCTTAGAGCATTTAATAGCACCTTATTAATAACGCTTATCTGATATTCGCCCTTTCGTACGGAGAGGTGATTAATGATTACTTTGGCAGCCAAAATATGTTGTCGGGATCAAACCAGCTTTATATTAAGAATAATCCATTATTATGGGCAGGTTCTGAAAATGGCTGTGGATAAAGTAGTATCCAGCTCTGAGAAAAGTTTTTAAAGAGTTTAAAATGCTTTCTCGTCGTAGTCACAAGCTAATTACCTGTTTAGGATGTGTCTCATCTAATCACTATCATGGAAGGCAAATAGAACAATAAATAAACATGGGAATATATAGAAATCACTAAATAAAGGAACTGAGGTATTTTAAGCTCATTTATGAAGTACTATTCTTGGTAATCAAATGTTACTGAGTCAAATCGAGCCAAGGTGAGTATCACCATTTGAGTACAACATTAATAAGTGTCGACACTTAAAAGCTCTTAAAAACTGAATATTTGTAACAACCAAATAACCAATTTTAAAGCGAAAAGCAATAAGTTATTATAACTATGTTCAGGTTTGATAATTTCGAACAATACTCTGGCTGTCGATAAGTCACGCGTACTAAGATACCTTGCCGCCGGCTAGTGCGACATAATGATTAATTAACTTGGAACTATTGAATAATGCAGTGCATTTTACCGTCAATACATGCATTCATTTCGTGTCGCAGACATGAAGAAAATTAAAATTATCCGTTATTCTTTCTTGAAGCTTCTAATTAAGCGAAACACAACGACATAGGTGATACGAGTAGCTATTTCTACAAAGATCAATGTCATTTCGTCGCAAGTATCCGGGCTGCCTTGAGAAAGTTCTGACAGATGGTTAGCGTGGACACAAAAGAAATCCGCCACAATAATAAACAGATAGGAAAGTGTGCTGAACAGGAAACTATAAGGAAAACAGTGGTATAGATTATAAATTGGAGAAAATGTAAGTTTTTCTTTACCATCTATGTTTACTTCTCGGCATCAGAGTACAGTGTGTACTTAATGGTTCAAGCTGTTTGTGGGTCTTTAGTGTGACAATAGTAATATATACTGTCTTATCAACACGCACGGGTTCACTGTGTTTAGATGTATAAGCTTATTATTAACAACTACAAATAGAGTATACATCTACGCTTTTCTCGAAGCTTGTAACCACTGATTATTCACAGCAAGTCAGCTTGCAGTTTATCCGCAGAATTGTGGAGTTTTTCTGGGTTTTATTTCAGACATTAAATACTTGAACTAACCAGTGATAATCAAATATAAAAGTTTGAATTTGATGAAAGCGAACACTAAGACTTCAACTGTTGAACTGAACCAGCAGAACCGGTATCAAACAATCACTGGCTGGCGGGAGACGATTAAGCAGAGCAGAAAGCTGAACGGGAGCATAAATTTTATCGGTTTGATCACCGAGTTGCACTTGTACGTGTAACTACATGGTCAGTATCAAGTTGTAGCTCCCATTTAAGGACGTAAACCTTAGTAATAACAATAATGCGGGTGTTAATCCTACATTGGTTGTCACAGTCCTATCTGATAAACTTGATGTCCATTAATCACCACATGTACCGGCATAGATATGAAGTATAAGCCTTCAATTATCTAAGTGATAAAATATATAGTAAATCTTAACTGAGATTCACGTTTTGTAAATTCAGCACATTATTTTGACATTTTATATTGCGGGAAGGATTCAGTGAAATTCCTTAGTTTTAACAGTCGTGTCCCGGATGTCAGTCATTATTTAGTCTCAGTCTTAATTTTGATGGTGAAGCCATGTTGTTCTCTCGAAAGATAACTTTGAACACAGTTAAATCTATATTAGTAAAGCATAGAAAAAAAACTGGAGGTTTGAAAGGGGGTACTTCGACAAATGCTTTTAACAGTATTTGGGGGTATTAAATTTACATTGAACCATTCTTTAATACGAGGATATACGGCTCGATGGAAGAGCATTGTGTATTTGCATGAATATCAATTTATCAGAACTACTGAACTATAAATCTAAGCATGCGCATAGCAATTGACAGAACTGTTGGATCGTAAATGTTCATAGGGACGATTGGTGAAATTATAAACTTTTGGAGATGGGAGAGAAAGGAACGTTTCACAAGTTTTCGAGCCTTCAAAAACAACCAAAGGAGCGTAAGCTATGTCATGGGGATTTTGACGTTTTGGGGGCACAACAGCCGCAATTTAAGTAATGATCCGCATATTAAGAAGGAAAGCGCTGAACGGCAATGCACGATGGAATGTCAACTTTTTTCATTGTTACAACTAGTGATCTCATTGGCCTAGACTCAAAAACCACTAAAAAGTTAAGGTTCAAGGTGCATAAAGTCTAATTTTTTTAAGGTTTTAAGTATTTTGAGACTCAATCGCACAACATGCAATTTTTAAAAGATATTGTATTTGGCGAACTTCATCAAAGAAGCAAAATTAGTAGCTATTGTCTTCCGCTATTCTGATTCGAGTTAAGTACGAACATTTCCTAAACTTTATTTGACGCAAATGGATTTTCTGTATTTTTATAATGAAATATAATTATGAACCATCAGCCTCTCCTCTATTCTTAAAATTAAAGATATTCTATGTGGGAAAGAGCCAATGCCGCAGAACAATGAAGTTTACTATAGTTCTTATGTGAAGCATTACTTGAAGCTTAAAGTACCTTTGTCAGACACGAAATGCTTCTTGAATGCTAAGAGGAAGATATCAAGCAATTTTCGAAGATAGCATCAACCATAATCTGAGTTTTAGCGAGTTTTTCACGACACAAGGCGATAAACTTAAAATTATTTGCCCACATTGTTTCAAGCCACAATCCATTTCCATCCTGACCATCTGCAACCCAAGACAATTATTTTTACTCTTAGAGCACTAGTAGAATAATTTTAAACAAAACTGGACCACTATTGTTGGGTTTTCACTGATATAAAGATGTCTTTGGGGGTTTTTAAAGTAACTGACTAAAAAAGGTGACACGGCTCCTTTAAACTTAATGTGTAGTATAACCAATAATTGTTCTTCGAGAAATAGAACACGACTAAAAACAGTAAACAAACTTATTGTGGAGCACCTTGTTATTGAAGTATAGCTTGGCTATGTTTTGATAAATAGTGCCTTTACATGGCTGATGTAATGCACACCCCGGAGGGTCATACGTTTAGTGTCACTACCATTAAACACGAGGCTATGAAGGATTAAATCGGCAACACTTAGTCATCTTTCTTTTTCTGAACAATTTGTAGAAGGTACTTAGCATTTTGTTTGCGGCATAGCGGCTGAAGAGTCTCTGGATCGACATAATTCCGTCGCAGCACTGAATCCAAAGTGGTAAGATCGTGCTCAGGAGTTATATATTGTTTTCAGTAACGACTTCATTCATACAATTTTGTGGAAATTTCGACTGAAAAACGTGAAAGAAATTAAACGACTGAGTGACAATAGTTGACAGTTTTCAGTTTAGATATTTTAACTATGTCATGCGTTTTACCGTAAACATGGACTGAAGCAAGCCACTGGACAACAAGCTGGGCAGAAATCAGTTCATGATTTTACTTACTTTTCTACATGTAAAACTGATTTCCTACATTTACCTTCTAAAGGATAATCCTTTGCGATATTCAAACAATTGTTTACACGCTTGCTATTTCAATACGTCTACTTCTCAGAGACTCAGAGATTTATGAGCAGTAGTGGTAAAAGGGGCATTGCATTGGTAAAGTCTTTTTATATAAGAAATTACGAAGACGTGGATGTTCAGTACCGCTAGGTGTATTTATTATCTTTCACCTGCAGGTCGTACGAAGAATCGCGAAAGAAATGGTATACTTCCCGCTTAGATTTATTCTGAATAAGTAAAAACAAACATTCTAAAAATAACATTTGATCGAGAAAGTGCAGTGATAGCGTCTTTTTATAATGTTCAAGTGTTTGAATGTTGCACATAAAATTTCTTTATTTAAAAAGTTTAATAACTAGCTATCTAAGTATAGCAGTAAAAGAATGCAATTTATTTAACATTACTCAGTCGATATCGCTTTAGGCTGCACTTTGAGTGCTGAATTGTTCGTGGTGGTCTAATCTTTTACTGAATAGCTTTCAAACATGCACCTGTCTTCCAATTCACTTCGCCTGAAGTCACCTTTTCTCAATTAATTCTCGCGTGAGATTTGCCATCAAATTTATGGTCGCTTAAAATTACCCACGCTCAGTGACTTAACACGGGGAATTCTTACACCAACTTTACATTTTTTTATGAAACTCCTTTCTCATCCGCGACGCACTCGTTTTGGGTTAACCTCAAAACACACAATAGCGTCTTAAGAAGTATTAGTGGTCATGTACAAAGCATTGTAGGGCTTACATAAATAATGAACACCATGGGCAAAACTATACGGACCCCATTACATATTTGCACAATGGAGGTCTTTCTAAATCGTTAAAGAATTCATAAGATAATCATTAAGCTGGGAAAAGTTGGCAGTTTTGGAATCTCGTATCGTTTAGTGCATTTACATTGTGTAGGCGTTTACTTGAATAGGTTTTATATAAAGTCACCAACTTTCTACTCGATTAATTACCAAGAAATGCTGATACGGTGTTAATTGATTGATTATGCCGATATGGACTGGCCATCAATCTAAATACAAAAAATTACTGCCGTGCCATACGGCTTATCGGCCCGCTATATGAAATTAAACGGTAACCGCGTGATAACATTGTACATGGTGCTCGGTAGAAACGAAATACTTTTTGGCGTAACGAACGGCAAATGAAAAGAGCTGAATCTATGTTTTGAATATTTCGACTTAATTTGGAGGAAAGAGGAACCTATCAATGAAAAGATATTTCAGAGTTCTTGATTAGGAAATTCTGTGGGCACTGAGGACTGAAGCACTTTCACGACAAGTTATCTGGATTTCATAAACCGTAAGTGCCTATTTATTATCCGATTCAGATACGTGTCGATCTCGCGTCATTTAAGCGAAATCGCCGCAGTTACGTTTTTCAGAATATTTAATCTAATTGGATTCAAGTATTTCGAAGAACGTGAAGCTTGCCTTGCAACTTTCTGCTGTTTACAAATCCTGAAACTAAAACACATTGTGTTCATGAAAATATTTGAGAGAAAGAAGGAATACGTTTTTAACAGTCAGCTTTGATAGTTTTTTTAATTTCTTCGGGTACGACTTTTTCTTCTGGCGCTAAGTATAAGAAAAAAGAGTTTTAAATTTAGAATTCTTGTTACTTTTATTAGGATTCTTAAAATTGATTGCATGAATTATGGGATTGCAAGTTACATTGAGCGTCACTGGAGCGAAACATAAATTAAAGTGTTTGAGTTAATGATACCGGGGTTCGTTGTTCTGGGGTTCTGTTCCATACATTTAAATACAACTTTGGGGGCGAAGAATATCGTTCGTTATACCGGGGACGATCCTACGTGCACCAGCAGCATTTTCGTTCGCGGTCCTTTGCTTTTTATTTACTTGTTATACAGGGGTTCGTTATACAGGGGTTCGTTATATTGGGGTTCTACTGTACAATGAAATAGCTTACGGTTTATCCAGATAGTAGTAGGAATATTAAATCAGAGTAGTGAAACAGCTAAATAACATTTCAGCAGTTTGAACTTTAGCCATTTCAGTGTTAAAGCAAATGTATTAGCAGTATTGTTCTCAGATTTTTCTTTGATCTGGAAAACTTAAGGTGGAAAATTAAGGGGGACTGCAGTTGAATTTTTTTGATATAACTAGAGGGCAAAAGACATACACATCTACACGAATTCAAATGTACACATGCACACGCAAAGGCACTTAAATGGTTGATAGCAGTCATTCTGTTATTTATGAAATACTAACTTTAAATTTTAATTTTCAATCACCTTTAAATCATAATTGTTCACAAATTCCCAAACATTCATTAACCATCCCCTTTTAGTCTTCTTTATAAACATTCTAAAAGCCACGAAACAAACCCAAATAAAACCTAAAAATAGACCTCTCATTTCGTGAAAGCCAGAGACAAAAGGCTAAAGAAGAAGAAACCGAACTATAATCCTCCACCCCCACCGGCCCCCCTTAATAGGGGAATGTACCTGTTAGTATACTTGAGGTTTCTGGGTTACCTGCTGCACATGGCGGGTGTTGAGGGTGGATGGAGGCCAATTTAACCTTGAAGCCTCTTGCCGGGCTGCTGTGATTCGTTATTTCACAGAACAACTGCAGATAATAAGTGCTGAATGAACCGCAACGCTATGCAATAAGTGTATCTTATTGTCTGCAAAGGATCATTGACGGCGGTGGGGCCATTTGGGCAATCATTTTTATGTATACTTCTGCCATGGAGCAAAATTCCAGCGTAGATATGGACATCGAAGTTGACTTAGGATTTCATAACAACAATAGGTATGATAAATGTTGACGTTTTACAAAATAACTAACGATGCTGATAAAGATTTCTGTCTGGACTTTTTAAGCAACAAATTTACTATGGAGTGATACCGCCACCAGACCTACATATTTAGAGCATTCAAGTATGCCGGCTTTTTAATTATATGGAAGCGATAATAAGCGTATGAATGAGGATGGGATTATCGCAGTTGTAAACACATTCAATTTATGCACTTAAACTGGAAAAAAAATTAAATTCAGGCTTGAAGCCCAAAGCCTGAATTTAGTTTTCAACCTTACATCATAATTGCATATATTGCACTCAGAACTGTGGAATTTTTTTATTCGTTTAATTTCATATCTGTAGTTCACATGAATCATTTTATACGATGTATTCGTCATCACAAAAAGCGTATCGGGAGTATCGGTTTTAGCAAAAGAGATATAATCTTTATTTTCATGCATTTATATAAAAGCACTGTATCAAGGTAAAGATTTTAGCGCACTGCCACGGTCAGTTTTCTAGACGTTTCAAAAACATTTTCTAATTAAGTATCACACAGAAGCGGAACATAATATTTCCAACTACCACCACCACTAAAGTAAAATAAATCAAAACATGAAGTCTTATACAGAAAACAAACAATTTAGAAGGAATTAAAAAACATTAAAGCGTTAACGAAAGCTAAGGATGAAATGCTTGTTCAATGCTTGGTATATCACTGTTAGAAGAAAAGAAGAACATTAAAAGTTATTTCAATTTTACTGGTTAATGACAACGAAGAAAATTGATGTGCAGAGGAACATTTGAGAAAAGTATATCGTTTGATTTACCTGTAAAGAGGAAAACCACAACGAACAAACAAGTACATGTGGTAGACCTGAATAAACAGATTCGGAGCTGAAGGGAATTTTGGTCATGAATAGATTTCCTTATCGATTCTGCGCTTGTATGGTGAAAAACAGGTCACGAAATATGGTGTTTATACGTAACGAAGTCAAATGACTTCCGTAAAATCTAGATTTAATAGTTTTCTGTTAAAATTTGAATTATAAGAAGCTGAACTACAGAGCGTGTAATTGAGGTTTAATTCTGCAGACATTTGTCTGTTTTCTCACGGTGATTTTGACATGTTTGGAAAACACATGTATGGAAAACTTTAAAACTACATTACACGCTTTGTAGACCAAATAAATCTCTCTAGAATCTCAATTTTACAATTCATAAATTTTTTACATTTCAAATTTTAAGGAAACCATTTGACTACGGTTTCCAGTTTTTCCCACACAAATACTGTTTGTCCCCAAATGATAATTTTCAAGATGGCGGAATATAACGCGAAACCTATTTTGAGCAAATTATAGTAAGTTAAAGATTGGTTTTAAAATGAAATTTGTTGCCTATAAAAAATTGAGTATTACAATTGGTGTGTCAATTTAAGATCATAATAGATAGATAGATAACTTTATTTCAACTCGGGTGGATGAGGCTGATTAGGCCTCTAGCAAGATTATGCTATAAATTTACCGAGATAAATAACATAGAACAATAAGAAAAATGAAATTAAAACATTACAAACAATGTGTTTTGTTCTTGTAAATTAAAGTCATTGCCAGGACAAACAACATTTTGCATCAGAAATGATACACTGTATCACATACAATCATAATAACAAGTATAAATTCATATACATGACTTTAATTAACCACACTCGTTGATTCCACCGCTGCAGGTACTTTGAGAATAAATAAAGTCCCACAATAATGAATATATAACTCAAAATGGCTGTACCTTGAAAAAAATGAAATATTTAGAGACCCCCTATCTTGAATAAAGCTTTAGATGACAAAAATTTCACGAATTTAAAAATGTTTGGGTTAACACGTAAACTTGGCATGCTACTTGAGTCGTAAAGCTAACAGTTTCTGAAAAATGATGTTCGTATTTAATAGCTATCTTATCACTATAAGCAAAAACACAGTAGTTATGTTGTTTCAATTTAAAGTCGACTTGTACTTTTCTGGCCCACTGATACTTATTGACTAGTTAATTGACTCTAGCGTCTTTAATCGGTCATGAATTGTCCGCTTTCGATTGCGATTCAGCATACGTATTCAAACCGACGCCATATTGTAATAACTGCTTTGGCATGGTCAGTCGATAACCATTGAGCTGCATATTTGAAGACTTGTATAGTCTTTATACCATAAATCCGAAGTATATTATAATTTTTTGTGTAAACGGCACCAAGGCGAGCAGAACCGACTTTGTGCCTTCTTCTTTTCTTTAGTTTTAATTGTATTTTAGACTTTTTTTAATGATATTTTTAGGTTTATACTTCTAACGTTCTACAGAGAGGATCGAATCATGTTTTCCCTATTACTCCTCCCCGTCATGTACTCCTCTGCTATATATCCCTTACTACACGACAAATATAAGGTATTCAAGGTCCAGTCCTGTTGGATGTTAGTTCTTAGCATTCTCTTTTCAAAATTGTAATGCGCATTTAAACAACATTTTGTTAATTTGCGCAATATAAATGTTTATTGTTATTATGTAATAACAGAAACCCATAAGTGGGTTGAAACGTGTAACACGCATTTCCAGCTTCCGAATATTCATTTTTTTGCTTAGTACCATAATTGGAAACCCGGCCCTCGGTCCCTCGAGATTGGAAGCAAGTTGTTCTAGCGAATTGATTGGTTAATATTTTTATCTTGCTCCAAATATGGCTGTAACTTCTTTACAAATTGAATAATCGGAAGCTAGTTTTGAAGCGTACAAGAGACAGTTGCACGTTTCAACCCACTTATGGGTTTCTGGTAATAATTAATAAGGTGCTATTAAATATTATTATTATTAAATAAATAAATATCCAGAACTCGTCAGTTTAAATTGTCGAGAACTGAATCAGAACGATTTATTCTGTAATTGTGAGGGCAAGCTGTTATAGTGTGTCGCATACTCTAAGTATCACGTTTACTATGACAACCGATGTTAACACGACGTTTATACATGCTTCAACGGCATAAAAGCCAAGCGACATGTTAGAAGCTCAACAGCGAAAAAAAAAACTTCGCAAGGTAGTTTGAATTGAAGTTTGAAGGTCCTAAAATAATATTTTTGGATTAAAAAAAATGACCTATAGGCTGGCGGTCAAATTTTCAAATTTCATACAATTGAAGCTCTAACCGATGAAGACCCTGCTTTGACAACTTAATTTGGTAACAAATAAGCGATAAATAAAAAAATGAGCGGTAGATCTGTATTCTTATTCATGAGTTGACAAACATGACGAAATTTCAAAGATACCAGGGTACTTTAAATGGCATTTTTATGCTCGCACTGTTGTATCACTAGATGATTTACAACGACCTGAAAAATTAAGTTAAGTATTATAGATGCATTGAAAAGGTTTTCAATTCATCTATATATAATACATCGAGCAATTTCCATACTCTGTCAAACTTCAAGTTTGTAAAACTGTTCTCGCAAGCTTTAAATCATGCAACAAAACAAACCGCATAACAACAAGTTCAACATCGTATTCATAGTTTTAAGCGTTTTTATTTCATTTTAATCTGTTTAAAAAGCTATAAATATCGCATTTAGAAAGGCTAAATTCATAACCGGTGCAGCCATTTAAAAGCACAGTGAACCACACAGAGGATAGTAGTCCTGTGCGTTACCCAATAAAACCTCGCACAGCTTCTCAGTTATGTCATGATAAATCTCTTTTTGCTAGTGAACAGCTATCGTTTTAGTGCTCAAGAGAATGATGACAGTTAGAGGACAAGAGGAGAACCAGAGATGGCCATGTCTTATAAAGAGGCGTCTAAATAACCGCTGGAGATGGCTGGCGAGGAAGCCTGTCAGAATATTGTTAGTACCGAATACTTTGAACATCACCATCTAATCATGTTCAGAAGACAACAAATCTCTTGAAAACGGTCGTTGAATTGTTTGGCTAAAACACCAGTCTGCAGTGATCCGAAATGGAAAATGTTTTATTCCATAAACTCCAGACAAATACAAGGATTTCGCCGGAAAAATTCGGAAACTGATCAGAAATGTTCGTACAACCTTCGAATAATATTTGGAGAATTTTCGTAAGTATTCGGGAATCGTCGGAAAGTTTTCGGAAAATTCAATAAAACTTCGCAACGAGTGTCGTTTATATAATAAACAAAATAAAACACGGCTTCTTGGAAAGATGACATTTCTCTTCTCGTGTTCAACTCGATATCTTACGAGTTCGCTGCGCACGAAGAGAAATTTCATATTTCCGCGCACCAATATATTATCTTCTATAACTTACCTCTTCATTTCACAACTTGCAGAATTCTTTTTTCCAAAATTCTTTTTCAGCGATCAAACGTTTAGGAAAATTGTTACAAGTTATAAAGTTAAGAAACGTTCAAAGTAACCCTTGGGCGGTGGTCTTTTGTCTTATTGCCTAGAGACAAATTGAATTGTGGAAAATTCTTGTCGCACTTTCTAAATCCTGTCCGTTCCTGTCTGAAAAGGCCCTGGGACGAAATAGTTTCTGTCGCTGCCAGAGATTTTTGCAGATACAAACAAATTTCTCTCTTGCTAAAATTATTGAAAATTTAATAACATTCTCTAAAATCCGGTAATTGTAATTAGGACGGCTTTGTTTGTTTTTGAAAACAAAGCTAGATATACATTTAATATATCAAGGACTTTGGTTGTTACAAAGTATTAACATTATATTGACATCGCTCAAAACACAGGAAATTGATTATTCTTTAACTCGAACGGAAGCAGCTTGCTTTGGTTGCATTCATAATGCGCAATAAAAGTAATGATTGTTTGTAAACTGAATGAAGTTTGACGGAAGCCATCAACCAGAGGAAATGTTAAGACTGGGTGAATGATAACAAATGACCTTTTTAAAGTTAGGTAATATATAATTATTACTTATCATCCAAAAAAAGCATTCAATAACTAGGAATATATTTCAAATTTTGATTGTTCACCCAAAGATTCTTCTATTTTCCTACAAACACTTCTTACAAGTAACGCTGCAAAATATTAATATGAAAAAATTATGCTCTTTGCTTTTTTCAGAATTGAAAGGCTTCTAATAGTTTAATAAAGGCTTGAAAATGATTTCGCTCATTATAAAATACGTCGAGATGCGTATACTGCCGTAAATCATTGTCAACAATAATTATTATCCATTTCGTTTGCCGACATCAAACAAAGCTTTTCTTGACAAGAAAAATGAATTGCAAGATTTTGTTATGTGAATGTTGAAAACGAATCTGAAAAAAACAAAACCCCAAAAATTGGATATTCAATCATAGTTTCTTTAAAATCAAACGGTTGGTATTTTTTTTATGCAGCAATGGAAGAGAACTTTAGGAAAGGTACGGTATTATTTTCGCGGTAAAGCGCTCTATTTATTTTACCATGAAGACATGTATGTCTTATAATATTGCATTATTCTTGTGCTTTCTGTAGAAAACAATTAACAATGGAAAGAAGACCAGCAGAGCTCGGGCGAATTGCCGCTGTGATATTTCTACTTATCAACTTCGGAGTTATAATATCTGAAAGTGTGGTCATCGGTAAGTAGGGCCTAGAGGGGAAATATAGGTAAATATATATTAAAAGTTTCAAGATAAGGGCTTGGTGTTTACTTTAAAGGAGTCATATGGTAATTTAGAGTTGGGTTTAGTATCTAAGCCACAAAATTGAAGTGTTTTGTCTTTTCGAGATAATTGGAAGTTAGTTCATTGGATACACGCAAAACACTTGTTATTTTTTTCCTCTTCTACTTGACTTTATTTTTACATTACTAGACATGTAACTCACAAGCATGTTCACTTTCCACTCAATTCCGAAAAGAATTCCTCGGCAGCAAATCGTGACAGCAAAAAGTTCATTTCGTTAAGAGTGCCAAGCAGTATATTTTCAAGAGACTGCGTTTAGTATTTACTAAATACTTGAGAACAGAGTCTAAAAGCTTTGATACCTGAAGAAGAAAAATAGAATAATTAAGTTGCGTAATAAATTACATTTATCCTTGGGGACAGATCATTTCTTGATGTGGCACCAAAACAATGGAACGAGATTTAGTCTAAAAGATCTTCAAGACGCATCTTTTTAAAAACCGCATTTTAATAGTTTCTAATTAGTTCTTAGCATTTGAAAATAGTTATTCGTTTTAGCATTTTCAGGTTTTAGTAACAGTTATTAGTTTTTATAATTTTCTTATTAGCTCTTAGCATTCTATAGACTTTTTTAAAATTGTAATGCGCATTTGATCAACATTTTGTTAATTTGCGCAATCAAAATATTTTAGTTTATTATAATTTATATTTTATAATTATCCTTTATTGTGTAATAACACCGGTATTTCCTTTTTGTTACCACGCTAGACGATCCAAGATCCACAGTTATCTGTATTGCGAATAAAACCTTAGATAACGTGTCGTTTGAAAGGGACATCAGGGCCGGTGTCTTCACAGCCTTGGAAAATTCTAACAGCGTGGCGAGATGCGTGCGTCAAGCGTGCAACAGACGTGGTGGTGACTTGGCCTTTCTGCTGGGGCAAACCTGCTACATGGTTACATGCTATTCGAAAACTTCGTGCAAAACTATCAAGCCAAGAAGTCCGAGTGCATTTTCTGCTTCTCTCACGCCGTACACTTGGTTCGGTAAGTTCGCAGTTCATGGAGTTGTCATGTTAGAGGAAAAAATCACTTTAAAAGTACATTTACACTACGGAAAAATTGGATTCGGACCCGTGTAAATGATCCGCATTATGTTTTTATCGGATCGGTCAGAACCCCTTTTTATTTTCGGTTTTGGTACCATAGGTCCCCAATTTTTAAATTAGAGCGGTTATCAATTGAGTATCGAAAGTAATTTAGCTGTTGCTTTGGTTTTGCATTGCATTGCTACGCTTTGTGATTGGCTAAAAAATCTCGCGCCACTTTCTCAACCAATCAGAAGTAAAACCAAAACCAATCGTATCTTACTCGCACGTGTTTTCCCGCGCTTGGCGCCGGTGACTTGTATTTGCTTCGCTTTCTGATTGGTTCATTGGATTGGCTGCGTCTGTTGTGATTGGCCAGAGTGGTTACTTTGGTTTTGATTTTAGGATACTCAATTGAAAACCGCTCTATATAATTGGTACCAAACCCGAAAAGGACATGGTTCCGGACCCATCTTTTCGTTTTAAGAGCACTGTGTAAAGACTTCTCCTGTCCATACCTGCTATTTTAAAATAGGCCTACACTTACAAATGAAATTAAAACTGATCCGTTAGAGCAAACAGCACGTTCCGAACCGTGTCCTCAAGAAACATTTTTGGCAAGCCCTGCCCAAACATTGTTTATATAAACGGTCAAACCGATATTTGGACGAGTCCGGGGCACCTTTTTCTGTAGTGAAATGCATTTTTTAGAAAAGGAGAGAGGGACGTTTATGAGAGAGAGGGGCGTTTTATTTCATTCCTCTGCAAAGAGTTCTGGTTAGAACACAACTTACTACATCCATAAATTTAGTTCTCATTCATTTCCTTTATAGTTTTCTTTGTATTGCTCGTATTTTTCTAATTTATTTTTAAATTTCATCCACAAACTTTATCAAAAGCTGAAAATGAAATACATAGCTCGTGTTTGTGTTTCTGGAGTCCAGGAATCGGTAAGAGAAACTAAACGTCTGTATTATTTTTGTCTTTTAGATGCCGCTCCGGTTTTTACTGACATCCCGGAGGTGCTTGAAGTCAAAGAAAACAACCAGCGAGGCCAGATCGTTAGGAACATTTATGGGCAAGCAAGGAGCCGCTGGAATCAAAATGCGTCTATAAAATATAACATTATAAAAGGTACTAGCGTAAGAAATACCAGAGGTGGAAAACGGTTAATTTGACACTTTGTGCAACAGCGCGAGACTAGCATTTTTCTGCAAACCCGAGACTTTCGACTTTCAAAATAAGAGACGGAGACTCTGCGACGGCTTGACGAAAAACTCGAGACTCCTACACGTGGAGAACCGCTTAAAAAAGCGAGAGTGCGAGACCAGTGAATATCGGCTAAAATTGTGCGAGACACATCATAATTTTTGAAATGCTATTCTTGGTTTTCACATAACGTCATAAAAATTCAAAACTCTTAAGTATACATCCTACAAAGCTGTTTCTAACATGGTATGTGGATACCAGTGTTATAATCTTTTACAAAAAGTTTCAGGTTTCAGACAATGCTTTGCTTCCGATTTACAAAGGTTTTAAATGTGTCACGCAATTCGTCACGCTATTTCAGATAAGCCGTGAAAATAAACAAAATTGAATCAGCTGAAAGTTATTGTTTGCATTATAAGTTCTCTATAAGCCGAGTTAATGGAGCTTATAGCAAATATAATATTTTTTTACTTGATTTTTGGTGTAATTAAGACTTTGAAGTTTTGGCCGCCAAGTTTGTGTTTATACGTCCCCTACTGGAGACGGGACCGCCATTTCTACGTGGTCATCCGAGCCACGTGAATCAAATCACCTTCGCCCTCAGTTATTTTATTTTATTCGAGCCCGCGATCTCCCGTTCAGCAGAACAGCGCTCTAACAACTGAGCCAACACTGCACTGATATAGCATACTTTCCATGTTTATAATATGTTCAACTGCTTTTACAATTTAAATGAGAGGTGAGATCGCTTCTCAGACGCTTTAAACAACCGTTGTCGGTCGATTTATGACTTAATTTATGATTCGATAATTTTGCGCTTGCCTGATGCATTATATAATTCTGTTAAGCGGAGCAGGGTTGGTGAAGTAAGTGAGAGCACTCGCCTTCCACCAATGTGGCCCGGGTTCGATCCTCCGTCTCGACGTCATATATGGGTTGAGTTTGTTGTTGGTTCTCTCCTTGCTCCGAGAGGTTTTTCTCCGGGTACTCCAGTTTTCCGGTAGTTTCTTGGTGTTGCGGATGGTGTGATCACCAAATGACGTAAAACAAAAGATTCAAAAGACACTGAACAATACCTACACCACAACACAAAAGCTAACCAACAATGGCTTCCGCAACACCAAGAAACACCCAGTTTTCCCCTCTCGTCAAAAACCAACATTCTAAATTCCAATTCGATCTGGAACGCACGTGCACGTTTGAACGAGCTCCTGAGCTCTGAGGTGCTGTGTGGGAAAATAAATAATTACGTTTACATTCGTTCTTTTTTATCTTCACTTATACTTATGAGCTTTATAACAGGAAAAGTGCCAAAGAGCCAAATTATATATTTGCATTTTCTGTTTTCTGCAGGAAATACTGGAAACGCATTTGAACTCAGACCACATCCTAGTGGACGAAGTGCATCGCTACTGGCATCCAAGAGGCTGGACCGAGAAACAAAGTCGTTATACAATATAACAATTCAGGCTATCAACGCCGATGAAAACAAGACAAGCACTAAAATGATCCAAATCAAGGTCACGGACGAGAACGATAATGCACCGGTATTTTCACGCCACAACTATTCCGTGACAATATTTAGCAACCTCTCTTCAGGTTCCGAAGTGTTAAGAGTTAATGCTACTGACGCAGACATGGGTGAAAATGCACGCATCTGGTTTTATCTGATAAATCACCGGACCTTATTTCGGTTGCTACCGCAGACTGGAACGATTTTGCTGAATCAGAAAATTAGAGTGGACCGCACGCGCTCATACACATTGTTCGTGGGCGCAAGAAATGGCGCGCACAAGACTATTACCACTGTTCGAGTGCGGGTGCTGGCAATGAATGAATACAGGCCATTCTTTGAGAATTTAAAATACACGATCCAAGTCTCTGAGGCACTAAAAACCGGAAACTCGGTGACAAAAGTTCAAGCACGTGATTATGATTACGGCACCAATGGAGAGCTCAACTTTACCATCATTTCAGGAAATAAATCGTATTTTAGAATAGACGAGTATGGTGTTGTACGGACCCGAGAATCACTACTCAAGCTTGGAGGTTCAAACTGCACGTTAACGGTTGTTGTTAGTGATAAAGGCACGCCTCCAAAACGCTCCTTGGATATAGCACAAGTGTTTATCACAATCACAGAGATTAAAAAGGACAAAGTCAAGTTTGATTTGCCCGTATATCATGTATCGATAGCTGAAAATACGCCAATTGGAGCTACAATTCTAATTGTTCGAGCTGTCACTGGGATGAAAACGACTAGAATTGAAGGACCAACGCAACTGGCAGAGCGTCGACTGGACAGAAAATCGAAAAGAGTGGTTTACTCGATTGGAAACGCAGACGGATATCAGTACTTCAGTATCGGTAAACACACGGGCGAGATCAAAACCAAAGTAGCCATGGATTATGAGAAAATAAAAAACTACAGGTAAGTTGTGAATAAAAAATATTAACTCACCATCACTCTTGTATGGACTGGAATTCACTTTGTGTTTTTTTTAATTCATTTTAAGTTCTATCGCCAAAAGCTCGTATTAAATCATTCATTGTAAAACATTTGTTGTATTACCATTAGGTTAGCACTGTTTGCGAAGGATACAGAGAAAAGAGACGAGAGCGGGCACCCTGAAACAGGTAAATACGATGACAACTTGTATCAAATAGATAAGACTTTTGTTCCAGTTCTTCTTCAATCTCCAATGAAAGCTTCCTGTGTGTTAATTCAAGCATTGTTAGACTTACGCCATCTTGGCATTTATTTTGTTGCAGATACGACCAATGTCTATATAAATGTACTAGATCTCAACGACAACGCCCCTCGCTTTGTGCTCAACACTTACCAGAAGGTGATCAGCGAAAACGTCTCGGTGGATACGGTAATACTTGGAGTAACAGCAACGGATCCCGACGTTGGAACAAACGGTCAAGTGCGCTACTTCGTGGCAAGTGGCAACTTGAATGATACCTTTGCCCTGGACAACCATGGAGGTTTGAAACTTAAACGAACACTTACCAGACAATTGTCGGATTTCTTCAATTTGACAGTTTTTGCCTCGGATAACGGAACCCCACCGATGGTCTCCAAACCCGCGTTTGTTTACATCAAAGTTCAACGCGCTTTTGGGCATTGTGCAGACAGACTAGTTTTTCCGAAAGCGGTGTACTTGGCTGACGTCAACGAAAGTTGTCCCGTTGGCACGGAAATCCTGCGAGTGCGTGCTACAATGGGCAAATGTGCTTACAAAGGCAAGATAAACTATTTTCTGACAGAAGTTCGCGACCCACAAGTTGAACAATATTTTTTTGTTAGACCTCAAACTGGCACTATAAAGCTTATCAGACCGCTGGATTTTGAATACCGGGATCGGTATCCATTTGAAGTCGCAGCTGTAGGTGAGTAAGACAAACACGAAAATAATACTGTACTTACAGAACACAAAGAAGGGGTATCAAGATAATTTTCAAAGAGAGAATAAATCGTTATCAGAGTTTTAGCAGAACACGAAGCGAAAAAAAGCTATAAACATGAAAAAATCGATCGGTTGATTGATTGTTGGCTTAGTAATTGTTTTTTTTTTGGATTGATTAGTTGATTGTTTGACAAATGGATTGATTGATTGGTTGATTGGTTAATTGATTGTCTGGTCTGTTAATTGACTGATTGATTTGTTGAATGATTGGTTGAGTGATTGATTGATTGGTTGGTCAATTGATTGATTTATTGATTGGTTGGTCTATTGATTGATTGATTGGTCTATTGATTGATTGATTGGTCTATTGATTGATTGATTGATTGGTTGAATGATTGATTGATTGGTCTATTGATTGATTGGTCTATTGATTGATTGATTAATTAGTTGATTGATTGATTGATTGATGGATTAGTTGATTAATTGATTGATTAATTAGTTGATTGATTGATTCACTGACTGACTAAATGACTGTGACTGACTGGATGATTGATTGATCGCTTGATTAATTGTTTGCCTGGTGATTGTTCGATTAGTTGCTGTTTAAATGATTGATTAAATAATAGATTGATTGAGTGATTGATTGACTGATTGATTGATTGATAAATTTTTTGGTTGATGATTAAGTAATTGATTAATTGGTTGATTGGCTGATTAATATATACTATAGATTGATTGATCGATTGATGATTGACTGATAGATTGATTTATTGGTTGATTGATTGATTGATTGACTGATTGATTGATCGAGTGACTGATAAATTGATCGATTGACAGATTGATTTACATTGCTCTGATTTTGTTTTCTCTGCTTTTTAGATATCCGAACTCAAACAAATGTGGCCACCGTACAAGTTCGCATCCAGGTACTTGATGTGAATGACAACAAGCCATATTTCCTCAAACGGCACTACAAAGAACTAATCACTACACAGCCAGAACCTGGAACTGAAATCACAATGGTGAGGGCGGCTGATATGGACCAAGGCAAGAACAAGGAGCTGGAGTACGCTCTGGTCAGTGGAAGTGGCGGCTGTTTTAGAGTAAATTCAAAGTAAGTGAGTTTAACAGAAATAAAAGTTGACGAAGAATTTTTTGAAACTTTCCCTGATTTTTCCTTACCAGACATTTTTTCGAAAAATGAAATAAAGCATATAGATCACCATGCTCGCGAAAGAGTTGCGATAGAGAAAAGTTGCCCTATTTATATATCCATGTAGTACTTGCCTATCACGCGGGCGATTATTTGATCGGTTCACATTACTTTTCGCGGTAGTTTGGAGCATAGGGATTCCATGAGGAACGATTCGATAATGATTTACTATAAAGGCACCCAACCTCAAATGACACAGACTCAAAAAGCTTCTTGCGTGCATGATATCAAAGTTAAAATTTTATGGCCATGATTAATAAAGAAATAAAAAACGCGACGAGTGCATTAAGGTGATGTTACACGGGACGATTCGCGACGACGATGTTTAGCGCAACAATGTTGCGCTAAAAGTTGACGCCGTGTAACATAGGTGCGAGGACGATTTTCTTCGCAATTTTTGTGTTGCGAGTTTTTGAATCAGCAACTTTAAGCGCAACATTGTTGCACTAAAAATCGTCGTTGCGAATCGTCCCGTGTAACATCACCTTTATTGAGTTATATAAGCACGCGGGAATTTTTAAGAACACGCCTCCCACTCCCCCCTCCCACTCCCCCCCCCCCCCCCCCACTAGCCCCTCCCACTCCCCCCTCCCACTCCCCCCTCCCACTCCCCCATACACCTAAATTACTTAGGTGAAAGGTCGGAAGCACAAGACTTAAGATTGACGACCGGGCTATTTTTCAATTTTAGCAATTCTCAACAACAGTATTACGCGACCGTCTGCACAGTACATTTAGACCGTACAAAAGTTCACAAAAACAAGTTTTTCTCCGTCTACAATAACTAGTACGACTACTTTCCAAATAAAATACAGTTGTTGCTTGTCAAAAATTGCCCGAGAAACTGATTTGTTCAGAGCTCCGCTAAAACGTGTAAGATAAATAGATTATTCAGCGTAGTGTTGTGTAATACGATGGGTATTTTTACGAGTCAGTTTTAAACACCAGCCGCCGATTACACAACGTTCTGCTGAATATTTTTTTATTATCTTTTTTAAAAGTGTTTTTTTCTGGACGCGCGATCAGAAGAGTGTAATAACATGTCATACATGTCATATTTGAACTCGTTTTAATCTAAAATACTATGTCGTAAAATAACCTGTATTCTTATCACCAGGACTGGAGCCATTTCAACGATCAAGAAACTGAAAGAACAAAATCTACGTCTGTTCAACATAACTGTGTCGGTCATGGATCACGGCAAGCCGCCGCTGAAAGCAGTACACCAGGCTCATGTCTCGATCTTGGTGTTCACTCCGCTCCAGTCTACTGTCATTCTCATGGAAACAAAGCCCACCTCCATCACTATACGGTTTAACTTGAGGTACTTGGCGCTAAACAATATTGCCAAATATGGTGTTATCGTGCAAGAGTATGCCGACGAAGAAAAGAAATGTAAGTATTTAACTTTAACTTTAGGCTTCTGAAAGAGACTGTGTTCTGGCAGATGTATCGTAGCTAATCGTGTTTTCATGATTATAACCATTTATCTTGAAATATGAACAGAAAATTGCCAAAAGTAATGAAAGCAAAGAAATAATAACTGAAGGGACAAAATATTGGTTAAAAAATTCCAAATTCTTCGAGAATGGCAGTTTTGAATTCTTGACCGCTTGTCATGAAATCAAATTTGATGAACTGTAATCCACTTCCATCCTTGCAATCCTGTACTTTATCTCCAAACGGCTTCTCGATTGTGCTCTATAGAATCTTTTTATCTAATTAAGTAGTATATTTGGTGGCATTTGGCAATATAACATGGAACTAAGGTAACTGACTGAAATTTTGTTATTTGATCATGAATAAATTCATAAGGCAATTTTTTTACTGTGATACATTACGCCTCCTAAACAGAGGTTGTATGCATGCGTAAAGTACCACAGAGTTCCGAAAATAGCGGCCCGCGTTACTTTCGTAATTAGCAGGCCTAAGGGGCCGCAACTTCCGGGTTGCCGCTACTTTCGAGTAGCCGTTACTTTCGGACAGCTGAAATACGTGAGTAATTGAAGAAAAAAGATAATGGTAAACACAACCACGGAATAGGAATGTCACTTTAATTCTCTCTTTCTCATTGATTCTTCGGTATTCTTCGGTATTCTTCGGTATTCTTCGGCATTCTTCGATATTCTTCGGTATTCTTCGGCATTGTTCGGTATTGATCGGTATTCTTCGGTATTCTTGTACAGTGAAACACTTAAGCTATTCCATATGCATGGAGACGTCACTATGGTAGCCCGTTATTTTTGGGTAGCCCGTTACTTTCGGATCGGCCGTTACTTATGGAAGTTACTAGAAAGGTCCGAAAATTAACGTTACTTTCGGGTAGCCTTTACTTTCGGTGGGCCGCTACTTTCGGAACTATACGGTATAATACACAGGTAGCCCAGGCGCGCATAGTGGGTATCCTGTGTAGCCGTTACTTTCGGCGGGCCGCTACTTTTGGAACTCTACGGTATAATACACAGGTAGCCCAGGCGCACATAGTGGGTATCCTGTGTAGCCGTTACTTTCCGGGGGCCGCTACTTTCGGAACTCTACGGTATAATACACAGGTAGTCCAGGCGCGCATAGTGGGTATCCTGTGTAGCCGTTACTTTCGGGGGGCCACTACTTTCGGAACTCTACGGTATAATACACAGGCAGCCCAGGCGCGCATAGTGGGTATCCTGTGTAGCCGTTACTTTCGGGGGGCCACTACTTTCGGAACTCTACGGTATAATACACAGGCAGCCCAGGCGCGCATAGTGGGTATCCTGTGTAGCCGTTACTTTCGGGGGGCCACTACTTTCGGAACTCTACGGTAATGCATCTTTATCTTTTTTAGTCAAAAAAGATACAAAGAAAGCACCTACCACATGGTACCATGTAAACAAAGTGACCAAGGAAGGTCATTCCTATCAGCGGTACATCACCAAAGAAATAAAATCAAACCTGGATATCAGAACAGATAGGCTGCTGGACGTAAATATCGGCGATGAGAAAGACTGCGACAGCAAACGAGGAGATAAGGATTATTGCAACGGGCCTTTACAAACGGGTACGAAATACAGGTAAGTTTAATGACCAGTATTTCGATCACCAATCTCTAGTATTTTGGCTTTTAATTCGTTATTTGTTGTGATCCAAATGTTGTAAATAAACCATCTGAAAGCAATGGTCACACGACATATCTCCGCGATATGGCCGGTACTTTACGCAGTGGGCAGTAGCATCCGTGGACAGCTGTTTCGTCCTGGCCTATGTTAGGACTCATCAGCATGACATAGCCGACGGACTCCTGCACCATCCGAAAGCCGTGTTCAGGTGCTGTTTGTATGCACATTTTTAAGCGCCAGCTCCACTCTACACATGTGGTAGCTGTTGGCAACTACCAGTGTGTAGGGCACTAGAGTTTGATAGTTCGCTGCCCCGTTCCCAGGCGCAGGAAAAGCGCGGGGCGTCATGCTGTGTACGTCCCATATCACCATGCGCACCGCGATTGAGCAGGGAGCGGCACCTGGGAACAAGGCAGGATGATTAGATCATTTGTTAACCGCGGTTAAACAAAAGAAATTTGCAAAAGCTAAGCAAAGTACTTAAAAGTTAAGGTTGTCATTTTCACTGTTTAAAGTTTAATATATTACCAATACACTGTCAATTTACCAAACGTTTTGAAAGTTTACCAAAAAAGTTCTAAGCGTTTAAAAACTGTGAACTGCAGAATTGTCGGCGTCATTTGCCAACATAATTTTGATCAGGGGCAAAGAGTTTTGATCAGTTTTCAACGGAAAAAAGCTCATCATTTTGAGAAAAATTAAAAGATAGTAACGTCAGCTATTTTTTTTATACATCCTTACCCATATTTCCATCTAATATTAAATAAAATCCCACTAAAGAAAACGAAAAACGCCTCGGACGTTTGACCGCGGTGGAGATCATTAGTCGCTGCCAACCTCGTCCTCAGGGCTTTCTCCGCTTTCAAGTGTCGTTTCAACCTGACCCTCGTCCCTAGGGTCTCTGTTCTTCCCGTCCTCCTAGAGCGAAAGAGAAAGACCCTGGGGAGGAGGTTGGTGTAGTTTCTTCAGTAAAACACTTATGGTGCGCTCGATTGGGTATATTCCGGAATAAAAACATTTTAAAACATATTTTGCTAACACAGGAATTTCATACTTTAAATGATCTTTAACCTAAGAAAACTTTTGTAGAAGACAACTTAATATTAGGCTGTCCTTCCATTGTTCTTGCAGATTTCAGCTACGAGCCTACCTCAAGTCTACTGGGCCGTTTAAGGTTGTGGAATTTCAGGACAGCGATCTGTCAATTCCACACTTCACAGGTATTTCTAGGACACATGAAAGGGAAGAAACGGAACGTGTGCTAGTGCAAATTGATAACACTTTGAATAGTTGAAGAAACCAAAATCATTTAACTGCTGTCAAATCGTTCGGTTACTTTTTCGTTTTCGTTTTTCTATTTTAATAAATGCAACACAGAAACTTACTTATGAGTATCTGGTTAAACCAAAGTTCCTTTAAGACCGTTTAACATATATTTTGACTGATCCTTTTCATAAAAATAGGGCGTTTTTCTCGCGGTTTTCCGGTGCGTTTATCAGCCTTTGGTCGAATCTTGGTACCCAGGCCCTGATTTCCAGGAAAAGGTTCGCGTTATGTGCATGTGTCCGCGTTATTAAAAAACCGGCTCAAGCTATTCTGGTCCCTACAGTGGACCACTGGAATGTTTAAGTATTGTTCCACATAAGAACGATAGCAAACTTCATTGTTCTGCGGCATTAGCTCTTTTCCGCATAGAATATCTTTGATTTCAAAAATAGAGGAGGAGCTGATGGTTAATAATTATATTTTATTATAAAAATAAAGAAAAGCCATTTGCGTCCAATAAATTTTAGGAAATGTTCGTGCTTAACCAATCAGAATAGCAGAAGACAATAGCTAATAATTTTGCTTCTTTGATGAAGTTCCCCAAATACAATTTCTTTTAAAAATTGTATGTTGTGCGATTGGGTCTCAAATTACTTGAAACCTTAAAAAAATTAGACAAAATGCACCTTGAACCTTAACGTTTTAGCGGTTTTTGAGTCTAGACCAATGAGATCATTAGTTGTAACAATGAAAAATCTTGACATTCCATCGTGTTTGACATTCCATTGCCGTTCAGCGCTATCCTTCTTATGCGGATCATTACTTAATTGTCAAGGGGGTGGGATTAGAGATCAGATTATCCCCAAGCAGACCTTAAAGGGGAAGGTGAGTCTGCGCAATGAGTTCCTGTATGTCAAATTTCTTTTGTCCCCTCCCGGATCGCGGCAAGTTTTATCGCGCTTGCACTCGTGTCGAACCACGCGAGGTAAACAAACACACGATCGATTTCGCTTTTAAATTCCTCCCCAACTTCCACCACTACTGGAAGACATCGAATTTTTCGAAGGTACGACTAACAAATCGCAGAAATAATTTAACAAAAATCTAGCCAAGTAAATATACTCTAACTAATTTGTAAACTTGAGATTTATCCTTCCACGCAATACGACGGGATGGAACGGATTGCAGCGAATTCGACAGTAATGGCCGCCAACTTGATAAAAAGCCACCGGACGTTTTTCAAGTTGTTAGTACCCAGTACTCACCCGCCATCCTCGCGACATAGCCCCTTTAACCATTTCCTTAACAGGGTTAAACTTTGCGTCGAGTAACATGATCTTAACTGTTTTAGTCTGTTGACAAAATTCTAAGGTATAAAATATTCGAATGAAAGCTAGTGCTACAGAGCAGTGTTTTAATCGTTAATTTTACTTGACTAACTAGTTTTTGTGGCAATTTCGACAGCTTTACCATCACCGGAGGCTGCGTACAATAAGGAAGCAGGGAGCAATTATGACGCAGTGGTATACAGTGTAGGAACATGTCTGGTGCTTGTCATTATGCTGGCATTTTTAAGAGGATTTTATCGATTAAAACTCGACAGGAAAAGGTCAGTCGGATTTCTATTTGTGCCAAATCAGCACTTTAGAGTCGGTTAATTTTATGCAGTGGATAAACTGCTGTACTCAATTATCACTGAGTACATTTATTCACTGAAAATGTAAAAGGTTTCTAAGAACTTCCAAGTGATTAAAAATTCGTCCACCGGAACTAAAATGACGAGTACTGTACAGCCCCCGAAAAGATCTAGCTTGCTAATACAGCCGCCTCTTATTGCTTCCGTCCGCCAGTAGGGACATGTATTCGCAGGTTAGAAATAGTCTCGAGTCCAAAATAATCCGTAATCCCGAAATGATCCAAAAATTGACCCCGAAATGATTCCCAATTTCTGTTTTCACATTGATCACAAAATGAGCCCCAAGTAATTTTAGGAATGGCGTTTGATTTAGAGGAGTTTGGAGGAATTTGGATTCTAAACATCAGGAACGAAGAGTTTTAATTTTTCACCCTCTCATGTCTGTCACAGATCATTTTTGCTTGTCACAATACATTGCGGCCTTTAACCGATCGCTCTTCGAAATCATTCTTAACCATTCATCGCACAACTATTTTGGATGTTGGGGAGCATTTGAATCGGATGGAATCCAATATCTTATGTAACCCTTACTTAAATTGTAAAGTGAAAATGAACACATACACATGAAAATCGCGCTGCACTAATGCATTAATCATTCTCATCATTTAACTGTAACCACAAACTTGTTTTTATTACATAAAATTCTCCACTTCTTACACAGTGAAATTACTAATGCATTTTAATGCATCATTTTCATTATTTAACTGTAATAATAACCAAGTGATTTAATTACATAAATTTAATTCATTCCCTCATGCTCGTGTAAATTGCGCTTTATAATACATTATCATCTAATTCCCATCATTTATAACCACTAACATAATGTTATTACATAAAATTCTCCACTTCCTACACATTCAGTGTTCCAACTAGAGCAGAAATGCGCGGGAAGATGAAGAACTGTGAACATTCAACACTGACTTGGTGCGTATGGACAAATATAACAACTAAGCGATCGAAACTAAACATCAGCGAGAGACAAAAACCAACATTAAAAAAATCAATCATTATTCTTTTACTGAAGTTTGATGTCAAATCATCTTTAATTTACGTCGACTTGAGTAGTTATTTCCTCAATGAAAAACGGACTCCATCACTAAATGCATGGTTAAAAGTCGAGTCAGGTGGATTTTCACTTTTTACGTGCTTGCGGCGTACATTTCGCTGGCTTAACGTACGTCAATAATGGCTTTCGAAAACGTAAAATGTAGAACGCGTGCAGTGTGGTTTACGCAAGCCCGGCGTTTATCGTTTTTTACTTTATCTACACATAAAAGCCAGTTAGATTTACGTTCGTACGCAAGAAAAGTTATGCAACGGTGAAAATCCAGGTCAAGGCTGTGATTATTAGGAATAAATATTGCTACAGTTGACAAAATATAAAATAATCCTTCGAAGAAACCTTTGCTAAAGAACTAACTTCACATTCAATTTGTTACTGTTGATAAGCACAATTGTCCCAATTCGGTTGCGAAAATTACTTAAAGGCCCATCGGCACTTACCGTGATTCATTGCGGGCGTTCTAGAATTTCCGAGGCCACGAAAATCAAATAATTTACATACAACAAGTTAGCAACACGTGTACCCGGCGTCGAGCATCCGTTAAAATTCTTAGCTTATTTCTCATTTTTCTCCGACGGTTTGCCGCACGAAAAAAATAAATAAGAAGAAAAACTAGACACTTTACGTCGGTCAACCATGTTGACATTTCACGGATCAACAATAAGGGCCGTCACGAACCTCTTAATTCTGAAGTCATCCATAGGCTAATTAGAATTAACTGTAGTTAACTGCGTGGTGTGACGCAAAGTCGACCTAAAGCACTAACAGCATTTTTTCCGAATGATAAAAATAGACTATCACAAAGCATCATGGGATCAAAATGCGGACAAACATTTCGATTCGACTGCTTCGCTTCGCTTCACTTGCTTCTCGATGTTAGTTATTTTTGAAGAATGGCAAAAAGGAATGCAACAAAACACTATTGCACAGGAAAACAAGACAAAACACATGAAAGTGCTTTCTTGTTTGTCCGCATTTCAATCTCATCATCTCCATGCTACTACAGTTAGGTTGATGTCACGTAACTTGAGACCAACTTAAGTTAAACTTTAGTTACGTCGTAGATGTGACCGCAGCCACTGTGAGTTGACATTTGAATCTTACCATCGATAACCGTGACCGTTCGACCGGAATGAATAATGCTCCCTGGAGGTGAAACAACTGAACTTGAACTTCTCGGCTCGCCGGCGGAGTCATTTTTGCCAGCAACTATGTGAAATATTCCATGGAAGTTGAAGAAGGTTTTCCCCGTCCCTGGCCGTCGAATGTTTTTCGATGCAAACTTCTGAAGCCGATAAAACGTCCCCCGCCAGCGGAGCTCACTAATTATGCCCGATGCAAATCAGATACGCCGACAGAACAGCCCACAAAAAACAAACACTTCTCGGCTCGCTGGAGGCCCGGGGGGCTGGAGGTTTCGTTTTAAGCGGCATCGACCTTAAACTTTCAGTAAAAATAGCAGGAGGTTTACCGCGTCCCACGATGTGAAAATGGTTTCGATGCGAACTTTCGAAGCGGAGGAAACTGCCTCGGCCACTGGAGTTGCCTGGAGCTACACTAAGGCGGGTTGAGCATGTTATACGGGCTTTTGATATCTAACAGGACGGTTTCTTGGGACTAATAAATTTTCAAATTAATGTCGAACGAAATTTCAAACTCAGTGTTCATTTCTTTCTGGAGATGAGAGGCCAAAATTTCACTTCCCGAGAGATCGCATTTATCCGGGTCCAAATCGAAATAAATGCGCGGTGCATCACGGTAAGTGACGATGGGCCTTTAAGGATCATTTCGGGATCAGTTTTCAAAACGTTAGGGAATCCTTTCGGGATCACTTCGGCATCATTTCGGGGTCGATTCGGAGATCATTCGGTGGCAGTACATTAACCTGCCTCGTCCTAAGGGGCTCCAATATGAGCCAACTCGTGAATACGCAACTTTCGGACCCTCCCCTTTTCAAGATGTTTTGCATCACCGACCCCCCACCCCCTGCGTTTAATTCTCCACCCCACACTCCCTCCTATGTCGTCCCCATGGGTAAGGCAGGTGACCACTACACATCGCGGGTTCAATGTCCACCGACCCTACCCTCTCCTAGGCGTTTTGCTCCACCGACCCCCAGCCCTTGCGTCTAACTCCCTACCCTCCCCTCCCGAGCAGCGAGAGTGAAATTTTTCCCCACTTCAAAAACTCATTCAACGCTTCGCGTATTCACGAAAATAAATACATTATAATTATATTTTTATAGGATTCACGAAGAGAAGAAGAAGCGGATTTCATTTCCAATAAGCAACCCACGGTTTCAGGAGCCAAATTCGCCAGTTGAAAAGATCCAAAACCCGGGTCCCGCCAAGTAAGTAGTAATGGTTATTTTCAAATAAGAAACAACAAAAAAGGAAGTGTCAACTCAGTGCCTACATCAGGATTCGTAAAATCCCCCAACTGCATTTGTCTCGTAATTCTTTCACCATCACTGACAGGACATTAATTATGTTTTTTGGTGTGTGTGGGTTTTTTTTGTCGCTCAATTAAAGTGCCTATGAAATGAATTTTTTTTCTTCGTTTTTCATTAGTTTATTATGCCCAAAGAACGAAAACAATAATCATTTCCCGAGGAAAAGAAAGAAAATCAGTTTTTTAGCCTCTCGAAGATGCGTCACTTCGGTTGAAAAGTGGCTCCAATTTTTGGAGAGCCTGGGGGCGAGTGGGCGTGCGTGATGACGTAAATTACGTAAATAGTATGACACATTGGTTTGTTTACGCTATAATTTAGCGTGATGGTCATTTTGCCAACGTTTTTGGCTGTACAAATGTCAGACAGCGCCTAATTTGTTTCTTTACAGTCCTCTGAAGGTGAAGAGGATCAGTTTCGGATCACTCTTGATCAACTGAAATGATCGTGTCCACTGTAGTTTTGCCGTAGCGAGACGAACCGACTGTGCCGCTTGAGCGAAGGAAGTGAACATGAAGAAGACGGACTTTGATCATTTAGATTATTGAACGTGAAAGGTATACATTTCAGTAGCACAGCGTCTCAGTGGGTTCGCCAGTTGAGTTGTAAGCTTATTGAACGCAGAGGCGTTTTTATTATTTATTTTTAGTGGCTCGTTGACTAGCGTTTTTCGAACGCGAACGATATATTTGTAGTACAAACAATCATGATATTAGCGTATTAGCGACTCGGCCGGTCTTCTCTGAAGTTCATTGATCGCGCGTGGAGATTATGAACTTATTTTATCGGCTTGGCAATTCACTCGTCTACTTAAAGTTCTTTTTTCAATGCGAAGGATATGTCTTGGCGGCTTGCTAGTTGAAAGTTTCTAAATTATACTGATATGTTATGCATATCCGAGGTGGTGTTTTTCAGGCGGCTTGCTGAATTGAATGTGAATGGTGTATTTTTAGCGGCAAGGTGCCTTGATAGCGTATTTTTTTATTTATTCAAAATGTTTGAACTCAAGTATATACGCAATAATTATGCTTCTTAGTTCAGTGTCTTGCCAGCGATTGATCGTTTCTGGAAATTTTAACCACTTGGCGGCTTGTAAGTGAGTTCAAAGTATCGTGTTTACATTTATGTCTGATTTATATTTCATTGTATAAAAATTGATCTGATCGAACACGCAATGATTCAGCGATGTATTTTGTTTCGAATAGTCTTACGCATTTGTACGTGTAGATTTTTGATAGATGTTCCGTAGAATAGACGCCTTCCAGTGAACACTTGCGTCGCTGCACTTTGAATTTTATAATTCGGAATACCGTATAAACATTTATATTACTCGCCAGTCAGTGCCGATCGAGTCAGTATATTTTTGTAGGCCTCGCTGACTTCGACGGCTCTCCAGTCGAGCCGAGGCTTGAAGGAACTTCCAAACAGGATAAGGATTGGAAAAATTATGCTTGATTAAACGGCCTCACCGGCCGGAATGTTATTTTCTTTTGCAAAATAATATTAATCTTAACAATAAGCGCTTTCATTGACAACATCGCTTGACGTACCCTTTCCGATGTCGACGAACAAATTTCGTGTATTCCGCCGGCCTATTTTCCTCTGGAGCAAAATAAAGCTTTGTTACACCCTCTGTTATCGAAGAATTGTAATATCTCGTATGTTTGAGGCCGCTCGCCACATAATATTGGTCTACCTCTAGCGACGTCTCTTGTCAGCTCCCTTGTTCTCTATATTCCCGCAGCAGTTTGTACAACTATTTACGTCACAGTGTAACATGACACTGGTTTTGGCCGCGCACAAATTGGAGCCACTTTTTAGCGCCAACAACCTAACTTTGAGACCATAAAAAAAGCATTTCGCATCGTCCCTAACACTTTAAACCTTTTATTCCAAGGTCTAAAAAGGTGAAACTTTCGATACATCAAAAAATAAATTTCATTTCATAGGCACTTTAAGGTTTGCGGCTATTAACCTATTGGCTACCGCCAACGCTTTTAAAATATTTAAAAGATTAAGCAATGGTTTACTAATGCTTAACTGACGTTCGTAAATATTAACTATAATTGAGAAGGATATAACTTTTTCTCCCTTAGTTTACTATTAATTTTTCTATCTCTTATCTTAAAATGGTTTGAATCCTCACAAGAAGCGATCAATGTTTCAATAGGCCATTTCCGAGTTACGTTATGCCTCGTTGTCAAAGCGAGGCTAGGTGCACAACCTTTCATATGGAAATGAGTTTTTATTCAAATGCAAATAAAACTCATTTCCATATGAAAGGTTGTGCACCTAGCCTCGCTTTGACAACGAGGCATAACGTAACTCGGAAATGGCCTATTGCAAATTGGGGAAAGCCATATGATATGGGGATATATAGTCAGGTGGGAAACACGTGAAAGAAAAATAAAAACAACTTGCAAAAACAGTCGAAGCTCTCTTAGCCGACACTTTCGTCATAAAAAGACAGCTCTACTTACAGCCGCCTTGACAAATCCCCGTTTGAATTCTCCCCTTACGAGAATCATTCTCGTAAAGGCCAGTTCCAGTTACGGACACTTTCTTGCTTCCCGAGGGTGTCCCGACGGTGCCCGCTTACGGGAGCTTCGGCTGTACCTGAATAATTACTTATGCGCATGCACAACCGTTTTTCTTTGATTTCAGGAAGATGGTTGCTGTTAATCATGACAAAGGCTCAGGTATGTTTTTAAATTTTGTTTTCATTTGACAAATGCACGACACAGGAGCTTTCCTTCAATTTTAATTTAAATTTAGTCATCGATAAGAATCCACTCAATCCGGATAGTACAGGACAGTTTCTGTGGTCCTTACGGTGACCTTATTAACGGAGTTTATTACTAATGTAAATAACTGAAAGCATACACACTGCGAGGATCACAACTCATGTTTATCCGCAGTTCACATATATGATTTTCATATATTCATTTTCATGTATATCCACTATCATCGGGTATATTACGAACTTACAATTGACCATCTATCCATGTGGCTTGATAGCTCAGTGGATAGAGCATTGCACCGGTATCGCAAGGTCATGGGTTCGAATCCCGTTTAAGCCTGAATATTTTTAGGTTGCTTTCTTAACTGCTTAAGATCAAAGCATACTGCGAGGATCACAAATTTCACTCATGTAGATAAATATGTATTTTTATTTTGTTCGAAGGCCAGGCCACCAGTTTATCAGTATGGCTATTTGTAATGCTGCCTCGTGTTACCCTCTACCTGAAAATAAAGTCATCATCATCTACCAGTATACCGCTTGTTGGTACTGCTTTGCTTTGGAAATTCGTTTCAACTTACATAAAGTGGTTCATCCTTTTCGTTTCAGAGTTCAACCACTGTGACGAAGACGAGGGCTCTTCCCCAGACTCCGCACTAGGTACGTGCTCATGCAACTCTGAGCCTCCGCCACAGGAAATCATCAAGCCAGCGTACTTTACGTTTGAGTTTTAGATTCAACAATCACAAGACTCTCCCCGAGGTAACCCTCACACGCGTTTCCTATGCTTCTTCCTCTCGCCTGTTAATTTGTCTGTCCATCTTGTTGTGGTCTTTCAGGACGCGCACGCCTGGAGCTACTTAGAAAGCAATATCTCTCTGTATTTCGCACTGCAGGATGCCCTCAGGTCAGTGTCCTGCAATCTTCTTCCCTTCTTTTCACTTTCTTTCCTACTGTTTTCCTCTTTCCACTTTGTTTTTAGTCCCTTCACAGACTGGATATTTGAAATCTACGTTGAGTCTCCTTCCCCTTACATTCTTTTTTCTTTCAATTTATTTTCACATTTTCTTATCGTCCCTTTCTTTTTCTTTTTTGCTTCCTTCCTTCCTACCTCCCTTCTTTCCCTGTTTATTTCTTTTCTTGTAATTATACAAATTCCATGTTGTACGTTTTGCTTATGACATGACAGACCTTCGCGGACTGAATATTTGAAATCTTCGTTGTGGTCCCTTCCCTTCCTTTCACATTCTTTTTTTTTTCAATTTATTTTCCTCCTTTTTTGCTTCCTTCTTTCCTTCCTTCCTTCCTTCCTTCCTTCCTTCCTTCCTTCCTTCCTTCCTTCCTTCCTTCCTTCCTTCCTTCCTTCCATCCTTCCTTCCTTCCTTCCTTCCTTCTTTCTTTTCTTCTTCTTGCCTCCCTTCCTTCCCTCCTATTTCTTTTCTCGTAATCACAAGAATGTTGTTCATTTTGCTCATGTCGTTGTGTCCTAAGCTGGATGGCTCAAAGGTTTCACACTACTTTCCAGTAGAACCTTTTCATCAGAAGGTCAGCGTCATTAAATCAGCTTGACACTTGTCTCCGGTCACATCATTCCGCGATACTACAAGATAAACTTTTCATTAAGTTTTTCTACACTGGGTGCAACGAGTTTCTGTTATTGTGCCTTTTTATGCTTTAATTTTGACATTACTCTTTCTTCTTTTATTTCTCTCCGAGCCTTATCAGCTCAGCTCCCTATCCGCTACTCAGTTCTTGCATCTAAAATACCTGTTACTTATATCAAGGTGGCTCCAAGTAGTTTTTTTTTTGGATCATACTTTCCTTTTTGAATACGCTTATACATAATCTTACTTTAGCTCAATGAATCTAAATTTAATACCAGATGTTAGGCTTGGATGAAAGTTTTGGCTGACACTCTTTTTATGCTAATCAGCGTTTCCATACCAACAGTAAACAAACATTGCGAAAAACAGTTTTTCCTAATTATCTTTCGATTTTGGGGCTACCCGCGACAAGCGAATAAACGCGCTGTAATCTACACAGTGTGGCACATTAAATGGGAAAATTTCAAACAAATTAAATTGTTCGATTTTGAATAAACGCTAAAACATTTTTAACATGTGTTTTTTCATGTTTGAAATATAAGCAGTCAAAACATTCCATAGGTCTCACAAATTATCATTAAATTACCACAGAAAGTTTCCTCAGACTTAAATTATTACTCCCTGCAAATAGCTCTGACTAACGCCTCGGCAATAAAGAGATCGGGCTTTTCATTCAAATGCAGTTTTGCTTGACGTTTTCACTCTTTTTAAACTGCATTTGAATGAAAAGCAAATAATAAAAATAAATAAAAATAAAATAAAAAATAAATAAATAAAGATAAAAATAAAAATAAAGATAAAAAGAGCATCAGCCAAAACTTTCATCCAAGCCTAAGATCTGGCATCAAGTTCAGATTCATTGAGCTAAAGTAAGATTATATATAAGCGCATTTAAAAAGGGAAGTGCGACTCGAAAAAAACTACTTGGAGCCACCTTAAGTAAAAACGTTCGAAATTTGTTTTTCTTCAGCCGCACAACTTTTTGATATGCCTATGGCCGGTTCCAACTAAGAACCTTTCCTTTGCTTAAGCTCATAATAATTTGAAATTTGCCATTATACTTAATTTATACTTAAATTATTTAACTTCTGTTGTGTCTTGCTTCGCTGCAACGATGTTCGACACCTTGACACAATTACTCGTGCAGCAAAATTTGTTAATTGATGTATTGCACCCTTAAACGTGGCCACCAAAACGCTATCACAGATTATCTCTCTTTAATCTTCTATTTGCTCCTGCCAACCGTGGTTAAATTCATACTTGGAGTCAGGTTCTGTTTTCAATGCTACACTTTGCCTATCGACTTTTGCACCAAATTTTCGACTCTTTCCTTTTCTTTATTCTTTGCTTCTTCTTCTTCTTAACAGACACCGCCCAAAGGACTGTGTCGGTTGCAAGGCTTAGATAGGTCAGTCCTCAAAACTCTTCTTCCTTCTACAGTCAACTCTCTTCAGCGGACACCCCCGTAAAGCAGACACCTCTGTATGGCGGGCATCAGTGATTCAGTCCAGGCCACGTGTCACTCGTTTGTAAGGCGGACACCTTTCTAAGGCGCACAGCTAGAGCTGGTCCCAAGGGTCTCCGGTTTGATGGTCCCGAGGGTCTCCGGCTTGAAAAGAGCTGACTGTATTTATTTCCTATTTCCACACCTTGTATCTCTTCTTATTCTATTTACCACAGCACATGACTCATAACATTCATGCTCGTTGCGTTTTAGTTAAGTTTTACATGTTAAATAATCTGTTTCACATATGTGTGACATTTCGTATTATTATTAGTACCAACAAATTTACGTCATTTTTGGGGGTAAAGAATCATTCAGTCTTATATGGGTAATGATATTCAGAAGCGGATTCAGGTTCAATTGTAAGGGGAGGGGAAGGAGTAAATAAGGCGGGGGGAGGAGTCATGGTGAAAATGTAAGAGACTCAGTGAAAAAAATTTTCGGCCCTGTCAGCTTTTTTTTACAAAATGAGGACTACATGATAGGCGTCACAAAGTCTCCCCATCCATAAAAGTTCATCATGACACATAATTTTGTTACATATAAAGTAATATGAAAATTGCAAACTTTGTTACGTGCAATGCTGGACATAAGTGGGAGGTTGTGTGTTTCTCTATTTTGTACTCGACTCATCGAATATCGAGAAACATTTGGCAGCGAAAATTTAGCTGGGCAATTTAAAACCCCGTAAAAATAAAAGGCATTGGGGTAATAATCGACTAGAGAACTGCAGCATAAAATCAGGCCGAGGACAAAAATCGTGCACAATGACTGACTGAAAGGACAGAAGCCACATAAAAACAGCCTGCAACAGAACGCGACCTTTACCAACACAGACGCCATATGATTATGGGTTAACCAAGGCACACAGTTGCTACAACATTTAAAGCTTCAAACGCCCGCATTTTCGACTCACGCTCGGTTCGTGTTTTGCAGATGAGACTACAAGACTTACACAGCCTGAAAGAAGACGACCTACTTTACAGGAAGTAAGACTTAAAAATTACTTCAATTCTGTGGAGTCGTCCTCCTGCGCATCTTGTGAGCACGTGAGAATTTACTGCGTGCAAGAAAAAGTCACGTGACCGTACAATTGCTTGGCAGCTCATGAAAACTTGCGGGACAAGAGTGGAATACGACGAGAATGGAATAAGACTGCCAGGTGCAGGGTGTTTGTTGTGTTGCGTTACTTCCATTTAAGTGTTAAGTCACACAATCCAGAATATGCTTTTACGTCGAGGTATAAACATTTCTTTAAGGGGCTGTACGCACGCTTCACAAAGTTCAAGTGGAACCTCCTTTAAGGGAATACCATCGGGAACAGGAGACGTGTCCCTTTTTACAGGTGTCCCTATCATAGAGGAGATAATTACAAAGATTATATGAGTATCAGGGGCGTAGCTAGGGGGTCCTGGGGTGCCTGTGACCCCCCCCCCCCCCCCCCCCCCCCCCCCCGTTTGTGAGATAATTTTAGTACACCTTTTACCCTTCATTAACGGAAAATAGAAATTCAATTTATTTGACGGGAAATCAATAACATCTTAGGAATAACATTTTCACGAAGAAATGTTCATTTCAATCATTCGTTGGTTCATTTGCGCAATTACCATGCTAATGCACCTTCAATAACATTGGAATGTCATTTTCTTTTATTGATAAGTCTATTATGCCTTTGGAAACACATTTTCATCAATAATACAGTCGTTTACATTTTTTGAAAGTCATTTCGGGCATGTAATGAATAAATAAGTTAATTAAATAGCAAAGTTCGATTAAACCCTCTATGTTTTGGGGGAATCGTGCGTTCTTTTTGCAGCCGTATTTGGTAAAAGAATACGCAAATGATGTTCTGTAACTGGTCTTACTGGAGTGGTCTGTTGCTGAACTTCCTCTCTGCCATCAGTTGTGTCTTACGACACGTACTGAATATTCAAGGTGTGAAATGTCGGCTTTTCTGTACTTGACATGTATATTTGTACTGCATTGTTTAAGCACTTTACAGTTATGGACAATAGAATTTGAACAGTACAGTAATGTACTTGCCCGAAATGACTTTCAAAAATGTAAACGACTGTGTACTTTAAGAACATTAAGGCTATGACAATGAAACCCAGAGGGTACATGGTATAAATATGCAAATTTCCAAAAACATGGCTGTCAAAATCTTGTTGCCATGGAAACGTCAAGTTTCGTGATCAAAAAATTGTCATATGAAATTGTTGCCAGATAAATTTTAGGAAAAGTCACAAAGTTTGATGGCGTTTGAATACATATTAAAGAAGTTATGAATGTTGAAAGTTAGCGCGGGCACTTTGTGCCCCCCTCCCCCAGGCCGAATAGGGTTAATGAAGGGCGGAAGGTGTAAAACACAGTGTGGATGTCGACATGACAATCTGGTGAGTACCCTAGGTGTGACACAGTGTGACACCCCCCCCCCCCCCCCCCCCCCCCCCCCCTCCTCCCTTGAAAAATCCTAACTACGCCCCTGAGTGTTTTGCCTTCCGAGTCCCAAAGTAGAGGTTTCACTGTATCTTTATTTCAAAAGAAAACGTTAAAATGATAGTTTACAACGATACTAAAACAACAGAGAAGTAATTAATAAGTACATGAACACGAATGGTGAAGACAGAGAAAGATGGACATGTATTACGATTACCAATCGTTATCCCAAGAGCTTAAAGTAGCACTATCCGTAATGTAGCCCATTTTGTTTTAGAACGTAAACGCTTACACTTTTCTTTCTTTATTAGAACCTTTTTATAAGAACGTCGAGGGCTGAGATTGGCCAAAATTTAAGGACGTGCTAAGAACATACCCAGAGATTTCAGTTGTTGAGAACGTCTTTATTCTGTCCTCTTATTAGCTAACTAAACTAAAATAAAGTGTAATAATTTGGTCAGAGATCATTTACAGTCCAACTGAGCCCAAAACGCTTGAATTTTTTGCGACGTTGCAGGTCGTTTTCTTTCAAAAATAGCAAATATATATAACAGAACTGGCTCCATTTTCTTTCTTTTCATTCAGAGCTATGATTTACTGAAATACTACACAATTTATCTTAGGAGCATTCTAAGAATGTTTTCAGGCTCAAAACGCCCTCCGCCCCCCCCCCCCCCCCCCCCCCAAAAAAAAAAAAAAAAAAAGACCGTCTCAGCTCAGCCTCAAGTCAAAGTTTGACATTCTAATAAAAAAGGGTGTAATGCGACACACCACGAGAGTATCCACTAAGAGACTTTAGCGCATTCAAAGGGAGAATTAAATATAGCTTATTAAGCACAGGCAGCCCAAGCTCAGTGTGTGACGGTTCTTTGATATTAGTCTTATATATGTTAAGATAAAGCTGCCGTAGAAATAAACTTCACTTACCTCGACATTGGGTTTTCGTTGTGTCTCTTATGCAATTTGGGCGCAAATTGTGCCATTTTAGACGGTTTTGTGGCTTACGAGTTTTTGCGATGTCGTTGGTTGTCGTTTCCACCCATAAAGCGAAGCCCAAATTGCATAAAAGACACAACGAAAATCCTACATTAATGGCTTTATTTTGCATATATAAGACTAAGGGCCTGGTCGCACTACAGTCAAAAACAAAAATTAGCCCGTGCAAAATGACATAAAAACAAAAACATTCCACAAAAAGTGTGTCCCACCGGAGCGGTTTCTTTTGTTTTCCTCGAGTTTTGCACTTGGCTGTATTGCGACGAGGCCCTAAACCCATACAAAGTCTATAAATCGTTCGTTGCGTATAATATCAAAGAACCGTCACATACTGAGCTTGGGCTGCCTGTGATCAAAGCGACTTTATTAACTGCGTGAAATGAGGTTAAATTATGAACACGGCTGGTTTGCGCACTCACTTAGCACATAATTGCATTTAGCATATTGCTATTGGCTACCGAACTGTTAGTCCAAAGGAAAACAAACATAAAACGCTTTTTTAAAATTTGTGGCCTAAAGTTAACACAAATGTCAAGGTTACGCTCTTTATCTTCCTTGTTGGAATTGAAAATGTTAATATGAACATATCTGTTGATAAGAGTAAATTTATTAACTGCAAGAATTTTCCTGATTGTATATTCATAAAATGAAGTAATATTGTAGAATAGACTTGGTTTCAAGTTGTTTAACGGTTGCTTTAGTAAACCTCATGTGAGGGGAAGATCATCTAAATTATTAAAAATTTTCAGTAGAGGGAGCATAAAAGCCTCTTTTCACGGGAATAACTAAGGTCAAGTTAGTGTTTTACATGGAGCGGTTTTCCGTACAGTTTCCAAAATAGTAGTGACTGGTTTGAAATTGCATTTTTCTGCAGTTATCGTTAAAGGGGCAATGTCACGTAATTTACTATCACTATGACAACCAAAAAACACATTGTATCAACGAAAACCTGAAAATAATGGACCAGTTTTGTTAAAGGCTGGTTCCCACTAGCGAACGTAATGGGAAGCGGAGTCCAAGAGTAAGGAGACTTACGTTCTAGTGTAAATCAAAAAACGGAGTCCCAATCGGAATCTGAAGCTCGATGGAATTGGAATCGGAAGGTTCAGTAGGTTTCCTTTTTCTTCCGATTTCGTCGTTTACTATTCGCTTACGTCGTTTTAATTTCCACTAGATCGTAACTTTCTTGCGATTCCGATTCCTAGTGGGAACCATCTCTTAACAATTACTACACTGTTGCACTGAAACCATAAAGAACTGTCTGCTTTCGAGTATGGCCAGGATCGAAATCAGTGGTTTGCAACTTCAAAAAAATTGGTCAATTTGTTGACGTTCCGCCCTTGTGTCTTAAAAAGCTAAATAGTTTAAAAATTGATTACGGTTTGTACTCCCTTGGAAAAACCACTTGATATATCGGTGTTCTAGGAGAGTTTTTTTGTATGAGTAAGCTATACTCAGTTGAATCAGCAAAATCACAGTGACATTGCCTCATAAAGAAGACAATGTAACATTTGCCAACATATCTGTGCATGTGCCTTTTTGAACCTTTTTAACGTTTCAGCTCTTAAATTAATGACAGTTTACCTCGGGGTAATTTTATCCCGATACAGCCAGAAGTTAGTTTATGAGCATTCTTCGTTTTTTTACTGAATCCACTGACGTGACAAGTTCTGATGGGTGCGTTGTAATTGGTACGTATAAACTCGTTCTTAGGCATCGTAACTTGATTAAAAATAAAACACAAACAGCGGTGATAAACATGGTAAACCAACGCATTTTTATGATAAACTTGACGTTTCGTATGGTAAGAAACATACATTTTCGAAAGTAACCGTTAAAGTGTTTGTAAACTGTTTACAAAGTTCAAAATAGGGGTATGGAACCAAGATTAAGAAAAACAATCCTAACAATAATTTAATAGTGCGGACTGTCAGTCCTAAGAAGCTACAGCTAATAAAGCATCAGCTTCTCACTGCTGATGTTAACATTTAAAGAGGCTGTAATTCCTGAATGAGGAAAGTTTTCAAACGGTTACTTTTGAAAATGTATGTTGCTTAGCATATGAAACGTCAAGTTTATTATGAAAATGCGTTGGTTTACCATTTTTATCACCGCTGTTTGTTTTATTTTTAATCAAATTGGTACTTAATTTTTCGTTTGATCGGCAACAAGTTTATAAATTTGTTTTAACTCACGGAAATAATTGGAATATTTGGCAAACTGCTCTCAGTGTTTTAGTTTAATTCACATTTTAAGAAGACATATTTAAAAAAGAAGCAGCATTTTTAATTTTGCAAGCCATGTTTCAACGGACAGCTGCCCCTTTTCCTGCTAATCGTTCGCTGTTGTCACTACATTTTAAGAAGTAATTTTTGGTGCATAACATGTAACATTTTTGTAATTAAGACAAGAAATTTAACTTAAATGCAAATTCTAATGCTTGCAGGTGTGACGATGTTAAAAGTATATTGAAGATTGATAAATTAGGCTATTTACCCGACTTGAGGACAAATAAAAAATTACAATATTAGCAACTTTTTCTTTCGCGTTCTTTTCTTTACTTTAATCTCCATTAGAACAGTTTCAGTTCAGTGTCGTGAGACCAAAACCAAAGAAATCACTTTGGCCAATCACAACAGTCGCAGACTGAATGAACCAATCAGAACCCACAGCAAATCAATTTAGCCGGCGCCGCCGATTTCCCTTTCGTAAACAAGCGATGCCATTTTTAACGGTCGATGCCATCATTAACATTCATTAGTAACCAAGCCTTTTGTAATAGTCGATGTCGTTTCTCTATAGTTTTTGCCTGGATTGGGATGAAAGTAGGCTATCATTATTAGATAAAACTGGGTTTAGGTAAAGCGATTATTAGACCTAAGCTAGATTTGCGATTAGGTTAAATCTAGGGATAGGGTTAGAGTTATAGATGTATCATTAAGAAAAGCATCTTTTATATTTAAATTTTTTTTGGACTTGCCGGAACAACCCAGTGGTCTAGTGGTGCAGATAGCATGCAGAGGTTCCGGGTTCGATTGTAGGTAATTAATTGCATTTTTCTTTTTCTGATAGAATGTGTCGCTAAAATGGCATCGCTTGTTTACGAAAGGGAAAATTGCGCCGGCGCCAAGCGCGAGAAAACTCGCGTGATGCACGCAAGTCACGATTGGTTTTGGTTTTACTTCTGATTGGTCGCGAAAGTGGCGCAGGGTTTTTTAGCCAATCACAAAGCGTAGCAATGTAGAGTGGTTTTCAGTTGAATGTGTAAAGGCCCCCGCAAACGAGGAAACACTGTTGCGGAAACGTTGTTTCCCTAAATGTTTCCCCGTTTGCGCGGACAGGAAACATTTGTTGCGGGAAACATTTTTTGCTTCCGAGAAACAAAAAATGTTTCCGACTTTTTTCAGAAACATTTTGTTTCTTCAACAAATGTTTCCCCGTTTGCGTGCCGAGGAAACAATGTTGCCCAGACTCCAGGGTCGCGAGGACTGCTCCGGACTGCACTTCATAAATTGAGCATGCGCAGTGCCGTATCCCATATATCAGCGCGCATTTGTTTCCCAGTATGTTTTTTCGTTTGCGCGGCTAGGAAACAATGTTTCCTAACGATGTTTCCTCGTTTGCGGGGGCCTTAAAACCAAATCCAAGGTAATAACTCTGGCCAATCACAGCAGGCGCAGACAATCAAATCAACCAATCAGAACTCGAAGCAAATACAGACAGCCGGCGCCAAGCGCGGGAAAACGCGTTTGAGTAACTCACTGGGTTTGGTTTTACTAGTACCAACTAATCCGTTAGCACGGGACAAGAAAAAAATACGAGTTCCGACGAACGCAAGAACTTCCGTAAATTGGCAAGATGCTCCAACCACTTGCCTACGAGGGACTCGTGGGGAGCTCAGTTAGTTTACTAGGTTCAGTATGCCCTAGATCCTGCAAAATGCTAGGATATTTCGATAGCATTATGTGAGGTGATAAAGAGAAAGATAGTACCCCCTCTTTAAGATAACTCGTTGTGTCCCGGCTGAACTCAAGTTTGCGAACTTTAGGCCCCGTCCACACTAATGCGTTTTGTTTTTGAAAACCTCCGTTTTTGGTTTCCCGAAAACGGATAAAAGGATTTGCGTCCACACTAGAAGCTGAAAAACGATAATCCAAAGATGCGTTTTCATCACCAGGCTCTGCTCGGACGTTTTTCTGTTCAATACGCAAGCTTAAATGGCGTCAGCAATACCATGTGTTACTAGTTGTGACGTAAGCGTTTTCGAAAACCTCCGTTTTCATTGATTTCATTCTCCGTTTGGGATCGTTTTAGTGTGGACGATCGGTAAAAACGCATAAAAAAAGTATGCGTTTTCAAACGAAAACGCATTAGTGTGGACGGGGCCTTAGTTTGTCGTGTGTCTTTAGAAGTCCAAGATTCTGAAAGATTAACTCTCGAATATCAAAGAGTGGGATCACGAAACAGAAATACAAAAACTAATGAGAACATTTTATTTACACACAACCAAATGCCAAGATGGTTGCTGTGGTTGTTATAAATATTAAACATGAGGGCAGTAATATATTATAAATTTCATCATTTGAGTCCATCAGTAAGTTAGTAAACACTGTCTGTTCAATGTATTTTACAAATATAACTAATCTGTAAACATTTATAAAAAGAGTCTATCGACAATTCTGTAAATGGTAACTGAAACGAGTGAAGTTTGGAACAATAACTCTTAACATGAACTTTGAACTTGTGTAGCGTGTTGTGATCTAAAAGAAAAGTGAAAATCAATAAATTAATCAATCAATCAACCAATGATATTTAAACACGAGCACTAAGAAACGTAAAAATACTCGACGCTCGTGCTAATAAAACATGTTACGAAGTGAAATTCTTGTTGTTCGATGTTTCTTAGGTGCAGCTGTAATTTATACAGCTGTACGAATTAATCCAGACAGTTTCATCTTATATTCTTCTCAAGGAATTAAACGAAACAAAAACTTGAAATATTATGAAGGCTGTTTCAGACTTCCAGAATGTGACAGAACGGGGAACATAAACAGGGATGAGAAAAATAAATTAACTAATTGAATTAATTTAATTACGTTTGTTTTGTTGATCGCATACAGCCTTTCCTTTGCAGATTTTCAGAACAAAAAACGTTTTTTTCATTCGAATCGTCAAATGATGCCTTGCGATTAGGCTTTACTTTGGTTTTCCTTGCTAAACCATTTCCGTTGCAATCGAGAACCAAAAAAAGTGTAAATGGTTTTTATGGTACCTCATTAACTTCAAATTTTGTGCTCTTTTTAGGAAAGGATTTGTACTCCAACGGTTCCTTCGCTGTAATTTTTCTGTTAAAAATAAAAACATTTTTCACGATGAGTTTTAACTCGGCCAAAATCATAGCGGCTTTAACCGTCGATAAAATTATCCTCAAACAAGCACTTACCACGATAACATGGAGCTTCTTGTCCCACTTCACAAGTCTTGAAATTCTGTTTTTCTCCTTTAAAAATACACAAATGAGTTAGTCTGGAGTCCAAAGACCTTGGTCACTTTTTTTCTGGTGATATTCAGTTTTGTTTTTCTGCTAACTCATAGGCAGTATTAGGGGAGAAAGGATGAGAGGTCTAACAGGCCAGGGAAGGTGTGCCTCTTTACCTGATAGATGGTCAAGCAGCAAGAAATAATGATGATGGCTTTTAGAGTCTACCCTAGCGTAGAGTCTCACCCTAGTGAATGGAGTCTAGTCTAGCGAAAAGAGTCTAGCCTAGCGAAAAGAGTCTAGCCTAGTGAAAAGAGTCTAGCCTAGCCTAACGAAAAGAGTCTAGCCTAGTGAAAAGAGTCTAGCCTAGCGAAAAGAGTCTAGCCTAGTGAAAAGAGTACCTAGCCTAGCAAAGAGTCTAGCGTAGAGAAACAAGTCTGGCCTAGTAAAGAGACTAGCCTAGCGAAAAGAGTACCTAGCCTAGCGAAGAGTCTAGCGTAGAGAAACAAGTCTAGCCTAGTAAAGAGACTAGCCTAGCGAAATGATAACAGGTTACTGGTCTGTTAAACACAATAAAACGACTATCGTACCTCATACTCAACGTCAGACTACTGTACAGCAAAGAATAGCATGTAAAACGGTTTTTTTGTTTAATAAACTTGTCTGTCTGTCTGTCTGTCTGTCCATCTGACAGTCTGACTGATCTAGCTGACTGACTGACTGACTGACTGACTGACTGATTGACTGATTGACTGACTGACTGGCTAACAGACTGACTGACAGACTGACTGAGGTTTCAAGTTTGTGACTTAAATGTTTGTGACTTAAATGAGAGAGAAAACACTTTATTTACCTCTCCCCACCCCACCACCCCCTTCTTCACCTCACTCTAGCCCCTAGTTCCGTACGCTGTCAGAACAGATGGACTGATACGAACATCGTTTGCACAGCACTCATGGATGAAAGGAAGGAGAAATTTTTCTCTTTGAGGTTAAACTGTCTCATTTAAAAATCAACCTAGAATTTCCTCCTACCTTTTTGCTGCTGGGATTTTCATAGCTGACAGAGCATTCAAAAGCCTGCATTAAAATGACAAAACAAACGTAAGAAAACCCTGATATGTAATGACAAATAGCTTTCCAAATTAAAAAAAAAAATTATGTGTGCTGGGATGGAAGCCATTTACAATAATAATGTAGAATTCTCTATTTTCGAATTGCCCATAATACACTTTGTTTGCCCCCAAAATTTTGCGTAAACTATTGTTTTGAAATGCTCTTGGGAATATGCAGTCCTCCCAAGGGCATTTAAAAACAATAGTTTATGCAAAATTTGGGGGCAAACAAAGTGTATAATGGGCAATTCGAAAATAGAGAATGAATGGATGGATGGATGGATGCAAGAATGAATGAATGAATCACATCCAAACTAGTTAAAATGTTTAAATATTAAAAAGTACAGATAAAAAGATTGGAACATTTAAAAAGTTTTAACAGTCAAGGATCTCAGCCGTGGAAAAATCAAAGTATTTTTGGTTACTTGATACTCCTTTACTCTATTTTTAATGGAATTATCTCAGGAAAATATCTTGAAAAGCAATTTAAAAAGTGAAAGAGTAAAATTATACAATGGGAGAAAACAGTTGTTGTCATTCCACAAAATAATAAAAGAATCAATGGGCAGTAGAAAAAAATCCTTGTTGTGCATTGGCTTGTTTTCGAGGCTCAAAGGAGAAATGAGAGACAGAATAAAATCAATTTCCTCTTAGCGAGGCAGTCAGGTTTCAATTTTCACTTATGCTGAGAGTGGGCTACTGATTAACTAAACGAAATTGCCGATTATGCATGCAAATGTTGTATCAAAAAATAAAGAGAGCTCCACCAAGCTTCGCAAATCAGCAACACACAGTGCACATGGGTTAGACCACTTACCAACAGGCAACTCTGCCAATTTCCCTTATGATTATAGATAAACTCGTGAATCTTGTGTCAACTGTTGACTGACCTGAGCAGGAGGGGCAGCATAGAACTCATCATCAAGAACTCTCAGTCTCTTCTGATGAACTTCCCAGTACTCTCCCAAGTCAAGCAGTCGAATTCCAACCTAAAATAGGGCAAATAGATTCAGAAGCAGCCCTCAATGAACATTGAAACTGATTGTTAAATACAGCAAAAAAGAAGGAATAAAATCACCATAATCTAAGCCAATTAACGGGACAGCGTCCCGGCTCATATATGGTGTTTTCATAATTATGGCCACGAGCATGCTTTAAGCTTGGTTTATTATCATAAAATAGGAAAAAAATGGGCAAAAATGATGAAAGCAAAGAAATATTAACTAAACATACAAAAATGTAAAGTAATTGTAAATTTTTTAATATTTCATACATTGTAAAGCACTTAGGACAAGTAGTGATTTTGCGCTATAGAAATAAATTATTATTAGGGCCTGGTTGCACTACAGTCAAAGACAAAAATTAGCATATGCAAAATGACATAAAAACAAAAACATTCCACAAAAAACATGTCCCACAGGAGCGGTTTTTTTTGTTTACCTTGATTTTTGCATGGACTAAATTTTGTTTTTGACTGTAGTGTGGCCAGGCCCTTGTTATTAAAAAAAGTCAACTCTCAGAAGAAAGGCAATTTGATTTTTTTGACCGCCTGTCAAGAAATCAGTGTCCCTTTAAGACAGGATTTAAATCAGAAACCTCATGATTTTCGTCTTCAAACCGGATGAATTATTAATGAATCAACATTACCAAGCTATGTTTGCAACTATATTAAATAACAATTGAAGGGCTCCTGGTAAGAACGTCCTAAGTACGATTTTGGAAAATTTTCGCTGAAATCTTGGATTTTTAGCCTCAAAAGGGACTTACGTGCCAAAATTATGACTGGATCATGTAAATATGACTGAAAGGGTTTAAACCAGGTTAACAAATCTTCTATCTTCGAACAGAATAAATGTTTTTTTGTTTTTTTTTTAAGATACATATGGTGTCCTGGGAGCCATAGGGCACATAGGGTGTCATAGGGGCCCAAAACATTTTCTCAAAGATGTGGATTTTCTTCCCCATTTTGGATCTGTTTTAAGTACTTTAACAACAATAAACCATTAATTTGACAAAACTGTGCTTTTAAAGGCCTAAAACATACAATTTTAGTGAAACTTATGAAAAACATACTTAGGACATTCTTGTTGGGAGCCCTTCAATTGCTTAAAAAGTAAAGATAAAATATACTGTATCTTGAATTACAACATATTATTATTGTGCTCACCTTTCCTTTAACAGATGTTTTCTCAACAAGTGCACGGTACCAATAATTATCCAATCCCCTCACTGCGCAGTGCTTGTAGATAAAAATGTTCTCAAGAGGTTCGTTCTTAGCTTCAATGCAAGCCCTACAGAGAGAAGAACATTACATCATTTGATGGTAAATAAACATTGATATCAAACCTAGAAAAAACGATAGCATGCGAAATTAGTAAATCGTTATTTGGGTGAAATCCTATGGTGCGACCATTCAAATGAAACCTCTTCGACAGTACTTTTATATGGTACTACATGTATATGTACAGTCAAACCTCTATTAAGCGGTCACCCTCGGGGAATAGCCAACTGACCACTTAATAGAGGTGACCGCTTAAAAGAGGTCAAGTTTACAGTAAATATGGGGAGTGATTTAATTCTGGGGATTTATTAAGTGACTGCTTAATAAAGGGTGACCGCTTAATAGAGGGCCGCTTAATAGAGGTTTGACTGTATTTGTTTTTCAATAATTTACAAAATGAAATTTGGAATTTTCTTGAATTTTGATTTTTAGCACTCTTGGAATGGAAATGAAAGGACCTCAGACTCAAACTTGTACCAAGTTGCTTATTATTTGATTTAGGCTGTAGGAAGATTGGATGTCAGTTAAGTGAAGCAGGCAGGATGTTATGGGAAGGGTGCATCCAACATTTTCATGCACTAAAATCAAATTATGTGATTGGATAAAGTATTGGTATGTAATGGAGGAGATGAAAATGGATTCGATATGTTTTGAAGATGCAACCCAATGAAGATCCCAGAAAGGCATTGAGGTGGCTTCCAGCTGGTAGAACCTGGTGTGGAATGGTCAAAAAGGAAAGAAACGAAGACCTGGAGTGGAAGAGTTGGGAGGAAGCCTGTGCAGTGGCCGTCAATCAGAAGTGGAGAAGAATCACTGAAGGCCTATGTGCCACTAATTATACCCCATTCAGAACCAACGCTTAAACATGTTTAAATGTTGTTTAGTTTAAAACAGATTTAGAAAAATACCTCCTAACCTCCCATAATATTTGGAGTGAAATCTTTACTAAAAGAAAGTTTATTGACTTTATTACTATTCCAGGTAGTTTGAGTCATATACATTTCAAAACGTTCAAGATAGAGGCTAAAACGTAGTTAAACTACACAACATTTAAACATGTTTAACCATCAGTGTGAATGGGGCATTAGTTAGGCATAGTTAGGATGATGGTGATGATGATGATGATGATGATGATGATGATGATGATGATGATGATGATGATGATGATGATGATGATGATGATGATGATGATGATGATGATGATGATGATGATGATGGTGATGATGATGATGGTGATGATGATGACGATGATGGTGGTGGTGGTGGTGACGATGATGATGATGTAATGGAATAAGAGTAAGGGACATACAGCTTATAATGAGAAAGCCCTTTGGATTGTGTATTTTTCAGTTAGGTAAAACAGAGTCGTAAAACAACAGGCATTAATGTAATACATATGTCACTAACCCCATTCGCTCCATTGCATCTATAAAACACTTTTCTTCTTCAGCTGTTCTGTGAACACGAGCCCAAAAAGTACCAGTACTTGATAAATTCTCTTGGGCATAAATGTAATGTTCCTTCCCTGTGGATGGGTGGCCAGAGTGAGTCAGTGATATGGCATGAAATACACTGTTGCAAACAAAACAATAAATAAAACAAGAAACTCCTACACAAACAATAAATATAAGGCAATCAATAAAATTTAATTTCTATACACATTTGTTAATACTTGGAAACTTCTGCATAATGTACTAGCATTATATAAGCACATTAACTTTTATGCAGGAAACTGAAGGCACCTACAAGCAATGGCCCAGCCTGCAATGCAGATGTCCATAGCTAGGGCTCATCACATAATCATTGCTCATCCCCCACACGGGGAAAGAGCCCAAAGACCATCTGCATATGAGGCTACTAATGACACAGACATTTGCATAGGAAACCAAAATGTACAGGAGGTAGTGTCATTCTGTAAAAAATTTCTCCATCTAGTTGAGAATGCGCATGTCCAGAAATGCAGGCAGCTACAAAACTTTGCTAGTAATTTGTGAACATCGCCAAAAATTTGCATGGATATTAACAAAAATTGACAGAGAAATGAAAATCAGGTTCGAGAAAGGCCCTCAACAAAAGTACTAAATTTGTGAAAATTATGAAAAATGCAAAAAATTTGGAAGCAACATCATTAAAACTATGAAATGTACAAAATTTTTAAAAATCGTCAACCAAAAATCATTAAATTTGTAAATTTTGGAGTTTCCGCAAAGCCATGATGAAAAATCGTAAAATTGTAATTTTTGCAAGGCGGTAATGAAAAATTGCAAAATTCGTATCTGCGTGCATTCCTGGACATAAGCGGTTGAGAATGCAATAAACTATTGGAGGCTTAATTAGTGAAGGTTTATACCCGTCTGGTAAACTGGATTATGATTTATCTACTAATAGCATTTATACTTTTTACACACAATCAACACCAGATAAACAAATTGTCTTGCACACATTTCCACTGAACAAAGCAAGAGATGTAAGGAAGATATTACTGCACTTTTCAATTACACGCGATCTCTGAAGTCCAAAACTCAACAAACAGTTTTGCTTTTCACTGCCACAATTATCATAGCAGACGTCTCAGGAAACAATGATGCTTTATGCAAAATAGTAAAAAAGTCAAGTTTGTGGGTTGTGACTGGTGGATTTTGATCCATTTTCCCCTTTTTTGTTTCAGGGTTCCAATGTTTGTTGCCATGATTATGATTGACAGTAGCGTAAAACGTAAACCTAAGTTGAGCTTTGAACTTTAGAGTTCACATTTATTGAAAGGCGCAGTATTTCCTGACCTATCTCCACTGGTAAATCATCATAGTCAGACAGCAGGTTTTCAGAGCTTCCATAAGACATAAGGTCTACTTTGGCAGGCAGGCTGGATTGACTACTGGTATCTGAACAAGCCTGAGGCTCATGCTGGGATCCAGATTCACCATTCACCTCTTGAGGTTTTTCTTCATCTCCTGGTACATATGAGCTCTCTACAAATATAAAGTTTGGTTTCAGTGTAAATGTATTTTGTATTTATTCAATGATTATTGTAATACTGTTTATTTTAGAGATGTATTTTGTTGCATTGCACTGTATGCTGCTGTATTAATAATACCATAACCTTACAAGTGGGCATTACATGTACAATGTACATGTCCTTTTAACTGCTTGTTTACAGTATGTGCAAATTGGTCATTTTAAATTTTATTGCCACATTATGGCAATAAAAATTACTGGCCAGGGTTAAGGAGCTAAATCTGCAAGACAATGGCCAGGGATGGAAATTATCATTCGCCCATTCACCCAGGCAATTGTCTTCTTCTTGGGCAAGTTCAAATTGTACATTTGTTGGTGCAGTTTTAAAAGTCACTTGCCCAAATATCAAATGCTGTCAAAATTAACGTACGCCATGACCTCGAGCCAAATATTTTCCCGTCCGGCCCTCCCACTCAGTCAATAAGTATTTTATAATATGACTAGAAAGTACAAGAATAGTCGTGCAGTGCGAGGTCGCTTGAACTCGAGCGGGGCTGGATGGCTTTTTCCGGACCGGCTCACGTCAACCTGTCCAGCCCCACTCATGTCACCTTGCGATTCTATTTTCTGTAGGATTGCTTCAGCGGAGTCATATGGTCATATTATAAAATTTCTTCTTTCTACATGTAATAGTAGGTCATACATGTAAATAAATAATTCAATCAGTCAACTGCATATACCTGCACCAGTGACTGTCACTTTGCTGCCATCATCGCTGACCAAGACATAGTCATCGGAATGAGAATCCAATGGCCCTCCGCCACATCCAGGATTATCTCCACTAGCCACAACTTCTAATAAGTTGCTAGCTCCGGGCTCTCCAGAGTCTTTCTGCAGTATACACACTGTAAGTTTATCTACATTCTCTTTTATGTTAACCTTGCTTAAATCTTCCTGTGATGCAACTTCAGACAGCTTCTGTTCAAGTGTTGTTTGCTCATCTGCAGTGTTCTTAACTGCCCAATCATGGCAAGGTGGAACATCTGAAATACCAATAACACTCTCATATTCAGTCCTGGATGTATCCACAGTAATTCCACTTTGCAAATCATTGCTATGTGATTGTTTTTCCCAAGCATCTGTTGGAATGTTCTTGTCATCTCCTCTATGTTCAGTTACAGTACTATCAAATTCTGTTGATTCAGATTCTGTAATTATTGAAACAGCTTTCTTTCCACCAGCCCTAGGAGTGCTTGCACTCTCCCAGTCACTCTCATTATCAATGACAATGGTGCCATCTTCAGCAACAGATTCTTCAACTTGTACTCCCTGAGAGCTTGATGCAGTGAACTTTGGAGTGATCTGAACTTCTGAAGTACCAGAATTATTTGACATTTCAGTTGACAAACTTGCAGAAGATAACCTGTGATGTTCACTTTCTTGTACATGTAATACCTCTTGTACATCAACTTGCTGGACATTCACTACTTTAAAGTCACCTTCTGGTACGGAACTCACTGCCGCATTATCACTACCGTTAGAGCTCTCAAAAGATTGAACTATACCAGGTAAGGTTGTTGCTTTAGTGGAAGTAGGTATGTCTGCCTCTGACACAACACAAGGACTTGGTTCTTTCTTTTCTGCAGGGGATTCAAGCAATGGTTCAGTTTCTGAAGATTTTGCAGCATTTAATTCCTCAATCTAAAATGAAAACAAAAGAAAATGTGAGTATCAATGTACTTAAAACAGTACTACTGGCCTTTTATTTTAAAAAATAGTTATAAATGAATAATATTTAACTGGGAGTACAAAATCTGTACACTGTTTCCCTAATTTCAGACTATTATTATCTAAACAGTGTCCTGTTTTACTGGAATCAAACTAACTTTAACAAGTAATACATTGTAATAACATTAGCATGTCTAGTGTGATCCTTGGGTAAGTGTTACTCTGAAAAAACTGCTGAACTGTTGTTGACAATCACTGAAGTCTCTCTTCTTCCAGTTAAATAGCACTATGGTACGTGCTTGTTACTCGTAAAATGTACTTACTGTGTCTATTGTGTAATCACTACCTATTGTGTAACTACTACCTGTCGTGTAATTACTAGCTGAGGGCACAAAATTAACTTTTTTCTCCAGGAGACATTTGGCTCCTAAATATTCCAAAGTGGTCGCCAAGTCCAAAAAGTTAGTAGCCATTCTTTTTTGGGGAATATTCTGAGCCAGCAATATGCACTGTTAGCAAAAGGGACATTTGAATGCACAATATACAACATAGCCTCTGAAATATCCAAGATGGCGGATGTTGACGTTTCACTTCGTAGAGTTTGTAACGGTTTTGCCACAGACCTCGTTATTCGCACGGATTTACCCACCTTCAAGCTTTATTTAATTGCACACTGCATAAAGGTAGGATGAAGCAAAGAGTTCTGCCTGATGACTGACTTTCGAATCTTGGTCGCCAGCAAGGAAAACTTAGGCGCATTGGCGACTGTATCAGGTGCAATTTCATGCCCTGTAGCTATTGTGGAATTACTAGCTTTAGTTCAATTAATACCTACATTGTGTATTGTATTAATAATTACTACCTTGTGTGCATGTGCATGTGCATGTACTGATGACATAAACAATAAAAAAAAATCACTGAAGCAACCTGAGCAGAAGTCATCTTCAGAGTCGTGTGAATTGTAAACCGTCAGTTTATGATGTTAATGTCAGGTTGTTGCTGTCATTGGTTAGTTTTGCCTTGATGTTATTGGCTGTTGAGACTCAAGTCAGTGATTTATGCATTTCGATCTGTGCATTGTTAGTGTACTTTTTGTTGGTCTATTGTTAGCGGCCTCATGTCCCAGCTGGGACGAAGAGGATAAGCAGTAGTAGCATTGTTAGTCAAGTCGTTTGTAGGCTGCAGGTAGCTGCTAGCATTGCTTCAGTGGAGTTTATTCTAAGTTAATAAACCAATTTTCTAATCAGAGTAAAGTTGGTTTACTACATGTACATGTAACTTAAAACAAAATCAATGTCACAGAAAATACCTCTTGGTCCCAGTCCTCCTCCTGTGACATTGGGAACCCGTCAATTTGTTCCTCTGGTTGGTAACTCATCAGGGGTTCCATAGTGCTTTGCATGCCTTCCTTCTGTTCAAGCATATGAGTCTGGTATGACTCTAGAGCACGTTTTAAAATTGAACGAAAGTAGGTGCAAGAGTCGTAACCCTCAACAATAAGCTGTCCCAGTTTGTTGGGAATTTCAACAACATCTCCACAATTCGCTAAAAACCTTCTGTGGAAACCACATTCAGGAGTTAGCACATCCGCAAAGAAAAGATCCTGTGCATAGATCCACTTGATAATGCAGCTGCCAACCATTTTGCTTGCTAACTGAGGTAGCTTGACCGATGCAGGACAACTACTGTTTGGGTCAACAGCTGAAAGCATTTGCGCAATACCACAAAAATTGAAACCTCTAAGTCCTGAAAACAAGAGGAAGACAGGGCTTCCACCCTTGTTTTCCTGCTCAATAAAGGTGCGATTTAACCTTTTGTTGTTTTCAGGTATAGAGCACCACAGCCCACATTTCATTGCCTCAACCATCCTCTTCAAATTAGACCTGATCATAAAAAACTTTGCTTTCGGTAACACCTCTCTTGGTATCACATTCATGGAGCACTGCATTATGATGTGATTGTATGTTGCAAAGTCAACACAACCTTCAGGTAGCTGAGTGTCAGGCAATAATTCACAGCTTTCTTCAACAGGCTTTGCACTGACAGTTTTGTCTTCCATCACTGGTAGGTGTAAAATTCCAGGAACATTGCTTTGCTCCAGATAAACATTCAAAGGGATTTTTTTCTTTGAGCTGTTTTCAGGAGAAACTGGAACAAACTCGGCTGCATCTGCCCGAAGAGTTGGTGGGCTATTCACTGCAACAACATCATCGTCACTGGGAGCAGGCAACACTGGAACATCAGTGACACTGATCTTAACATCTGTGTTTAACAGTTGCTCTTCCTTTTCTTCAGATGGCACACTTTTGCTGTCTGCTTTTGGGCCAGTTTCTGGAGCAAGATCGCAAGGTGTATCTGTTTGTAAAGTAGGAGTTTCATGGTTGACCTCTCCACCTACAGCTGCATCATCCTCTTCTATCTCTGCTTTTAGCTGGACAGGACGATCCTTAAAAATAAAGGTGCAGATAGAGCCATAAGATTGTGCTAACATCCACATATATGCCTTAACCCTTTAACCCCCAGAGTCAATTATGGAGACATGCAGTGTAGTTCTAACTTTTGAGTCTGTGGACGAAATCCTATGGTGTGACCATTCAAATGAAACCTCTTTGGCAGTACTATTGCGTGGTACCATTTGTTCTAACTTTTGAGTCTGTTGACGAAATCCTATGGTGTGACCATTCAAATGAAACCTCTTCAGCAGTACTTTTGCATGGAATCATTTGTTCTAACTTTTGAGTCTGTTGACGAAATCCTATGGTGTGACCATTCAAATGAAACCTCTTCAGCAGTACTTTTGCATGGTACCATTTGTTCTTACTTTTGAGTCTGTGGACGAAATCCTATGGTGTGATCATTCAAATGAAACTTCTTCAGCAGTACTTTTGCATGGTACCATTTGTTCTAACTTTTGAGTCTGTGGACGAAATCCTATGGTGTGACCATTCAAATGAAACCTCTTCAGCAGTACTTTTGCATGGAATCATTTGTTCTAACTTTTGAGTCTGTTGACGAAATCCTATGGTGTGACCATTCAAATGAAACCTCTTCAGCAGTACTTTTGCATGGAATCATTTGTTCTAACTTTTGAGTCTGTTGACGAAATCCTATGGTGTGACCATTCAAATGAAACCTCTTCAGCAGTACTTTTGCATGGTACCATTTGTTCTTACTTTTGAGTCTGTGGACGAAATCCTATGGTGTGATCATTCAAATGAAACTTCTTCAGCAGTACTTTTGCATGGTACCATTTGTTCTAACTTTTGAGTCTGTGGACGAAATCCTATGGTGTGACCATTCAAATGAAACCTCTTCAGCAGTACTTTTGCATGGAATCATTTGTTCTAACTTTTGAGTCCGTTGACTAAATCCTATGGTGTGACCATTCAAATGAAACCTCTTTGGCAGTACTATTGCGTGGTACCATTTGTTCTAACTTTTGAGTCTGTGGATGAAATCCCATGGTGTGACCATTCAAATGAAACCTCTTTAGCAGTACTTTTACATGGTATCATTTGTTCTAACTTTTGAGTCTGTGGATGAAATCCTATGGTGTGACCATTCAAATGAAACCTCTTTAGCAGTACTTTTGCATGGTACCATTTGTTCTAACTTTTGAGTCTGTGGACGAAATCCTATGGTGTGACCATTCAAATGAAACCTCTTCAGCAGTACTTTGCATGGTACCATTTGTTTTAACTTTTGAGTCTGTGGACGAAATCCTATGGTGTGACCCTGTCATTCAAATGAAACCTCTTCAGCAGTGCTTTTGCATGGAATCATTTGTTTTTACAAAACAAAATTTGGGATTTTTCTTGAATATTATTTTGATATTTGGGGCTCATGGGCGTCAAAGGGTTAAAAGCTACCTACTCTAGCCAGTTCTAGGCAGTACGAAGTGTAGTGGTATGTTAAGTAACAATGCGTGTGAGAACTAGGCAATCCTCTATTGTTCTGAGGCATTTCACTTTCCCCACATAAGATTGCCCAGTTCTAGTCAGTACGAAGTGTAGTGGTATGTTAAGTAACAATGCGTGTGAGAACTAGGCAATCCTCTATTGTTCTGCGGCATTTCACTTTCCCCACATACGATTGTTTAGATTTTCTTACTGAGAATACATCAACCTATGGACAACACGTTTTTGAAATAAAATGTACTGAAACTTTATTTTAAAGCGATATTTCTTTTGAGTTACAAGATTTTATCCAATCATGAGACTCCAAAACAATGGCCAAGAAAGGCTTCTAATTTTCCATGTTTCCCACATAGAAATTTTGCTGCATTAAAACTCAGAATAGTTTTCACTAAAAGGGAATCAATAAGTAAACTAGAGAGAAATAAATGTACTACCTGATGAAGTGATAGTAGATTTTCATGTTTTAGCCAATGAGGTGGACGGTTTCCACAATATCACAATTAACACCTTTCTGCATTCCTTGCCGTTGGGTTGCCTAGTTCTTACTAGGACAATTACTTAAAGTGATAAAAATTTTCTAATTTGCTGTCCCAAGACTCTGGAATTGTAGATGGTGGCATTTCATGAATTTTCAGAAACCAACTGTTAAATCAGGTATAGTGTCATTCTTAACATGGAGTTGGCTTTGATATAAAACTGAAAACAAATCAATTACCTAAATTTGACAAGTTATTTACATTAAAAACAATTTGTATGTAACTTGCAAATTGTGTATTCTAAAGTTTTTTTTTAATCAATCAATCAACTAAAAAAAAGTTACACTTAGCACATCCTCACCTCTGAAGCAAGTTTCTGCTCCTCCACTGAAAAATAACATGAAGAACAAATTAGTTCAAAAATAAGGTGGTACATGTAGGTGGTAGTTACAATTTTGTTTTAATTACACACAAGCACAAAGTTCTGTTCCAAATAAATGGAAGATTAAAAATACAACACAATAATAGAAACCAGGAATGAAAATTAATGTCCAACTTTCTTTTGATTGAAAGCCTGACATACATTCAAACTGGACAATAAGCTCCCACACTGTCCCTTTTAACAAAACTGAGCATGCATCAGGGATGTAGATAATAGCCGGGAACCGGGGAAATTACCCGGCTGTGAACTTCATTTTTCCGGCTGTAAAAGCCAAGTGCAGCTTTAAAAGGACTACGTTTTTCTCTTTTTTACCTGTCTGTCAGTTCTATATTCCCACCTGTTAAAAACTGAATCTACATGCCTGATGCATTAATTAGAAATACAATACAATCAGAAACCCATAAGTGGGTTGAAACATGTAATGCGCATTCACAGCTTCCGAATAATTTATTTTTTGCTTAGTACCATATTTGAAAACCCCTTGGTCCTTTGAGATTGGAAGTTGTCCAAACGAATTGATTGGTTAATATTTTTATCTTGATTTTCCAAATATGGCTGTAACAACTTCTTAGCAAATTAAAAAATCAGAAGCTTGTTTTGAAGCGTACAATAGACAGTTGCACATTTCAACCTACTTATGGGTTTCTGAGGATATTTTATAAATAGAAATAAATATTAAATATATTTATTATTATGATAATTCTTATCCAGGGTGCCCCATGAGGTCCTTCAAATAATCAAACCAACACAAAATAAACTATTGTTATAAATTAAAAATAGTTTATAATAATTATTATTGTAAACTATTACTAATTTACTGGGGATATTTTTTTACATGATTAAAATCAACAGAGCCCCAAAAAAGCATGTGCTGCCTGCGTGGGCATGACACAACATATGTAAAAAAATTGCACTTATAATATACAGTGTACATGCAACTTCATTGAAAATTAAATTAATATAATTACATTTAAAGAAACAAAACAGAAACACAAAAGCACATACAACCAACCTAACATTGCAACTTTGGTGTTGATACAGACAGGCACTTCACTGCATAAAGCTAATATTACATGGTTCACCACATGTCCTTTCTTGTCAGTGACCTGATGGCCAAAAAAAATATACCTATTAAACAAAAATAAGTCAATTATGTAGAGGGAGACTATGTTCTAAGAATTATCATATATGTAGGGTGCCCAAAAGGAGCTCAACTATAAAAAATAGCCAGTGCCCAGCAGTTACATTTTATGCAAAAAAGTAACTTTGTCTTTTCACCCAAAGACAAAAGTTAGTTACCTGTGGCTACCAGCAAATGAAAAAAAAATCATGCTCGATTCTTTTCCCCCGTATCTTTTGAACTGCTTTAGTTCCTTAGATCACTGTGAGTATTAGATTTTGCAGTTTGCATAATTATGCAAGATTAATTTCATTAACATGCAGATAAGTTGTTTTCAAAAGTATTAAATATAATGAATTGTTTAAGCTAAATCAAACAAAAGGTACCTGGCCTTCCAGCGCAGCCATTAAGAATTTGTTGAAGGTCAAGTCTTTAAAACACCACTTTGCCTAAAATACACAGTAAAACAATAAAACAGTGGATGAGTCTTACCTATCATTGCAGAGATGGAATTAGCACTCACCCAGAGCCAGGAGTGTTAAATGTTCTTGGGCAAGTAAAAACTGTACATTTTTTGCTGTAGTTCTGAAAATCACTCGCCCAAATGGGGAGAGCTGTCAAAATTATATTTCCAAGCCTGTCAGAGGTGCAGAATCTGGCAAACCCGGCTACACACCATAAAAAGTTACCAAACACAAGGAAGTTGGCTGACATCACACATAAAACAATAAAATAATCCATTTTTTATCAGTTTTGACAAGCAAGATGATGGCACATCCTTGACAACATCCGTGGTGACATGATCTCTCATCTTTACCTCATAAGGAAGCCGTGTATCAAGATTTGGAAGCAAACAGCATTCTAGAGCCTGTAAGAAATTTCAAAAGACAGAGTTTTAAATAGCACTGCTAAATAAAACCATCCTATTCCAGTTAATATCAATATGACAGACATTCATCTCACAAGCAATTTCAAAACTTGGTATGCTGAGGCATACTTGTGTAGCTTTAATCCCACCTTATTCTTCATATGGGAGCAGGAATGGTGTAGAGGTGAGAGCATTTGCCTCCCACCAATGTAGGCAGGGTTCAAATCCCGTGGCAACACCATTATGTGGGTTGAGTTCGTTGTTGGTTCTCGTCCTTACTCCAAGGGTTTTTCTCTGGGTACTTTGGTTTTTCTTCCTCCACAAAAAACAACATTTTTCAAATTCCAATTATTATTTCACTCCAGAAGCAATAGAAGTAAGAGCCACCTTGTAGAATTCCTCTAAAACTTCCTATTTATTAATTTATTTATTACAGACCAAATGAATAAAGTCAAGGAGAGGGAAAATACAAAGAAAAAATAAATTAATTTAGTGAACCTGACTTGGTTGGTCAACATCTGATGCAATTGGCTAACAAGGATCAACCCACAATTTTGGATGTATATGTTGTAGTTAATTTTTTATTTCAGGTAATTTTTGTTTTTCCTTTGTTTCAAATTCATTAGCATATATTACCATACCCACAAACAATGGAAAAATAAAAATTACCTGAAATAAAAAATTACCTACAACATATATGTTGTGGTTCAAATTTTTCTTTGGTTTAAAATTTTTTAAACCAGTTCAATTTTTGTTTTCTTTTGTGTCACATTATGATAATGAATCGGAGACAAAGGAAAATCAAAATCAAACTGGTTTGAAAATTTTTAAACCAAAGAAAAATTTAAACCACAACATATACAGTCCATGAATTATAATGACAACAGCATTAATACTGACATATCATTCTGACAGTTTTTTTACGTACATAAGTTGTATCTTCCTTAAACTCAAAATCTACCTGAAATGGGATATCCACAAACTCTTTTGGTAGTTGACATAAACATGATGGTTGAATATCTTCAACAAAGCCCAAGTCTACAAAGCGAATCTTCACCTGAAAGGCAGCAATGTATGATTAAAATTGACTGCTGACAGTGAAACCCTGACTTTTGATGACCCCATTATTATATGACCACCTTGTTGGACAGTCCCCTATACTTTTTATGTAAATAAGCATGAACAGGGCTTTTTCTTTTCCCATGAAACATGATCAAGATGTAATATATCAAACAAGAGACACAGTGTTTCATCACAAGATCAAGCACTGAGAAGACAGTTGAAAATACAAAGCACAGTGGAGTATTTTTGACGAACTTCGAGGTGTTTGATCTTGTGATGAAATACAGTGTACTGTGTCAAATATTGATTTTTCTTCTCAAACAAAATGATTTTAGAAGGAGAAATTAAGGGTGCAAAAATGAGGAGTGTTTCATCTGATTTCCAAACACTCATTAAACAATAATTTCCTTTGTATTTTATTCATGAATTATTTAAGAGTTTGAGAAGTTTATTTATCAGTGATTCATGATTTTGAATCTTAAGATCTTTTAATATGATTGTGAATGCAAATTTTTACTTTAACGTGACCCGTAAACCAAGTGCTAAATTACATGTGATTTGTGAATCATTTTGTGTTGCTTGAGTTTATGTGTACTTTAGTGTTTTGATAAATGTGCATCTTTTTGCTACACAACATGTATGTTACTCATTTAATCTAAAAGAGACAATGCTGTGATCAGGGCCGGGTTGTTCAAAGCACGATTACGCTAACCCAGCATTAGCATCAATTTTGATTCCAGTTAAATAACTACTCAATGAAAATTTTTCCAAAGGTTTTCTGCCCTTCAGTTTCGACTTTGACTTGCCTTCATTTGTAACTAAAAAAAAACTTTTGAAAACAATCCTTCTTAAACAAGAGAAATGAAATCCTAGGCTAACTTTTAATCCTGGAATAGCATTAATCAGCTTTTGAAGAACCGAGTCCAGGAGAATAACTTAGATATCCTCTATTTTTTCATGAATGTGAAATAATTTTTGGAATTATTTGTGACGCGTGAAAAGGTCCCATATTTTTCATTAAATGAATTTCCCAAAGCAGTATAGGCGATTCTCTTGTTATTACGGCCACTTCTTTTTACCTGAAAGCTAAAAGAGACACTGCCCCACCGAAATTACAAAATTGTGTTTATTCGATTTCAATTTCATAATTATTGCAAAATTGCCATGAAAATTAATATACAACTAAATTGGGTAAAAAAAGATTCTACATGTATATTAGCAAAACAGAAGCAGAAGTTTGGAGAAAAAGTGCAGGATTACAATGATCAATGGAAGTGGGTTTATACAGGTCTTCAATTTTGATTCTGTGACAGGTGGTCAAGTTATCAAAGTTTCCATTCTTGTGGAATTTTGAGTTTTTAAGTCTTATGTTATCTCTGTTAATATTTCTTTGTGTTTATCACTTTTGGTGATTTCTTTATCCTATTTTAAGACAATGAAGCAAGCTTAAAGCAAGCTCCTGGCTATAATCATGAAAACACAATATATCAGCTTGCACAATGTCCCTTTAAAAAATAGGTCCGCAATGCGTACATGAGTGAGCTTACGATGAAAATTTGCACGGAAATATCTAGAGACGGAATTTGTGATGTCGAAAATGTTACTGTCAAAGATATTAAGCTAAATGAGAAATACACCATAGGCTGTCTGCCTCTGATTTTTCATAAAAACTATTTAATGATATAATGTGGTACTGTCAGAGGTATGGAAGCACAACTTAAAAAATGGTTCATTGACTGTATAACTGGTGCAAGTGTTCCAAGTCCAAGAGATGTGATAAAAACACATCTCCACCAAGCACCATTGTGGCTTGCAACTTAACGTCTCAAGAGCTTCTGTATTGGAAAAGTATCTTGGTTTGTCGAGGATGATTTTTTGTTTTGTTGGACTGGAAGATCGTTCGTTAATTTGGTATCGTTTTTGTCACGCTATGTAATGTCACTACAAGGACCGAGTTATCATCATTGTCATCATCAAAGTTATCGTATTAGGGTTTCACATGTAAGGAGTGGTAAAACCCCATACTGACAGTAAAGATTGACACCATTTTACTCAAGGCAGGCAATGTTAACTTTTACCATTTCTTTCAGTGTTACGTGACCCTTCGTATCAAAACTACTTTGAGCAGTTCGATTTACCCTGCCGTCGATCATACCTTATATGGAAAAAGTTCGTTTCTTCGGACGCCATTGCAGGCTGGTGATCACGCAGGAGTATACAAACTCCTCCTACTAGGTATGATGGACGGCAGAGTAAATTGAAATTGCTCAAAGTAGTTTTGATTCGAAGGGTGCGTAACACTGAAATCAGTGGTAATCAAAATATATAAATTTAATGATCAATTTAATAAAACTTTTACGCTTGTAGCTATTGTTTCAGAGGTCTGAAACAATAACTACACTTGTAAATTACAGCTGTAAAAGTTTTATGAAATTGAGCCCTGGTTGGTGCTTATAGCATGTAGCTGTTTGCATACAGTATCAGCATTGCCAAAAATAACAGTAAAACATTAACATTTATTCTCAAGTTTTTTTGGAATGTAGACTAGCTGTAACAAGTATAGTTAACTTACATTTTAAACTTAGTAACATCAACGTTTTCAAACAATAACTTTTCAACGTTTTAGTGTAACTGCACTTAACTGACTTAACCCAGATTTGTGTCTCTAAAGACATTATTTGTTCTCCGAAGAGAATTCATCGTTTCCCGAAGGAAATATTTTGTTCCCAGAAGGGAATTATATGACCCTGAGACAGGGTTATGGATTGCCAGATGTTGTACATGGAGCAATTCGCAATGCTGGACTGCACAAGTCACTCGGCGGCCATCACAGCTGTCTTTAAAACTACATCTCGGTGATTTAGGGAACCTTTTGTTGGCGAAGATTTTGTCTACACCTTCAAAACATCTGAAAAACTCTTTACGTGAAAACAATAGACACATTGCTTGAATGCTGTGCCTGATTACTGGTGCAATATAACACGAAAACATCGTAAATTTCGAGTCTCTTACCTCTCTTTCTCCAACGGCGAAAAAACATGGTTGCTTCCACGTTCCGTGTTTTTGATATCGAAAATACGTCGTTTGTTATCCGGGATGATCCGGGATCAGTTTGCAGCACTTCGTGTTCAACCTCGCTCATATTCGTGTGTTCGTGCTCTCATCGTTCGTACGGAAATAAACAATATCTGTTCGAGACCACGCGCCGTGATACCGAAGACAACCCGAAGATTGGACTACCACGGACTTACGGACACTTCCCATGACATAGAGTGAGATTACACTTCATGTAAGCTCACTCAAAAAGGACCAAAAAGCTCATACAGTCATTCACACACACAAAAAAAATCCTGTTAATTAAATTCTGCCGCCCCGATATTACAGCCATTTTTTATGGCTTGCTGGTGGTCAATCAACAGAGTTCAACTGCATTTACACAGGACAGACTACTGTATAATAATAATTATTATAGTTTATTATTACTCATGCACGAAGCGGCATGAGGTAAGGTTTCGGCTCCGTATTTCTTGTTATTATTATTTTTATTTTTTGTGTCACGATTTTGCATACAAATTTATGCACGCATATTTTAAATTGTGCACTTCCGGTTCATAGCTTTGCCACTACACTTCCTGTTTAGTGACTTCCGGCTACTCTCACTTCCGGTAAAAGAGCGTTACTTAAGTGTCACGACAGCGTCTCCTACAACCCTACTTACATTAGTAATGTTCACGTTTTGGTATATATATAAGACTTAGAAGAATCACTGGCTTCATTGTGGTACATCCTTCATTTCCAAAACAATCAATAGTAAACAACATGGTTTGCAGGAACGATGACTGAATGAAAGGAGTACTCTTTGCCATGTCGGACATCTTCTTATCATGTTTAAAATATATCATAAAACTTTCTTACTCATGTGCATGACTACAGGCTGCTTGGAGCCTCTTGTTAAACTTACCATGCCAGTGTTTGCAACACCTTCTATTCTGACACGGCCAAACTCTTTATTACGTCTGTTTAGGGCGGCACAAAGTGTTCCCACATTGGTCTCAACACTACTTCCAAAACCATGTATCTGGTAAAATGCTCTTTAAACAAAACAAAATAGAAGACACTCAGTTTAATCTCAGTGGTACAGGGTGTTCATTAGGCATCGGAGATCGGAGAATTCTCCGCCTACTATGCAGAATTCTCCAGCTTCATTCTTTCATAATACATGTATTCTCCTGTTACTTTATACTATTCTCCTGCTACTACAATTCTTAATGAAATCCCTGGTGGTAGGAGCAGAAGACTACAAAGACCACACAATGTGACAACATAGTAGGAGAAACAATTCTACTTAAGCAAGCTTCAAGCAATTTTGAATATTCTTATAGGTGTCCAAGAAAATGCAGTTCACAATAATTATAAGGTGGGAAGGGGCCACGAGGAAGGAAAATGGAGGAACCTGGCTGACAACTGCATCGCCATGGCCAACTAATGACAGTGATGCAATTCGTTAAAATAAAAACTTAGTGAACAGTAACACTAACAGTAACAGTAACAGTAACAAAATCTTGGTTAGCAATATTACTGACAATATTACTGACAATATACATGTACATTTACCTTATACCAGTCTGGATTTGTCGTTGTTTTTCCAAATCTGACTCTCCAATCTTAATCATCCAAAAAGATCCATTTCTGGTCAATGAACCAACCACGGAAACAGGAAAGATGTCTTTTCCTAATTAAAAAACAACAACAACATAACAACTGCAGTTCATGAGTTACCAGCTGATCTCTAGAAGCAGTACATCTAAAGTTGATGTCACAAACATTAAAAAGATTGAAAATTATACCATTTTCAAATCACATACAATAAGTACTACAATGTGTATGAATCCTTGACTTTTCCTGTTACAGAGAAGGAATGTACATGTACCACTGGTTACGAGCAAGTTGTATTTTAATTCTACTGAATGGTCACCCATCAATTTATTTTTGTCAATTGAAAATCATTTGTTTTTTATTCAGTCTGACATGTAAGACAATTATTGAGGAAAAAGTAGTCATGTGATGTCTGTAAAAACATACTTGTGTGTATTGAAACAGTTTAATTGCCCACATACATGTAGATTTAGAAGTCCAAATTAGGACATACAGGTACAGACCCAAGACAATTACAGTGTATCAATAACATGTATTTAATTTAATAAGGAATTGTTCAATATAATTGGGACGAATTGGTGTCAGGATATCATGTGCTGTTTTCAGACATTAATTCAGAGCTAATAAATCAGTGATGAGCTGTATCTTTGGAAGACAGATCAGTAACTTTACCAGCCAACAAATCCACAATTTGAGTTGATTTTACTTTGCCAAGTAGATTACATGTATGTTGTTGTACTCCCATCAGTCCCTAAATCTTCTATTTTTTGATTTTTAAATAAAGTTCCCTAACAAGTGTTACTTCTGTGAGTAAAATGAGCATTTTAAGACATTGATTTTGTTCACTTTAACTGAAATCTAGTGATTAGAGAAGCAAACTGAAGTTTTTATTATTATTAAACTGGATGAAACCTTGAAGGAAAGTAGTTTTATGTCACAGGTGGCACCGCGGCAGAACGCACTGCGCATGAGTAGAAAACTGAGCATCCGGTGAATTACGCATTTCCGGTGACATACTGTAATCCCATGTAAATGTTGTAGTTAATTTTTTTATCTCAGGTAATTTTTATTTTTCCATTGTTTTTGGGTATGGTAATATATGCTGATGAATTTGAAACAAAGGAAAAACAAAAATTACCTGAAATAAAAAATGAACTACAACATAAACAACATAAAACTCCCGTACCGCGAAGTTTGAAAACAAAAAGTAAGAGTTATAAAACAAAGGTAGAGAAAAAGTTTGTTTCGTTGAAAAGTTTTTTCATCGTTCAAGTTTCAAGCGTTTGCACCAAGGGGTTTGGTGTTTGCACCAACAACGAAATATGAACAAATCATTTTTGCATCGCATTTTTTCACAAAAAACAAGTCTTCACTCCATCTCGAAATGTATTCATGCAAGAACCGATCGTGTACGTACCATAATTTTCTTCGGTTTTGGTCCTTTCATCATTACATCTAGAAAATCTAGGTCCGTTGGTTCATGCAGAAGTGTTGTTTTATGCTGTTCGCATCGATGTTGACTGGTAGTTTAACGGACCGGAAGTGCTTGAAGTTTACGCATGCGCAAACGTTCTGCCGCGGTGCCGTCACAGGTACATGTACATGTAAAATATACGATGAAAATATTGTTTCAATCTGTCAGGAAAACACTGGCATCATTGAATTAACAGAAAATAAGGCAAATCTTTAAATTTTTACTATTCAACCCAATTTTGTTTGAAACTTTACAGTCTTAAAGTTTTTGGTAAATAAAGTATTACTTTTCAAAAAAATCATCTATATTGTAGACTATAAGAGGTATATTAAAGGTTGTTTTAAAAGTTTAGGTCTAGATGTCAAGAGAATTACAAATATGCAAAAACCACGACGTCATCCATTTGTTTTTATGGAAACACCGATACCAATCAAACATATTTTTTTGGAAAGTTCATTTCATCTCTAGTATATGTGTGAAGCAGCTTGCCTGACCAAGCTCAGACAGTGAATTATCAGATATTCAAAGTTGGGATGCTGTGCCGCCAAAAACTCCAGTTGAGCCACCTTAAGTCAATAACTCTATATTCAACAGCAAACAGCTTGAGTACAATGTACCTTTGATCTCATCGGGAAGCTTAATAATGGGCTCCTCGGGAGGACCACTTTGGGATTCACCTGCAGCCTCCTGTGCTGGAGGTGCACAGGGCGGAGGCAGCGGATACTGAGGTGCATCTTGGACTTGTACAGAGCCCTTGGGCTGAGGCACAGTGGCTTCAGGAACAAAGGGATCCTTTAAAGCTTCACTGGTGTCACTGATTACAACAGGACCACTGCACTGTGTAAGCAACGTTGAGACCTAAGCACAGGCAAAAAGATCCCTTAGTTGAGATCCCTTGGTATCCCTTAGTGGGCCTAAGGGGTACCAAACGATTTTTATGCAAAAGAAGTCACTAGAAAACACAGAGATTTTTGCATACATGCACCTTACATGTACATTGTATTTCTCAAAAACAAAGCGAAAAACAGTGAAGGAAAACTCAGAGCAATGTAACAATATAGGGCTGTGGTTTTCTATTAAATTGGAGACCACATGCAAAAATTCAGTTCATTTGGACGAAAAAAAAAACAGACCAAATTGTCACATAGGTCGGTTATGCTCTCGGCCCTTCAATTAATTTGTAGGTCACATGCAAAAAATGAGGCAAATTAATCTGAGTGAAAAAAACAATGGCCTAAAATTTGAATGAGTTGGTTATGCATGCAGCCCTTCAACATTGACTAAGTGCATAGTGCAAAGGCGAGTTTGTAATTACATAAATTGTACACAAAAAGTCATGTAATTGTAATTACACATTTCTACAAATGTAGATATGAAAGATCTCCAAAAACTGTAACTACAGTAACCAACATTTTCAAACTTTAAAGTATTTTACCGAAAGTACCTTTGCTAGATAGCTGAAAGCCTTCTCGACTCTCGATGAGCATTCTTTAATTTCAGCTATTCTCTTTTTTGTTGCAGTCTGCAGTTGGATTAAATGACTGATTGTCTCCTGTTTAAAAAATTAACAACAGCACCAACATTTATATGATGTTTTTTTACCTCATTATTATTTATAACACAGGGCGCCCACACAAACTGTGTGACCATCCGTATTTTTAAATTTAAAGGAAATGTATGGGAATATCGAAAAGGTTCACTTATGGTAATATTCTGTGATGAATATTCATATATAAGATCAAAATAAACATATTTTTACATGAAATGTTGTGTGTTGTCGTTCTTGTAGCTAAATATGACGAATTTAAGCGATTTGAAGGGTTTTGCATCGGACATTTACCTGAGCATATAGTAGAGAGACAAGGGAGGAAAGCTGGAGTTTGGACCGGTCCAGCACCGAGCCGATTTTCACCAAGAAATTCCGATCGCACAGCTTCCAAAACCCGCACCAGGCAAGCTGAAAACCAGGGGTCATTTTAATAAAACTTTTACAAGTGTAATTTACAAGTGTAGCCATTGTTTCAGAGGTTGAAAACAATAGTTACACTTGTAAATTACAAGTGTAAAAGTTTTATTAAATTGACCCCAGGTTTCTTATTGTACCATTACATTTAAAATCCGTCCAAAACTCGAAGCGCTAGACCCCAAATAATATCAAGAATTCCAGCATTTGAAGCTCGATAGAGCCGCTGCTGGTAAAATGTGTGCTGGCCTCCAACAATCAGGCCATTTGAAAACAATGCCCTTTCATAAATTCATCCCATGGGAGGGGAAAGCAGGGGCGAATAAACAGTGATGAACTTTACAATTACCATCCTGGGATGAAGCGAATGGCGCGTGATGGAATGAGTCTGGTTAGTAGAAAGTTCGTTGCTGTTTATTTTCCCTGCTTCCCCTCCCGCGGGACAAATTTATGAAAGGGTATTGTTTATCATCCAATCAGAAAGGAGCAAACGGCGTGACTGTTGGAGGCTGGCACACATTTTACCAGCCACGGCTCTACCAAGCTTCGAAAGCTGGATTTCTCGATATTATTCAGGGTCTAGTGCTTCAAGTATTGGACGGATTTTAAATGTAATGGTACAAGAAGAAACCTTTGGGTTTCAGCTTGCCTGGTGCGGGGTTTGGAAGCTGTGTAATCGGAATTTCTTGGTGAAAATCAGCTCGGCGCTGGACCGGTCCAAAATCTAGCTTTCCTGCCTTGTCTCTCTACTATACGCTCAGATAATCATCCAATGCAAAACTCTTCAAATCGCTTAAATTCGCCGTTTTCAGCTACAAGAACGACAACACACAATATTTCAGGTAAAAATATGTTTATTTTGATCTTATATATGAATATTCATCACAGAATATTACGGTAAGTGAACCTTTCCGATATTCCCATAAATTTAAAATACGAACTGTCACACAGTTTGTGTGGGCCCCCTGTGATTATAATACAGTATAAAAGGATTGCCAAATGACTGCATGGTATCAAATGGATTGCAAGTGGCATTTTCTGGGGAGAGGGGATTGAGGGGTATGAATATTTGGACATGGAAAAGAACATTAAACCTGCAGCTACAGGATATACATGTCCATGTACACATAAAACTGCAGTACAATGTTTATCAATATAAATACCTTCTCCTCTTCCTCGCAATACTGTAATCTTGTCAGCACATTTTGAAGTATATCACTTTCAACAGCTATTAATCTGTAGACAAATTTATTAGAGACTGTTAAAATTGACAGGAAACTAATGTCTTGTCTAAGATACACAGGAAGAACAGATTGGTTTAAAAGAAATAATCCTATTTACTGTGATGTTTGGCACTCAGAACTGGGCACTGCTGATTGTTGTGTGCATGTTGTGGTTCAAGTTTTTCTTTGGTTTAAATATTTTCAAACCAGTTTGTTTTTTGTTTTCCTTTGACTTAGATTATGGTAAAAAGGCTAAGACAAAGGGAAATAAAAATTAAAATGGTTTGAACATTTCAAACCCAAAAGAAAAATTTGACCACAACATGTACAATGCAATTTGAGACCGACCCTGTTACTGACATACTGAATATGCTGAATTTCAAAACAGAAGATGTTACAATAATATATTTCATGGTCCAAAGATCTTGCATCCATGGCATTGGTGAAAATGTTGCTCGGAGTCATCAGAAACAGCTTTTGAGTCAGATCAGAGAAATTCAAGGAAAATGCACCCATACATGTACAAAAAATGTATCTCAAGGCTAGGGCAGCCACTTTTTATATACTGACTAAACCGGAGCATCAGGTAACATTACCCTGAGAACAGGGTTAGGATAACAAATTGGGAAGCATTTACAATGTATACCAATTTAAACCAACACCTTACTGACAGCCTACTGACTAACAACCAACAGTTGGTCATCTGTTGACCAACAGCCAGCCAACAAGTGTTTAACACTTTCATCAAACAATGAAAAAACTGCAGACTGATTGTCAGTAAACTGTCCATAGACTATTGGTGAAGAGTTGGACAACTAGCAGCTGACTGGTTATCTACATTGTAAAGTCAGCCAACAGTCAGTTAATGAAAGGGGAGCTGTTCTTCACAATAATGTTACCAGTTTAACTTTTGTGTTGGTGTCACATCACTTTTTACACAAAGATCCTACATCGTATTTCTTATCAGAATTATTTTACCCTTCTAACAGAACCAGTACATGTACCTCTCCTTCCCCCTCTGTTAAGTTCTAAGGAAGTTGTACAGTGTACTTTACTCACTTTTCAATATCACTTACATCCTGTGAAAGCCTTCGTTCCCTGTTCTGTAGAACAATTAAATATTCGTAAAAATTGGAACCAATGACTTGGTAACTGTTGGTACATGTACGTAGATGCATACATGTACAAACCCAGCAACTGAAACAGCTGACTGAAAAATAAATACTCAAGACAATGGGGTTCTAAGATAGCATAAAATGCCACAACACTAGTCACTTAGAAATGAAAAAGGTACAAATGTAAACTGTGAATTCAGAGAAAAGCACCAATAGAGAAAATTGAGGTCATGCATGGCTTGTGCCTACCAAAGCAAAAGGTTAACATACAAAATTCATTTAATTTAATCCTTAATCCTTACAAACTCAATTGAAGATTTTCATATTGTTTGTGTTTCTTGTACATGTAATAAGTCAATGCAAAAATAATTAATACAGAACTTATACAACTGTATAGTGTGTGATTGGCTATTACTCTTTCTTCAAGGAATAAATTGTTTTCTTGAAATCCTTTTCAAGTTTGTATATTTGAGAACTCCTCATTTCTTATGCATGGTTCAATTCCTACAGTTACCATCCCCCCCCCCCCGGGCACACCCCCGGGGATTTGCCATTTTTTCTTCACTTGGCGTCCTATTCCCCACCCCCGGGCACAAAGAAATAGGTAATTCCCCACCCCCGGGACACTCAACAGCAAGCTGCACCGTTTCTCAAGACAGAAATATTTATTAATATATAAATCCACCGAACAGTTTACAAAATAGACATGGACTGGACTAGACTCGTATGGCTACAAAGATCAGGAAGCATCTCTGCCATTGTTTATCTTCCTTGCTCACGTTTCTTTGGCTTTCATCGCTCCTCTCTTGCGGTTGTTTCGTGTCCTGAGGATGTGTTCTTCCCAACACTTCACATCATTCACTGCTAGACAACACTCCTTAGCAAGGTTTCTCGTTCTATCATCGATGAGTTCTTCCCTTGTCACGGCATCACTGATTTTCCAGCAAAGAAGTCTGCTTGTTGAGTCATGTCGTCCGCCATGGTCTTCGACGTAATTTTCGCCCCATAATTCCTTGCGGACCTAGATTATCCCCACCCCCTACCCCCGGGACAAGACTACTTGCAAAATTCCCCACCCCTGGGCCGCAAGGTCCGACTTTGTCCCGGGGGTTACCGGGGGGGGGGGGGGGGGATGGTAACTGTAAGAATTGAACCATGCATTACTATGTGGGTGAAACCACACGACACCTTGCCACTCCGATACGTGAACACCTTAGTACATGTATGGATAAAACATCACATACTGATACAAACACCTTGAGAGCTCAAAGGGATGTCGCGAGCTATGCAATAGTGAATGTTTTGAAATACTTGACACAGCTCCCATGGGCATCAATCTAAAGATCAAAGAAGCCCTCTACATCCGTGGGGAAAATCAATTGTCAAACCAACAAGTAAAACATTTGAATTTAAAATAATCATTGTAATTCAAATCAATCTGTTACCTAGTTACTTAAGCTTTGTAAACTACTGTACCATCACACTGATGATGGGAGTTGAACTGCCAAAACATGTCTGTATTAAAAGTTGTAGTATTCGCTTTAAGACTTATTGTATTTATATTACATGGATCTTGAGAAAAAATTACAGTTTACAAGACTTCCTTCCCAGAAGTGGGGCAGAGGTTAAGTTACTTTTACTGACAATGACCTCAAAAAAGTATTAAAACAACTGAAAGTACATTGTCCTATACCTTTACTTCAATAGGCTCAACTCTGTGAGCTCTGAACACATCTAAACTGTGCACTTGAATATTGCACTGTGGACACAAGTTGATGATGGAGTCTGCAAGATAATACATAATCCCACATTATACATGTACATGTAAATGTGTAGCTGGAGGAGTACATTGTACATTGTATATTTAAAAACCAAGCTCACAGACCTGGTGTTTATTTGAACCCTGCATTTGTGCGAGGCCTGGCATTTATTAAACACACATACTGTAATTTTTATCATTTTTTCGTATCACATTTTACATCAAGTTTATTCCTATATTTCCTGATTCAAAAGCTTCATTGATCAAAATGTTTCTCATCTCTTGATGGAAACAAGAGTGGGGAGTCTCAAAAAGAATATTTTAGTCAATAAATTGTAACAAAATTTTAACCAGAAATTCAAGTGATGTTCCCTGACCCGGGGCTTGAAAAAAGTCCCGTCCAGTCGTCCAGAACAAGTAGATTTTTGTGTCGGTCAAGTATCTTTCTCCACTCACTTGCCTAACGGGCAAGGATACGGACAAGCCGCCTGTGAACTAAGCTTAAGTAACAATTTATAAAAACTTGTTGGGGCCCAAGTAAAACTTAAGACTTGCTTGCCAAAAGGGCAAGCTTAAATTTTATTTTTTTTCTATCCCTGCTGACCTTGAACCTGGTGGTTTATTTTACCTTAAACTATATTTCATGGTGCAATCAGTTACACAATACCGAAGTCGGAGGTGTTTATTTAAAACTTGATCTTGTAGCTTAAAATGACGAATTTAAGCCATTTGAAGGGTTTTGCATCGGACGTTTACCTGAGCATATTATACAATGTAGTAGAGAGACAAGGGAGGAAAGCTGGATTTGGACCGGTCCAGCACTGAGCCGATTTTCACCAAGAAATTCCAATCGCACAGCTTCCAAACCCCGCACCAGACAAGCTGAAACCCACAAGTTTCTTCTTGTACCATTACATATTTTAAAATCCATCCAAAACTTGAAGCGCTAGACCCCAAATTAATAATATCGAGACCTGGCATTTATGGAACCCAACATTTATTTGAGGCCTAGCATTTAATAGAGAAAATATGGTATTATGGTACGAATTAGAGTGAGTAAAAAGAAAATTTACAAACCAAAGGAATATTTGAACCACAACACATGCATGTATTATGTTATGGTTTAAATTTTTAACAACTGTATTAAACAAGAAGTAGCAATTGGTAGGAAGGTGAAACTTTTCTTTGATTTTGCCAGTCAAATTTACTGAGTTTCTTGCAATATCTCTGGCCCAATTCAGGGGACCGCTCTCAATTAAAGAGAAATGAAGATTTCTTCATCCTTCAGAGTAAGTCATCAAAAACATCTTTTGATGTAAAAAGTGATGATGTCACAAAATAAATGATACAACATGTACATGGGCTGTGGCAGTTTGGGGAGGTTCAGGTGCCAATGGGTTAACTTTTATTCTACAGTAATATGCATTTTCTTAATTAAATACATGTAAGCTTTGAAATAAGTCTTAATGACTTAATTGTTGCTTTTTGTGACTACTGTGCCTGCGCAGCAGTCACTACTGTCATTGTGTCAGTTTTCCAAATGTAAGTGACAATAGAATATACTTCGGAGCCAATCATATCCATCTTGCGGTCTCTCGCGAACACTTCATATCAAAGATGATTTGCCGATAGTAACTGATGACAAACGAGAAACTTAGCTGCCTATTCGATCTCTTTAACCCTATTCAGCCTGGGCTTTTTTTGAGTTCCTGAGCCTGGGGGGGCACATTGTGCCCCCCCCTTCGTAACTTCAAGAACATTAAGGCTATGACAATGAAACCTAGAGGGTACATAGTACGTCCAAAACTGTCTCCTTTGCGGTCCGCACATTGGAACGATGACGTCATATGACGTAGTTATTAGGTAATTAGTTATTTGGCCGCCATCTTTGATCCACCATCTTGGATTTCTGAAATTTTTTAAAACCTCTTAAAGACCGTCCAAATTGACGCAAAATTAATCAAAACCAATAAATAAACGCTAAATGACGTAAAAATACAAAAGTTATACCAATAAACATTGTTTTTCTTCATTCAAAGGTATAAATATGCAAATTTCAGAAAACATGGCTGTCAAAATCTTGTTGCCATGGAAACATCAAGTCACGTGATCAAAAAGTTGTCATATGAAATTGTTGCCAGATAAATTTTAGGAAAAGTCACAAAGTTTGATGGCGTTTGAATACATATTAAAGAAGTTATGAATGTTGAAAGTTAGCGCAGGCACTTTGTGCCCCCCCCCCCCCCCCCCCGGCCGAATAGGGTTAAGGTTATGTTCAAAATATAAAAAAATCTTAGACCTAATTTTCTCTGTTTTAACTTAATTTGAATTTGTAAATATAGAAATCAAATCAATTTCAAAATCATTCAAACTCTTGAACAAGAAATATACTTTCTTTTGGGAAAAACATGTACGTGACCTCTTTGTTTATGCTAAATGAACCTCCGCATGATTTTACGCATAACAAATTATAGTGCAATGCAGTTTCATTCTTTCCTTCGTCGCTTTCATAACAGAAAAGGAAAATCGTCCTCCAAACAAAAAAAATAATATTGGTTTTTAGTTATTTCAAATTATTGCTTTATGGCAATATGATGTCCGTTAACAAAAGTAATTTCCAGTTTCATTTCCAGCCGGTTCATTACCATTTTCAATAACCAAAATGGCTAGTGAAAGCCCTACTAGCCAAAACTGAATTGTTACTAGACTAGTCGTCTTGTTGGCTACCGTTAGTCTCAAGCCCTGTTAATTTTACATTTACTTCTCGCAGCTTTCATATTTTGTTTCTGACTGCTCAGATAAAAGGTTGCCTGAGTAATTTTCAGCTTTTAGGTTGGTATTTACATAAATGCAGTGGCTATTCCTATGGCACCCGTACGCAGACTTTGATTTGCTATCCATACGGGAGTCCAAAACTTTCGATGTTATTCTTCACTTTTGTTGGTCCACAATATTAAAAGTGCAATTAGTTTTACGAAGCGCTTCTGGTAAGTGATGTTGATTTGATTTAGACTAATTTGCTGAGTCTCTGTATACTATGCGAGTGACTCATTTCGTGACAGAAATTTTTCGCGTCAAAGAATACTACCGTACGGCCAACTTCGATTTGCTATTCGTATAGGAGTCCAAAACGTTTGTCAATTTTCAATGTTATTCAGTGATTTTGTTACAAATTGCTTTGGTGAGTCCTGGGACTCATTTCATGAAAAATCATGAGTCCCAGTCCAGAACCAATGAGTCCCAGTCCAAAAGCCAATGAGTCCTGTAGATGCCCGACCCTTAACTGAGCCTCAACCAGATGTTTAATCAGCAAAGCTCTGTATTACGGTGTACTGAAATTAAAATACAGTCTTTCTATTTCACTATCATTATCGGAAGCAACGGCCACATTTGACCGCCAGGAACACTATCATGTACTCTCGGGAACACTCTTGGGTTCATCGTCGTTTGAAGCTGTATGAAGCGGCCGCCCTCCGAAACTTAACTTTTTTTACACCAGCAGAGGTTTTTTCAGCGTTAACAAGCGATAAAAGCTAAGGTGAAATGTACGCCATATCTACATGTAAAATTCTGAATCATTGTCGGCCATCTTGGTTCACCCACGTGCTTTCCATATATGGTAAACATAATGAGTAACCACTCCATCAGGTAAATCAAAATGGCAGCTTTTGAAATAAAAATTTTCAGTTGGAGAATTTGCACAGAATGTTTCTGTTTATTCGTTCAGAAATTACTACGTCAGACGAAATTATTCTCTTGACTTGAGGTAGGTTTTATTTCAGATTTAAAATCACACATAGATCGATTAATCCTTCTTTGCATCCTACGGGACGCGTGCCATGAATTATTTTGCGTCTTTCAGGGGATTTTATGCATCAGGGACGCAGGGGTAACAAAATCACTGGTTATTCTTCACTTTTGTTGGTCCACAATATCAAATGTTCATTTAGTTTTACGAAACGCTTCTGGTAAGCGATGTTGATTTGCCTCAGACTAATTTGCTGAGTTTCTGTATACTACGCTATTCAGACTCCCGTACGAATAGCAAATCGAAGTTGGCTATACGGGAGTATTCTTTGACGCGAAAAATTTCTAAGTGTCACGAAATAGTATACAGAGACTCAGCAAATTAGTCTGAGGCGAAACAACATCGCTTACCAGTAGCGCTTCGTAAAACTAAACGAACATTTAATATTGTGGAACAACAAAAGTGAAGAATAACATCAAAAATTGACGAACATTTTGGACTCCCGTACGAATAGCAAATCGAAGACCGCGTACGGGTGCCGTACGAATAGCCACTGCATTACATAAGAGCCTCGTATGAGGAAAACTGACTTACATCTTGACATTTCGGAGGTTAATCACCATGATTCATCACTACAGTGTATTTTAAACATTTGCTTCGATTCTTATCCACAGAACCACATGCATGTATATAGGACAATTCTACATTTTGCATTTTTCACCTTATACATCTTAGCAGTAGTCACACGCGCCTGTTGGGCGACTATTTTTGGATTATGTTAGATTGAATATTCAACTTTAGTTTGGTCGAAGAAATATTTTTTCTTTTGGAATTGGGAGTACCCTTTAATCTTACCAAAAAAAAAAACAACACGATACTAATTTAGACGTTTAATTTGTAAATAAGCTGAGTAAGCTTTTTTTAGTGCAGCTCGTTTAGATCACGTGTTGAATTATGACACCACTACAGCACATGTGCAAAGATGTACAAGCCATCTTTCAATCTTGCACACTTTGGAAGCTAAGTTTGGAGCAATATAATCTAAAATGGGAACGAAATATCTTTGCTACATAAACTTTAAAGTTGACTTACAAGCGATTTAAATAAGAACTTACCACGCTTGCAGTCAAAGCACTTGAAATCTGCCTTTTTCTCGGGGTGATTGTAGCAGATGGGGGACAAGCCGGTTGCCGCCATTTTCCTGCACTCGCCACACTAGTTTACCCTTCAAAAACTCCTGAATGTGAATTATACATACCCACGATTATTTTACCTCTCATCTGATACACATATTTTGACTGAAGACAATCGAAATCTCACTTGATTCCATGCGCAAATATCGCGAATAGTTATATCAGTTTTGTCGCTTTCGCATGCTTTTCCTTCGAAGTCTCGCGCCAATCTCGTTCCCAGGGATGAGGGAGAAGCCTGATGAGGAGGCTGGTGTCAAGGCTAGTGTGAGGCATTTCCACGAAGACCGCCGAAGATGACGTAAGAACTAAGTTTCAAACCCTCGCCTCATCTTCGGACTGACCTCGGATAACCGATTGGTCTGAGTGATTCCGATGATTAGGTTGCCAAGCGACATGCGCTGCCGCTGTCAAGAAGAAGGACGAGTAAAACACGCGCGTGCAACGCTTTCCACGCATGATGATATGCTTGCTCGTGGCGCGTCGATATTTGTCGCGCTCTCCCATTATGAAACTTTTGTCGCAAGTGTAAACGAACAGCGATCTTTTTGCGATTCGGGTGCGATATTTGCTGCGATTTGCTCTGATTTTCCATCGCCGACAACTTGCATCAGGTTTCGAGAACCTGTTCGAACCTTTGCGACATCGCGGCGACAAATCGTTCCCAGGCAAATCGCACTGAAATCGTTGCTAGTTTACGCACACGATCTGGGGGATTCAACTTGCGTGCAACACAAATTGCATTAAAAAGTGCGACAAAAATTACATTGAAAAGTGCGACAAAAATTGCGCAAAAATTCGCGTGTGTAAATTGTCCTTATGTGGAAATTCGCGTCGACCGCGCGTGCATTTCACGTCTCGCCTTAACAATCAGTGCGGAAATAATGGACTATTTCTAGTCTAATTTTTCTTTAGAGATTAAAACACCTTTGTGGTCAATTAACTTTTCTTTCAAAAATCTTTTGTGGAGGTTCACGAGTAACTGATATTTCTGGAATTACAAAATTTCCTTTTTTTAAAGGTCACTCACTCTAATGCTATAACGGTAATTGGGATCGAAGAATAATATTTATAAATTCGCAAAAATTGACTAGTGAAAGTCTTTCAGTGTACGCTAGTAAAGCTTTTTGCCTCCTTTCTCTTTGAGATTCCCATGGGGTCGTGCGGCCCCAAAATTCTATTGTTAATGATGTCATAGGGATAATTAAGCATAATGTATTTATTAGTCAATTGTCTTGAAGTTGGACTTGAGTGGTTTAGAGAATTATGTGTTTCTAGGATCACGCGTTCATTCGGTTGAAAACATATCACGGAAAACATGAGAGGAACTCGAAAATCCACTCTTATGACCCCAGATCCATACCATATACCTGGGTAAGTGAATTGACTGAAAGCATTTTCACAAAAACATGCCGGCGCGTGTGTAAATTTTCTGTTTATTTCTTGCAGATGTTTAGATTCCATAAATCTATTATTTTCTCAGCTACAGTTGTAGCATTGATTTTTATGATCCATTTATTTTCATTTATTTTCACAGCTACTGCGGTTACTGTCCACAATTTAAGTACCAAATCGGCGAAACTTTCGGAAGGACAACCTCGCAACTTTTGACTACATCGTCGGTTGCTAGCTCCGGTAGGCCTGTTTTGTCCGACATTGTTCCGCAACCTCGGCCACCGAAAGACGGGAGGCGAGCTTTAATTGCTGCTAGATGCTTAAATCTTGGCGACCAGAAGCTTTGCGATGAGATGGTACCGAACTACACAGGTAATCGGATAAAATATTGTTTGTTATCTTGCTAATAATTGTTCAACATGGTTCCAGAGTTTAAGCACTGAATTAGTTAATCCCGTGTAATAATCCTCGGTACACAACCGTAGTGTCAAAAGCATTTTCCCGGGAACTGTTTAAGGGAAATAACACTTAGATATATGGCTAGGCTTGCACCAACCCTGAATGTCACTTTTATGACTTTTTGTCGAGCTACAAAGCTTGAATATGTCCTGTTTGCCTTTCTATGGAAAACAAAGTCTGTGGGTTTAGCGAAATTTCAAGACAGACGTGTGAAAACCTTTGTGCAAATTTTCTTTTTAGCAATTTAAGGAAACATCAAAGGGACCGACAATTTTCACGTCGAAATATAACAATTTCAGTTTAATAAGCATGAAAACCAAGATTATAACTTCTAAAAAAGAGATTTAAAGCCAAAAAGACGAGGTATGTTTTCATGTTGTGTGACTGTGTGGTTGAATCGGCGTGTAGTTTACACTTGTAACCAAGGAAGCGACATAGATCGAGTTCCTGAGTTTAATTTATGTCTCCGTAATTTATGCATTGTCCATCAATTGTTGCTCTATAATCAAATCTATTGTTTGCTTTTCTCACGCACTTTTGCATATATATTATACTTTATATGCTGGAGTGGTTTTCACGCTTCCAGGATAAAAACGGGAAGGAAAGCAATCATAAAGCCGGGAAAAAATATTTGCTTTCTATTCTTCTCGAGGCTTCTCACCAGGGAAACCGCCACAAATATCACCAGTTATGTCATACCAATATTAAATTTTAATACTGTATTTCCTCCCTTTTCATCGTTGCTACACGAACATTAAAAGTAAGGATTATTTAACAGTTGTATCGAATGTTTACATACGGTATTTAAGACGCTCGTTTTGAAGTCGACGTAGCAATAGGACTTGACATACAAGACCATACAATTTGTTTGTTCGCCGGAAAATGTTTCCTAGAAGATCGAAGATTTTTGAAAAACCGGAAAATGGTATTCGACAATGCTGGAGTATTTCTATTAAAAAAGTGATTTTTTTTATTCTGTCTAATTTGATAATAGATGTTTTTTTCGGCGGCCATGTTCGTGGTCAGAAACAATAGAAATCGTTTGCATGAAAATAGTTTTATTGCCAAAGGATGAAAATTTCATTATTCTGACCACCAACATGGTCAGAACAATGCTTGTTTCTTTCGCCAGTTATTTTCAGATTTTTCAAATGATAAAGCCCTGGTAAAAATAACAGTCGCCTGTCGCGGCGAACAAGAATCGTGAACTCACGAATTGTTTTCAAACGTCGACTTTCCGAGACAGGGAGGGTTCCAATATCGATCAAAGAGCCCGGTTTTTTTTTCCGATTATTTTTTTTTTGCTATGCATTGAAGTTCAAAGTCCAGCTGGGTCAAAAGTAGTCGTTCTCGTAACCTGCACAATAGACGCTTTTGTAGCACGCGATCGCGAAGCGAGAGGAACGAACCAATTCCTCTCCCCTCGCGTGCCTCGTGTGGCTTGCGCTATGCGCTCGCACACCCCAAAAGCGCCCCAAAAGCGCCTGTCAGTGCAGGCTTACATTCTCTCCACTATCCCCGTCCCTGCCTTGCACCAGACTGCAAAACAGTCGGTTTTTCCATGCGAGGTTCGAAGCAAGAGGCGCTAAGCGCCGAGACACGCGCACTTTTTTCGGAGGACTCACGCAAAAATACGGACTGTTTTGCAGTCTAGCCTTGCACCTCCTAAGGACCATATAAACTGATGAAAAAAGTCAAAAAAGCCTGTGCATCAATAGCGACTCTCATCGTCAACCGTCAAAGGGTTGCGGACTTTTGGTAGGGAGACCTGGGTGTAATAGTCAAGGAGTTGGTGGATCAGCGCTTTTTCTATTTTCCAGGTTATATTCCTAAAGGAGAGCATTACTTCGGCAAGCCCTACGCGGATACCTGCCTGAGCGCCATCGCAGACTTCCAAGGCGATCAACTCAAACACCATCGCAAAATCCGGGATCTTCGAACGATCGGCGAACTGCAGAGAGGCAAGGAGGTCCCGCCAGAGCTGCTTTCCAAGGACACACTCATCACGACAAAGTACAAGACACCAATGCAGTCGATAACAGTAAAACCAAAAGCTTACTACTCCCCGTATGTCCTTCAACACTCGCTCTCTCCCTACGTGATGAGCAATGACGACCCAAAGAAATTCCTCATGTCGGGTTACACGGGATTTGTCCCGCGCGCCCGAGGTGAAATGGGAATGGGATACCCGCTGTTGACGAATAAGGCACTCTGTGAGTTCACGAACGAAAGCGAGCGTATAAGGCGGGTAAAGGACCTACCCGTAATAGTTGCGCGTCCCGAGATTAAAATTGTCGACACCAAGCCGATTTACATGAAAGATTCTGGTCAAGTCCCGCACTACACTGGTCACGTTCCAGGTAAAGAATAATTTAATTTTGTTCTGACACTTATGAAAGTGCCATCAAAAGGTAATAAGTTCGTGTTCCAGTACACCAAATTGAAAATCAATAACAATGTTGTCCCCTAAACCACCACCAATCCTAACCACCCGTCATGGAACATCACTACACATCATCTCACGTTGCTAGACCTAATCAACTTCCCTAGAAATCATCTAATGGAACTAGACATCATCCAACATCACTAGGCATCATACAGGATACTGGAACACGAACTTATTCCCCATCAAAACTAGACGAAAAACAGTCGGGATTTCCCTCCAAAACTTTCGGGAGCGGTACGAAGCCTTAACCCGCGGAAGTGGAGGCGCGAAACGCCAATCCGCGCGACCCTCGGCGGATTCGCTCCAAAATACGCTTGGCTTTAGAGTCCCCATTATCTGCTATGATCTAGCATAATTCGTGTTCAGTGCTCTTTAGCTGCACAAAACATGCAGTAGGCCTTTTTCACGCGGCGGCCATGTTGACTCCTCGGAGAATAAAATGCTTTGTTTTTGCCCGCCCAAACTCGTTTTTAACTTTTTCACTGCGAGGCTGCGCGGCGTAAATCTTTTGTTTTTATACAAAATGGCGGGGTGTGATAAAGGCCTATGCAACGCTGAAGAGATCATTAGTACATGCACTTCACGCTGCAACTTGAGAATGTGATCGTCGCAGTTACTGACAGCAACTGAAGGAGTTACAATAAGAACCTGAAAAAATGCCGCGACGGGATTCGAACCCACGGCCTTGTGGCTTGTCTTAATTACCACCTTATTACCCACGATCTGCTCCCGTATGGCCTCGTGGCTCAAGCGGTAGAGCGACGGAAGATCTAATTCGGAGGTCGTGGGTTCGAATCCCACCGAGGTCAAAGACTTTTTTCTTTTCCTCGTGTGGTCCCTCACTTCCTTACTAGGGCTAACGCTCAGTACAGGGAAATGTATGGGTTGACTTTAGCACTATAATTTACACACAGAGTTAATTTTCTGATTTCTTGTTTGTATCACCAGTGCTACGTGGCTCAACATACATTTGCTTGTCTCAATGCCCTCTTTTGTTTCTAACTGATCGCGGTTTTTTACATTTTACAGGTGAAAAGTTCCGGTATGGGATGACGTTCGGTTACAGCACGCAAAACGCAATGCCAAAGAAAGCTCTCACCGTCTAATACTGGGAGAGCCAGCAATAACCATGCAATGTGTATAATAAAGAATTTTTATCGACCAACAACAAATTCCTACAAAGAGAAACTGTACACGTGTAGAGCAAGACATTTATTTTCTATCAATGGACATTTCCATTGAAATATGCTGTTAATTTTGGTTTAATTTCAATATTAATAATAATAAAAAACTGCCATTTTTATTCGATTACGCTTTTTCACTTTCCTAAACGTAATCTCTCTACTACACAATCGACTTTCTTATCCAAGAGCAGTTAAAACAATCAGTTTTTGTTGTTGTTGTAAATACAAACACAGTAGATTCCCTCTTAAACGGACATGCTTGTGATCATTTCCGGCTTTTCGTCTCAGCCCCGTTCAGATTTGATGCTCTCGAACGGCTGCTGATATGAAGGTAACGTGCAGTGCCTTTACTGTCCAATGTAGCAGTTTCGCTCCCAATCGTCCTCTGCACGTAATCGAATGGGACGTGTTTTGCTCGATCTTGATTCTGTTGAAGAATTTATCTGCAAAGTTTCTGTTTAATGCAAACCATCACTTTCTTAAAGTCACATACACTTTGCTGTGTGCGTAAGAAGTAGAAAACTTTATGCAGGTGACGTAACAGTGATGGCAGTGCTGGATCTAGGGGGGGGCGGGGGGGGGGGGGGGAGCTCATGCCCAGTTTCTCATTTTGCACACTGTCCCGGCTAAAATATCGTGTTTTCATGAATATGGATAGGAACTTGGTTTAAGCTTACTTTATTATCTTGAAATAGGAAGAAACTATCACTAAAAGTGATAGAAGCAAAGAAATATGAACTAAATAGAGAAAATAACGGCTAGAAAAGTCAAAATTACACAAGAATGGCAAGTTTGAATTCTTGACCGCCTGTCAATAAATCAATGTCATGAACTGTAATCCACTTCAATCCTTGCTATCAACCTACTGCTTTAGTTTTGCTCTATAGAATTTTTTATCCAACTAAGTTGTGTATTTTGGTGAAATTTGGCGATATAACGTGGAAATAAACTACGCGACATTTTGCTTTTTCGGCGGAACAGTGTCCTCAAAGGATCCCCCCCCCCCCCCCCCCCCCCCCCCCCCCCCACCTTCACTAGCCAATGGAATGATTTCACTGCAGACAAATGTCGATCAAACGAGTACAAAATGAAATCCATTTCCTGCTTTCGTCGGTTTCAAGTTTGCAAAAGCACCTCAGAAACATTGAAGAGAAGCCGGAAAACATTATTATCTTCGTTTTTTTTTTTTATCAACAATTGCACAAGAGTACCGGTATTCGCACATTTGTTTGCCTCTTCCTTAACTTTCCCGCCAAAATGTTGGCGGGAAAGTAAACGTAAAACGCGCTGCAGGTTTGACTACTTTGAAGCCTCTGATTGGTTGAAATAAATCGAATCAATTGGGAACCAATCAAAAGCTTTATCTACACCTAAGAAGCGCTACGTCACCGCATCGAAATATTACGGCCCGTTTCTGGGACATGTATATAGCCATGGATGAACAGCCTTGGGGCGCAAAAGAGATGTTTTGTTGTGTTTGTTCTCCTCTGACTAGCCGACCTTTCGATTTGACGTGTTTTCGTATCTTCAACTTCAGCGGCTAACCATTAACATGGTGGCTTCACGTTACGAATTCCTTCTTTCCTCACTCGTCAGACAAAAGAGCATATGGGTTACTAAAGACGATCTCGCTTTCCTCCCCCTCCTGTTCGTCGTCTCCATCACTACTCGGTCTTTCATCTCTATGCCCTCTGCCCGGGGGGGCAAGTAAATGGGATGACAACTCATCTGCTTCGTTTTCCTGAAGCCGTAATCTTCTGCTTTCTGAGTGTCTTTCTTGCAGAAGGGCAATGTCCTTTGTTTCGGGATGCTGTTGCCATTCAGCTGTCGAGGGAAAGAAGATAAGCAAAGGAGAGGAATGACATTTTGACAGTGAATATAAAAGCAACGCAGTTATCACAAAACCAGACTCATACGCAATCACTAATTATTTATTTTGAGGGACAGAAGAGTGTTGAAACGAAAAATGTAACAATGTTAGCTAATAAACCTAAATACCAATGAAACAAGAAAGAAGAAAGGGGAGGGAAGGGTGGATTCGGGCGCTCGCGAGAAGCCCCTCACGAGAAGCGCGCCGAGAAGTGTGAAGCGCGAAGGGAGGGGGAAAGGTAACGCCTGCAGCAATGCTTTTGTTTTCTTCGGTAAAAATTGCGATTGTTCGCACTCCGCACTCCTTCACGCGCTTTCGTGCGCGTTTGAATACTTTTTCCCCTCTCCTTTCGCGCGCCTGCCACGCAGGCTAATGAAGCAACAAACTACATAGTGGAAAACACTTTGTATTTTTTTTTCACTCGTTGAAGCGACTCAGAAAACCCACTCGTCCGCTGTACTCACTTATTAGTTTTCTGATACTACTTAATTCGTAAATAAAAATTGCACAAAACAGTTTAGATGAAAGGAATCTCTACTTCAAGTGGTCTAGTGGTTAGCGCGTCGGACTTACAACCTGAGAAGTAACGGTGCAGATTTCGTTCGCCGCTACAACTCTACCATTTGTCAAACGACTTCCCGAAGATGCACGTTATAATGGGAGCTCAGCTTTATTCAGGCTTGAGAAACCACCGAATTCTCAATATAAACAAGAAAAGGTATGGATAGCAATCTGTAAGGAGAATTGATAACCTGAGCTTCGGACTGGAAGGTTTAACTGACCTCTTTTGGAGATAAAACCTGGTGGATAAACGCACATTACAACCTTGCCATCCACGGCCAGTCTTAAGACACTATTGGCTAAATAGAAGAGAAAAAAAAAACAGATCAAAATGATAACCAAGGCAATCTAAATCTCGAAAATTTGGTTTTATTAACTGAGATGATAAGGTAAATTGGGGCGCCATTAGAGGTTCTAAAGAGCTTCGTGGCTCCTGGGTAAATTGGCCATCGTAAAGAGATTCAAAAACTGACGTTTTGAGCGCTAACTCTTCGTCAGAGCACAAAGGATACGTCACGTTACTAAGCAACACCGCTTATTAAAAACGCGGAGTCGTGTCATTTCATCTTAGTAGACAAACCAGTGGCAAACTAATAGGTCGTGTTCTTTTGGGACTTATTTCGTTTTTAGAATGAGAAGAATTAAAATTGTTTTGTTTATTCCGCTACCGATAGCAGTATGAATGGAATACAGTTGACTCAGTCGGATTTGCTTTCTTTTGAGAAAGCTTTTGCTTTACTCGAAATACGCAGAATTGCGTTCTTCTTTGAACGTTTTTGCTTGACTCGATATACGCACAGCTGCGTTCTTTTGAATTTTTCTGTTATTTCTAAACAAAACGTATAGGAATAACCAGAAAAGCCACCCAGGGCACGAATTTTTCATCGCAATTTTTCCGTCAATGGCGCGGCTTACCTGCTCGGTAAACATCTGTGCGTCCCGCCTTCGCTGTCAGGAAGCCTCGTTTATGGGCCCAGGCTGCGGAAGGAAATGATTTAGTGATGAGACAGGTTCAAACGCGAACAAGAAACGACTACGACGGAAAAAAAGGCGAGTCCGAGTCGACAGACATGGTTATGACGCCGAGCAAACTTCTTTGTTATATATTTATTGTTAGCATTTTTAAGCTGTCTCGGTGAACAAACCATGTACAATAGAACTGTGTTTAAAGGCGCTAAGTCACCGAGATTCTGAAGAGTTGGCCGTTTTATGGTCAAAATTGTGCTAAAATTATTGGAAAGGTACTTGTGCTAAAATTCTTTTTGAACATCAAGAGGGCGGCATGAAGTGAATTTGCAAGCAGAGTACAAACCACAGCCAACTTTTATCGACTTTTTAATAACATGGGGCCAGGAATAACTTGAAAAAGAGCCTGAATTTGTCAAGTTGCAATTCATTTTTATCCTCAGAGGCCAGCAGCCATGGACAGTTGTTTATAGTTTCAGTGCTTTAATAGAATAATTCTTAATAAAACTGGACCATTATTAATTTTATAGGTTTCCTTTGATACTGACAAATAGGTTTTGTGTCTTTTCAAAGTCATGCTAAAATTGATGACATAGCTCCTTTAACCCTTTAAGCCCTAAGAGTGATCAGCATCAAATTTCTCCTTGTAATATTAATGCCTTATCAATCAAAAAGGTCATGAGAATTAAGGACATGATCACACAAGATGAGTTCTCTTGATATCCAAACAATTTCTCCCAACTACTTCTAAAGGAAATGTATAGGACTAGAAATGAGAATTTAAATTTTGATATTAGGGCTTAAAGGGTTAAGCAATTGACCAATATAAACATTTTCGTTACGTTATTCAGCCACAGCGTGTGAACGTAAAACAAACGTTTGTGCACGGTACTGGCACTCTTAACATATATCAACATTATCTTTGATGTCTTCACAACCAATCAACTACTTATGGGGCAATTAATTACGCGCTTTCTTGGGCCGGTCGATTTTATTGAGTTTGAATGCGCTCAATTTTTGTAAGAGTCATAGAGAGTTCAAGTCCTCGCCGGTTTCATTTGACTTTGACAGCTAGAAATTCCTTTCTGGGTAGTCCGGCGAGTGTACGACCGAATCACGCGCGCGCGAGCGAGGGTCATTAGCGAGGGCGATGAGTCTCTTTCTTCGCGCCTACTCGCTCCCTCGCGTGATCTTCGCTCACGCGCGTTATTAGCACGCACACTCGACTATCCAGAAAGGGACTGCAAGCAACGCACATTTGGCTGTAATTTCTCGTGACCTCTAATCCATTTTGAATTTATGAATCCTCTAAAACGTGCACAAGAATTCGTAAACGATTTTTAAGTTTGGAAAGACTGTTATTTATGTTAAAGTTCAGTTTTTCTTACCGTCGCACACATCCCATGCAGACCAGGGTTGGTTTTCGTCACCCACCCCTCCCTCACCATTCGAGTCATCTCTATTCAAGGGGTGGAAAAGTTGTAAGAAATATACCAGGGGCACTCTAGCAGCTAAATATCCTACAACGCTGTACGGCTCCTGGACTTGAGAGATGGGATACATTCCAGACAGAATCTAAACACAAGTTAACAACAATGTTAAGCAAGTTTAGCAGTCAAGCGTTAGGCGCGCGCGTGCACAGTTCCCGCCAAAACATCGACGGGAAGTTTGCGGAAGATCTGGTACAACGCAAAACTGAATCCCCTGACTGTTGCAGGAAAAAAAGAGTTTTCACCTTAAACTTATGGAACTTAAGTAGGAATATAACTCTTCGACTCCTTTGAATTGGTAAGAATGTCTTTCACGTTTCCAGGCTAGAAATTGAACCTTTTTAGTATTTGTTACAAAGCAGAGAAAACATAGTAAACCAGCTAAGAACGTTTCCAAGGCGCACAAAATACCTGGAGCTGTTTGCCAACAAGGGAAGGAAACACCAGTCCTGGACAATCACACAGCCTCACGTTTGAAGTTAGAAATATGGTCTGGAAATGCTTGGTGTGACCTGGTGTGCGGGATATGCTAACCACCTACAGATACACAAACAGAGAGAGAAAATTAAATCTGCACAGGACACCCAATGTTGATACGTAATAGCGTAATGCGTGTTGAAGCATGCACATCGTGTTGGCAAGGAAGAACTTTTCTATAGTAAAATACAGCAGCATCGTTCACTTTAATGATTTCCATACAAATCCTAATGATAACTATGTTTTAACGGACGATTAAGAGTCCTGTTGGTTGTAATCCGTCCTACCAAAATTTCGTATCCTGATCGAATTTCGCTGGGAGCAACTGATGGAAAGAATGAAAGGAAAATACGAAAGGTATGTTACAAACCTTGTGTCCGACTAGACCATTCAAGACAGATGATTTTCCTACATTTGGATGGCCTAAAATGAAGGATTGGGTTATCGTTAAGTCACATTATTCGAGGATTTCAACCTGAATCAACATTGCAATTCAGTACTTTTAATACTTTTACTGGCTTTGTATAATGCACGTGAGGGAGGTGAATAGTGGTATGCAAATTCGCCAATCCGTTACATTTTAATAGCCCACTCCTTTGATCCGCAAAAAGTTTTGATCAAATCCAAATCAGCAATTGTTTTGCGAATTTTTGAGATGCAATAAGAAAATGTCATGACTCGAGTCCATGTAATTGTCGTGTATGGAATTGCTTTTTAACAGGAATTCAGTTGTAAGGATTCTAGGACCCACAAAGTCGTTAAAATGTTCCTCTAAATTCCCGAAATCCAGGCAAAATTATTTACAACACCAGGCGTGCGTTTCTCGAAAGTCCCGAAAACTTTTCGGAACCGAAAAGCTGTGTTACGTGCAGAATGTTTACCAATAAAGATTCGGTTTTTGTTGATTTTGAAAGCTAAGCAATAAAATTTTACGTTTACTGCACAACTTAAGCTGATTTGTGGGTTAAAAACTTCAACGCCTTTCGTTACAAAACCACATTTTATTTTACAAAATAGTTTTCGGGCCCGAAAAAACTTCGGGAGTTTCGAGAAAAGCGCGCCTGGCGATCCGGAGACATATTCATTCCTTCTAAATGACGGTAGTCTGCGTGCAGCCGTCTCCGATTTCCTTGCTCCCCGCGGAGAACGGACGTGAAGCAAAGGAAATAGGCCGAGATGTCTGCGCGCAGGCTATAATGACCGCCGAGGGCATACCAACAATTCAGCGATCATTAGATGAATATCATTTATCATATGAACACTAACCTACAAGGCCAAGCGTCAAGATGTTCTCATTGTGTTCAACATCTTCAAAACTACCACCTTCCTCTTCTGTAAGAAAAAGTGAAACATCTTGAAGCAAACTTGCAGTGAAGAACAATTTTTTTCAAAATTTCCACCTGCAAATGGGGGAACAAAACGACATGCAAAATCACAGAAAAGCAATGCTCATGCAGTAGCTTTTTCCTTGCTCAGAAGAAGTTTTAACAGTGTTCAAGTCCAACTTGGCTAAATTGAAATATGTCACTCTGTTTTTACCATCATCTATTGCTAAAGTGAACTCACACCAATTGTTAAGTGTACTATGTTATTTTCTCCCATATCAAAACCATTGTTGGAGTTTCTTTGATCGTAATTTGAAGATATAAAAATGTGGTCAAGTGCGTGTGGTTAGCATGTCTGAATTGAAATCAGAAGGTTATTGCTTAAAAACCGAAATGTCTTACCATGTCTTATGTCTTATCTATTTGAGTGCTCACGTGGTGTTCTGAAAAGAACTTTCTTTTCTTCTAAGTTCTTTCTTCCAGATTGTGCTTTTAGTAAGGCAAGTTTGATGGCCGATAAAGCTGTTAAAAAGCACTGAACACCACTGAAACAAGACAACACATGGCTTGCGGCCCCTCTGCATTGCCTTACTACCCAGATGTATGAATGGGGACTGACACTAAAATGATATGGATGAAGAGAAAACAGGTGATCATACCTTCAGACTCTTCAGAGCTGCCATAGTCATCATAAAGGATTCCTTCTTCTTCTCCTTTTTCCTGTTCATTGAGTTTTCTCTGCCAGCTGCTAAGGTCAACTAATTAATCAAGGCAACAATAAGAGATTGAGCAAAGGCAAAACAGCAAAAGGCTTCTATGAGCTAACTTTTAAATATGAAACCCTCTACATAAAAGTCATTTCACCGAAAAATTCATAGCAGCAAGACGTACTCGGGAGTGCTGGTTATGCAGGATAACGCACTAACTTGCGCTACCTGTTCACGAGTAATTTGTGTGGTTAAATTTTAATAATTTTATGTAAGCTGTGTGTATGTTGACTGATAGTTTTTCCCAACCATTTTTACTCTTTTTTTGGCGGTTGAGTATTCTCTGGTCTCTGTAGATATATTTCTTTGCATCCTTCAAATAATTTATATAGGCAAGCTTTATGCACTGGCCAGCAGGATTACAAAGAAAAGTTTACAGCCCATTGATTAAGTGAAATTTGCCACCACCCTCTACAACTCATTTTACGCTTGACGTTTTCACAACTTAAAAGCAGCTGTGGACACACGCATCTTAATTTCAAGTTTCCATAGCATTGCTCTGTCTCACAAACTTTCACTCCAAATACTACAACCTTTCAGGACTTCCAATATTCCCTTATTTATTGTGGAAAAAAATAACACAAAATAGCAGTCCCAGTGTATATTACATACTTTTATCTCCCCTCAGTCTTTGACAAGCTTCAAGAAGAGCTCTAGGTCCGACAGGAAAGAAACATCTCTTACGACGACGACGTTTTGACAAAACTGTCAGAGATCAAATTGAACATCCATGTAAGCTGTTACAACATTAATAAAAAATTAAATCACACCCAATAGACCTTTTCCGCATTCCTGTGAACAAAGGCACCAACTCGAGGATTGGGTGGACAAAATTCAGTGATTTGTATGAAATTGTCCACCCAAGCCTCAACCTTGTTTCATTGTGTGTGCTCACTGGAGTGGAATGTGGGAAAGGTCTATTGCAAAGAGGCTGGTTATATGATCACAAACTATCACAGACCATTGCTAAAACAATGCATGGCCAAACATGTGTTAATAGGGTGTGGTCAAATTATGAAAAGCAGCTTAACTGTCCTGGCTGAAATAACATGTTTGTCATGAACTGTAATCCACTGTGACTTCAATCCTTGCAATCCTGCACTTTAGCTCCAAACTACTGCTTTTGTTTTGCTCTATAGAATATTTTTATCTAGTTGAGTTGTATATTTGGTGGTATCTGGCATTATAACGTGGAAATAAGTTAAGATAAATTTTGCTATTTCGGCGGCGAGACAGTGTCCCTTTAAACTCCCAAGAGTGTCAAAACTCAAAATTCAAGAAAAATGCCACATTTCATTTTGTAAAATATTGAAAAACAAATGGTACCATGCAAACGAACTGCCAAAGAGGTTTCATTTGAATGGTCACACCATAGGATTTTATCAACAGACTCAAAAGTTAATGGAACTTCATTACACATCTCCATTATTGACTTACTACCGGTATGTTAATTTACAAAAACTTGTTGTTCCTACAGAAATCAAGTGAAGGGGTGCCTGGAAAGAAGCCCTAAGTGACTTTTCTGATAAACTGCTAGATTCTCATTCCAAATTGCCACATTGCCTTATTCCATGCACCCCTTCATTAGTTATTTGTACTTAAGCCTTGCATTTTTCTGTCACTGCCTTTTTGACTGTTGACTTAAAAAATATTGCTTTTATGCCTCAAAAATTGGAATGTAAAACATGATGCTTCAAAGCTCTCAACTTTACCTAACCTTAACTTTTACCTTTACTTAAGAGTGTTGCTCTATTTTGAGTTCTATCTAGGCATACATACCTTTGCCTGGGTCTCTCTTACGTTCACTCTCATCTTTAGGAAATGATGTAAAACAAACAACATTGAGCTCTTCAAACTTGGACATAAAGTAATGCTTCCATGCTGTTACTACCTCAGGGGGCACAAGATCTATCTGTGTTTATGTTAATAGGAACCATTACTAAACATATTAGTCAATAACTTTGGAATTTTGAAATTGTTATTAAGTATTAAAAATAATATCCTTAAAACAAAAGTTACTATATCAGGTTCTTAACATAAAAAAAAATTAAGTGCACCTGATTGATGCTCGCACAACATAGGTGTCCAATTACAGCCATCCAATTACAAGAAGTTGTTACAAGTAATTGGATAGCTGTAATTGGACACCCATGTGACCATGCACCAATTATGTAAGAAATAGGACATGGATGGCCAATCACAATCAAGAATTTTGTTATTAATACAATTAACCTTCAAATGGTATACCATATTGTACAATGTACCAAATATGTGTCTGTAGTCATTCAATGTTCAGTATTTTTACCTTATTTAAGACCAGCACTAATTTTTTTTTCAAGTCCTGCACAACATGATTGTAGAGAGTAGGAGGAAAATGAAGAACCTGTTGAAAGGACATAAATTGAAATTTCATACCGGTACTTATTCCAAGAATTTAAATGTGTTTCAGAATTGTACTTAGATTTCTCAGCTCCATGCTTGAAAACAGTTCTCTGCATAAAATACAGACATGTTCTGGGTGCTAATATTATTTCGGGAGCTCAAGGGAGGTAGGGTGCTCATAAGAGAAAGAGTTCTTATTAGGGACAAAGGTTCAAGTTTTTATTGAGAGCTTTATAATTTAAACTACAGTAGACCCCATTGTTTAAAACTCTCAAGGGAAATGGGTTAGCAGAGGAAGTACGTGTTAAATTTCCTCATTTTCAACAAAACTGAGCTGCCTAGTACATGCATTACCCACCTATCAATGCTTACATGTCCTCTCTGGATAGTTGAGTGGCCATGCAAATGACATCCATGTGATCAGCGATTGAAACAGTATATCATCATTATCATTATCATTTCCTAACATTCTCTTCTACATGTACTTATAGCTTCTTAAGATAAGGGGAATTATTATAGGCAACAGGAAGCCACATATTGTTATTAAAGAAAGCAAGGGTTTCAAGATAACCAGGTTCAAGATAGCCACTGAGTAGTACATGACTGAAGAACAGTAACTGAAACCAAAGGAAACAGGTTTCAGTCAAGATAGTTGGGTGTTCAAGATAACTGGTGTTCACAATGGCAGGGGTATAGAGCGTTTTCACTTGACGTCATAGCCGCCATATTGGTGTTCCCGTACAAAAGAATTTTAATTAACTTCTTTTGTTAGGAACACCAACATGGCTGCCATGGCCTTTGTCATTTGAGTCCCACAGGACTGAAGGTCACGTGAGTGAAAACGCTCTATACTGTACTGCTGCCAGTAACTTGGATCCAGGGTCATATGAATTTAATGGTGAGGAGTTAAAAAAATTTATCATTCTATCCATCAGGTACCACTTACAGGATGTCGAATATCTGTAATAAGTACAACAATGTCTGCAACTTCCAACACTCTCCACAACTGTCTCCATGTCTGCATTAAAACAAACAAACTTTAATAACTGTTTTACACAATTTGAACAGTTTACTGATTGTTAGAAAAAGTTGGTGGATCCAGGGCTAAAGATGGGAGCTTCTTTGAAGTTTAATAAAAATGACAAACATTTGTGAAGGTAGTCACTCATGATCGGGTTGCCCCATCTAACATTGTTGCTAACACATTTGTTTTGCACAGTAAATACAAATGCTGCCCCGTGTGACTACTTTGACATTCAAATAAGCCTGGAATTAAATTATTTGATTTAAATTATTTGACCTCTGTCAGTATTTTTAGGTTGTTGTCAAACAATCTATTGAAAGTGATGTAAGTTTAGATCGACATACTATATTAATAGAAACAAGGGATTAATACGGTGGCCATTAGACAGGGTTCCACTGCATTTTATGCTGTTTTCAAATATCTATTGAACAACAGTAATTTTAAACACATTAATAAAAACAAGAAATTAAAAAAAATATTTTTTATCATTACCTCCAAGTTACGCTCAAAGTAACTCAGTTCAGACAGTTTATATTCATCATAAATCTTGTCCAAGAAGTCTTCAAACATTTCTTGCTCAGTTCTCTCCACTTGCTCTTTACTCATACTGTATTTCCAAGGAGGACGTTTGGGCATGTCCAGCACTATAAGTATAAATTTGCATAATCAATCAAGTATGTGTTGTCTTGTTTCAAAATATAATCCAACACCCCTCCCTACCCCTGTGAAAATCCCAGTTTACCTTCACACTTTCCTTTAAAAACTTTTGCTTTTAAGATCTCCTTCCCCTTATTATTTCTAATGGCCTTCCATGGGGAGGGATGGGGGAATGGATATTTCTTGGAAATGCGCAGTTACCAAAGTTTAATTAATAAAAATATCATAATTATTATAATTTTCTTTATTAATTAATTTTCTATAAGATGGTGCCTTATTCTTCATTTCACACCTTAATTAATTTAGTTGTTTTTCAGTTGTGAAATGTGGTTGACTAGAGTGTCCTACAAATAAAATTTGCTACAAAAATCTCATCAGATCAAGATATTGCCTGAGAGAAAAAAAAACAGAAGTTCATAAAGACTTCTGATATAACTTTCTTGGTAATGTTTTTCCAAATTTTGCCAGTAATGGTCTTACTAATGATGCATGTTGTTTGTTAGTTGTCTTTATTGGTTGATTGACAACTGAAGGTGAGAATGGCCAGGCCAGACTCCTTATACCGGAACTTCCAGTTTAAGTTTGTTTATATTACATGCAATTACAAGATGTACTGACCTGATCCAGGCTTGTATGTAGTCTCTAAACTCACTTCAAGACTCTCCTAGCATTAAAATGGTAAACGTATACTTGTAAATTGTAAATTAAGTCCTTGACGCATGAAGACAAAAATGGAACAGCTCAATCCCAGACAATACTATCTTTTAATTTTGGATCTAAAGTCACAAAAAGTTATGGTGATTAGCAACTACATGCAACCTACTCCAGAGATGGTGGATGTCAATCAAAGAAAAGCCACAATGATTAAAATTAAATTTGAATTCTGATACGATTATAAGGCAACAGAGCCAACAGACCGACAATTTTACCAACTACAAGAACTGAGGATGTGACATACTGAGCTTTGCTCATGATACAGGTGTATAATTGAAGTTTGTAGCTATAGGTATTTGGGAGGTTGGGGGGAGGAGGAAGGGGAAAGGAGGGGCACCATTTTAACCAGGATCTGAAAAGTGGCCATCATGGAGGCATACTGTATGCCTGAATAAATTTATGTAAACTTAGGTGAGGACAACCAGACACCCTTCTGGATAAAAGCTTGGTGTGAGGGGGGATGGTTTTGGCCAAATGGATAATTTAATTTTGAGTATTAAAATTCATCTTCCCTTTCACCTCCCTTAATTTTACATCCAGGCACCTTCCAGCAAGAAAACCCTCATGGTTTAGTAAAAAACATGACACACACCTCAGTAACATATTCCAGGGGTTCTTGGGCTGCTTTCTTTCTTGCTTCAATTTCACCTTTCGATTCACGATCAAACTGCAAACGATATCTAAAAATAGAAAAGCATGGTATGAAAAGAAATTGTCAGAATATTTCCCGAGTACTTTTTTGTAGCCCTTAGCAACGTAAATAAATTTATTATACTTAATCATACCACAATCAATTTGCAATGCACAGTTTATAATTTCCTAGAAGAAAAACTGCATGTTGTTATTTTTACATATACATGTATGTTTGCTCTCAGTATTATTGTATTCATTATCATGGTAATGACCAGCATCTATGAATATTTTTTTAATTGATATGTTTCCAACCACCTAAATTTTGACTAGTTCTTGAGTTCGAGGTAGGGGAGGGGTGAGGACACAAGAGACCACAAGAGAATAGGGGATAGGAACCAGAAGTGAAGAGAAAAATGTAGTGTTAAAGAGGAAACATTGCGCACAGGGACTGTGGATTGGTGTCCTCTTATAGGAGATATCCGTTTATAGTGGCGGTTCACCTGTAAAAGAAAAAAAAAACATTTCATAGTTCAAATAATTATGTGAACTGTGAAATGTTTTATGATTATACCCATGTATATTTGGCCAGTTAGAATTTTTTAATATTTTGTTAATGATTTACTTAGTTATTAATATCAGGCTGTCTTTTTAATACAGTAGAACCTCTACTAACGGCCACCTCCCCATAATGGCCACCTCTCTATAATGGCCATGCTTTATTGTCCCAACTTTTAATTCACTCACTCAAATCCTCTAATTGATAACCTCCCCATAACGGCCACCTCTCTACAACGGCCAGAAAGGTCTGTCCGAAGGTGGCCGTTGTAGAGAGGTTCGACTGTATACAGCTATTTCAATTAACGTTGTCGGATAAAAGCTCAAAGCCTACAAGCCAAGACCGCAAGGTAGTGTGGATAGTTGTTAATAGCAATTGTGGTGAATTTATGCATATACATCCCATACTACCTTGCGGTCTTGGCTTTGAGCTTTTTCCATCCGACAACGTTAATTGAAATAGCTGTATTCAAACTGGCTGGGTGTGCATGCTCTCGTGTTGTTTGTTTGGGAGATTAAAAATAAAAAAAATTAATCAAGAGCTTATCTGAAGACGTTAACGTATATTTTTTAAATGTTATTCAAATTAACATTTATTCGAAAATAGAAAAATACTCCAAACTCTGTAGGAATAATAAGTTTAAATATCGTCTCGTACCTGTTTGGATCATGTTTTCTGTGTCCGTCCTGCCGAACAGGCTGGTCGTGTAGTTTGACAGACAGTCTTTCAGAATCCAATGATTTATCTCCTATCTCCGATTCTCCTTCTCCCTCTGTATCGGCAGAGTTTCCGTCATTTGAGGACTTGTTTGGCTCGTCTGCCATATTTTAATAACAAGTTAATCAATATAAAATTAAAAATGAAAGCTTTCCCAGGTAGCTGTAATAAAGCCGAAAAAAAAGCTTATTTTAACACCTGGCAAGCTGAAAACGGATTTCTAAGCTGCGTTGCACAAAAAACATACCGAGGTTTTGAAAGCGTTTCTTTTCTCGTTTTTCCTGCAGCTGCTTCTTTTTCTGCTTGTTGCTAAAAGGCTTTTTTCGTGGCATTTTTTCAGTCTGTTTTTTAAAATTACCCGATATCAAAATAAATGCAAACAATGCCTATCTCACTACCTGAAATGGATTTACCTGGTCATGTAAGAGCCCCTGAAGCGTCCTTGAAGCTTAGTAACCGTTGACTTCTGAAAGCGAGGCTACCGTAACAAAGATGGCGGACGGCGGACAGTAAACTTGACTTGATACAATTTTCTACATTGTACACACGTGTCTTAATTTTAAACTGCATGAAACTGGGTTGCTTCCTCAAGGTATTCGCCAAGAAAAGATGGTGAGTGATAATGCATTTAGTTTTATAACCGTTAAAGCTTCAATTGAGCCAATCGTTTTCAATTGAGAAACCAGCTGAAACGCGTCCATAGTAACTTATCTGTACCAAGTTTAACTTCAACTTCAATTTGCAGTCTGTTTCTCTGCATACCGATGTGGGAGACTTAAAAATAGAACTCTTCTGCGAGGATACCCCCAAGGCTTCCGAGGTAAGTATTAAGTTATTTTTCTCTAAAACAGGACTTGTCTTACAGTAAGATAAGGTCAGCACATGTCTATATACATGTATCTTACCATGCATGTATTAGATATACTCGCAGACTTTTTCTTTTCATTACGTTTCAGCTTACCTGAGCAGCAGTTCTGTTGCTCAAATAATACCAAACACTTAAAATAAGATTTTTCATAGACCAAACGTGTTAAAATAATGCATCAGTCAATTCCGGCTGTTACCATCCCCCCCCCCCCCCCCACCAGGCATACCCCGGGGATTTGTAAGGCCCTATGTCCCTGGGGCGGGGATTTTGTACAACAACATGTTGCCCCGGGGGTTGGGGGCAGGGACAACTTGACTGATCGCCAGATCCATGCGGTCGCCGTGTCAGTAAACAATGGAAGAATTCGCCGGGAAACTGACTACTTTTGTGGGCGATTGGCTTGAAAAACAAGGTATTGCAAAGTTAAAGAATTTGTTTGAAGGTGAGAAACACTTCTTGATGTGTATTTCAACGTAGGCTTTGAGGCAAGGAGCTGAAAAAGCAAAGTTGACAAGGGCACGAAAAAACAAAGCACAGCATCAGGCTGCTGATGCATAAACAGAAATTTCCGATAGTCCAAAGTCGTGCATCCGATCAAAGAAACAACGTTAAATATGTCTTTATACATTCTGATTCATAGACGTTTTGTTGGAATTTTCACAGAGCCAGCAACTTTCTTTTCGGTGATCTGATGTCACGTTATTAATGATGTTACATTATTAAACGTGCTTTTAATATATGTTTCTTTAACTTTTGTAATTTTTGTTGCTTTTCTGTTGCCCAGGGGCAGGGAATTTGTAGTTTCAGGCAGCTCGGGGGCGGGGAATTTGTAGTTCCACGAAAAAAAAAACACAAATCCCCGGGGGTTGGCCCGAGGGGGGGGGGGGGGGGGGATGGTAACAGCCGGAATTGATTGGTGCATAAGAGTTTTGATTCTGAAAACTATTTTTCCCCAAGCTTGGATGTACATTTACCAACATTTCTTCCAATCTTTTGTTGCAGAATTTTTTGGCTCTCTGTGCCAGCAATTACTTTGACAACTGTATTTTCCATAGGTAAGTTCTTCAAATATTTTAAAACATGTGACTAAAAAAAATTATTTATCACATGTTCAATGTTTAGTATGGCTCTGCATTATACATTATTGCACAAGAAACAGTCGTAAATAAGGACCAGGTAAATTCCGAAAGGCAACATGCTAGTGAAAATGTAATATGAAGGAACGAAAATAATGACAAATAAGACACTGCTGTATTGAAATTATTAGACTGCTAGCAGTCCCTCTCCCTCTCTGGCCAGCAGATCACACAATCAGTGATCAACTAAGCGAAAGTAATGTCAACCTAGGGATACTGCAGAAGAGGTACCTCCCCCAGTTTCTTCTTGGCTCATTTTCATGATTAGCTCATCCACTTAACCGACTGAAAAGGGACCGCTATGATCTATGAAATTATAGCCGTAAAAACAGAAGTACAAAAAGAAAAGCAAAATTTATTTTGATTACCTCTTGTTAGTATTTCAATTGATAAGAATGTTCTTTTAATGGTTTTAATTTAAACACCGTAAGTCTGATTGCTTCATGCCTGACATATGAAGAAAGTTTGCAGCATGCACATCCAGTTCTTTTACAGGTGTAACTGTATCTGCTACATTGTATCTTCAAAGACTGTAGTTCTGTGCTTAAAACATGCCAGCAAATGCCTCTGATTATTGAAAATAAATTTGAAACAAGTTTAGTCTTGCAATAAATGGTTGTGTTGTTCAACAGAAACATCAAAGGTTTTATGGTGCAAACTGGAGATCCTACAGGTATAGTGTTACAGATTACTAAGTAAATGTACATGTATAGTTCCACACATCAACAAGCTGTACACAGTTTGAAGTTTGAACTCATGGCATCTTTAACACGTTGCAGTATTGATTCCCGAGTGTTTTGAGTGCTTTTACGGAGAAACATAAAATTATGTCTAAAAAGTAAGACTACACTACATTTACAGTACATTTAGTACTTAGCCGACACTTGAAACCTTGATTGCTAAGTATATGACAAGTTATATAAAACCCAAAACTTGTCAGAACAATAATCCCACAGCAATATAAAGCAGCAAACACATCAAATGGCCCTATCCATCCATGAACGCCTTGCATTGTCCTGAAGACTTGTACACTGTAATTCTTCCTTCTGTTTCTCAAGTCAACATACGGAGGGATTTTGCCACCATCTTAAAATCAAGAGCGAGATCACGATGTTGCATGTCAACCAATCAGACCAGTGAAACTACAATATGCATGCCTAAATTTGCGTGCACTAATGTGACATGAAAAAAAAACTCAGAGGACAAAACATAACTCATCGGCTATGCGATGAGTAGTAAAAGCAAGCTGAGTATTTGTATGGTGACTGTTTCACTGTTCTCTTCACTGCTTATTATGATTTTAAAACACAATAATTGAAGGGCTCCCTGCAACAATGTCCTGAGTGTGTTTTTGGTAACTTTCACTAAAATTGTATGTTTTAGGCCTTTAAAAGCACAGTTTTGTCAAATTAATGATTTATCATTGTTAAGGTACTTAAAACAGCTCCAAAATGGGAAAGAAAATCCACATCTTTGAGAAAATGTTTTGGGCCCCTATGACACCCTATGGCTCCCAGGACACCCTATGTATCTTTTCAAAATAAAAAAATTATTCTGTTCGAGGATAGAAGATTTGTTGACCTGGTTTAAATCCTTTCAGTCATATGTACATGATCCAGTCATAATTTTGGCAAGTGAGTCCCTTTGGAGGCCAAAAATCCAAGATTTCTGTGAAAATTTTCCAAAAACGCACTCAGGACGATATTGCAGGGAGCCCTTCAATTGTTTCCTGCAGGAACTGGCAAAGGAGGCAAGAGCATTTGGGGCAAGAAATTTGCAGATGAGCTAAGTCCATCACTAAGAGTAAGTGTGAATTTTAAAAGTCCTGTTTGATCCACTTTCCTTAACAATAGATCCTCCATCCTTCGGTATTTCCTACCCAGAATTTATTTGAAACATCATTTACTATCAATAGTTATGTTTACACTTGTAGATGATCTGTAAAAGTTGTTGTGGTCATTGTTTACAAGCCCAATGATGTACACTGTATATGAAAAAAAAACCTACATTAAGGAGGCTAGAAAGGGTTTTCAGCTGCGTGCGCGCGCGACGTGCACTCGTCATGCATTGACACATGCATCAGCTGATTTTCCTATCAAAAAGTAGCGCGCGCAGCTCACCGGAAATGAAAATACTGCGTAAAATTGCGCAAACCGGAAATAAATCGTGCATAAAATATTCCTTTTTATCTCAAAAATTTGCTTGGTGACCTATGTTGAAAATTTTCATGCAAGTAGCATTCAACTTTATCTAACATTTGAGACATTTTAGAAAAAAATTGTAGAGTGGAATTTTTTTAAATCTTTAAAAGGCTTTTTTAGATTTATCTCGATTTCCACAATACAGATTTTTTTCAAATTTACACAGGAAGTGAAGAATACTGTAAACTTTTAAAAACGCTTATAAAAAACATAGGTCACCGAGTTAGTTTTAAAGATAGATTTTAAAACCAGACTTTTGAGGGGTACGTCTTTAGAGGATTATAGTTACCATGACAACAGATATGACGTCATAAATAGTCTTGAAGAAAACATTAATAACCCTGCCATAAGCTTATCTATAATTTGTTTCAGAAACTAAGACCATTAAATTTTAATGTTTAATTGTTATGACATGTACATAAGCTGTAAGAAAGCCTTTCGAGTCTCCTTAAATGCTAAAATAAGCACCCACCTTTTTACTTTGGTTTGCTCAGACTTCCTTGAAAAGTGTTTTAATTTCTCTGAGTACTATCAAGCAGGTGCTGAACTAATTCCTCAGTAATTCATGCACTCATGTATAAAATTAATAAATCTGTTTTATTCTGCTACATCATATTATTTCTTCTTGACAGCATAATGCACGAGGAACAGTCTCAATGGCAAATAGTGGACAAGATACAAATGGTTCACAGTTTTTCATCAGTTATGGCAAACAACCTCATCTTGATATGAAATACACTATGTTTGGGAAGTATGTTAACTTCAGACTGTTGCTACTTGGCTATAAAAATAATGAAGTTGCTGGATAACAAGACTTGCCCTACATTCACATTTCCTATTTATCCTTCTGCCAGCTTACTACCCAGGAATGTTTTTCTGGAGTAAGTCCTGGGGTCAATTTAATAAAACTTTTACACTTGTAATTTACAAATGTAGCTATTGTTATCAACCTCTGAAACAATGGCTACACTTGTAAATTACACTTGTAAAAGTTTTATTAAATTGACCCCAGGATTCATAGTCATTGTATGTGCACATTGACAGGAGACAAGTGCTCTTACAAACCTTGTTCCCAGGGCATTTCATCTAAAGACTGGGAATGTGGTTGATGCTCTTTATACCACTGTAACAACCCTGCTGCTAATCTCGTACTGTACTGAAATGTGATCGTGGGAGATCTGGGTATGAGATGACCCTGCTGCCCCTCTCCTCTCCTCCCCTCCCCTCTCCTCCTCCATGAGATATTCATAAGTCTTTTTTGACAACCAACCCAAGTCAGTAAACTTGCAAGTAGATTTGGCTATATTTTACCTTACAGCAAAGGAAATCTGTCAGCACAACATACAGCTGTTGTGCTTGTAGAATAATTAATGCCTATTGTTTGTCTTCCTCAGGGTCATCGATGGTTTGGAAACGCTTGATGATTTAGAGAAATTGCCAGTGAATGAGAAATCATATCGACCTCTCACTGATGTCCGGATAAAGAATGTGACAATACATGCCAATCCTATAGCAGACAAAAGTGAATGAGCTCCTCTCCAGAGTGATTACTGCAGTTTAAATCCAAACCAGAATGAGGATACTAATATCATTCTTGTGGATGTCTTAAACGAGTTGCTCCTTCTCAGACTACAACTGCCGACATAAAAAGTCAATCCTAAGAAAGAAACAAGCTTTAACATGTTCACAAACAGAGTTTTAGGAAATAATTTATTGTTGGACAATTTTAATAGTACCCGTACATATAGTACACACAATGATGTTCTTTACAGTGTTCAACACCGAGTCCCTCAGCAGTCTTCCTTAACAACCACTGCAAGGCTGTTGCCTAAGAAGAATTCCAAGTAGACCACAAAGCCCAAAGCTCAGAAGTTAGGAGGCCAGGCTGTGAAATGTTATAGCAGGTGTCCAGATCAGTTCCTTGGGTGGCCCAGGCTACCAAGCTTTTGATAGGCAACAGCCTTGCAATGACTTCAAGAATTCAGTCTACTCCAGAAATGTGTTAATAAAAAAACATGTCTATTAGAGCAGTTTTCAATTGAGTATCGAAAGTAATCGCTTTGTGATTGGCTAAAAAATCTCGCGCCACTTTCTCGACCAATCAGAAGTAATACCAAAACCAATCGTGACTTGCTCGCACGCGTTTTCCCGCACTTGGCGCCGCCGACAGGTAATTGCTTCGAGCTCTGATTGGTTCATTGGATTGTTTACGACTGCTGTGATTGGTCAGAGTAATTACTTTGGTTTTGGTTTTATGACACTCAATTAAAAACTGCTCTAATACCAAACACAGACATTTGTTGCAATCTCTTGACCACTGATTGAAAGTAAAAGGACTTTAAACTGTCTGTCATATTTGTAGACAGTGAGAACCACTTTTCAAAGCTTTAAAAATAACCATGTACAATGTCCCTAAAGTGAACAGCCATCCTTTGTACAGTGTTTGTAAGCAACCACAAGCAATGGATCCCTTATTTCTCCTTGCAGCCAAAATTATTGCTGTAACTGGTGGCAAGGTTAAAGCATCTCATTCTGTACACAAGCTACAAGTCCATGGTTCTCTGTAAACCAGGCCCCATTATTTTGCGACAGTAAAGGAGAGTTCTTGATACTGCATGTCTGTTTTTCTTTATAGTCTTTCAAGTAAAAGCATTCATGTCCTCAAACTGCCGCTGTGCAGGGCATTCATCTGTGATTTTCGCTTGTATGGGCACCAGAGCTCCTTGTTAAGTATTTCACAACCTTGCAAATTGCTAATCAGCTTCAAACAGCAAGCATATATGTTGGCATTTGAAATCCTGGTTTACATATTGCTTCTGAAGCTGGATAGAATTTGTACTTGGTTTAAAGGTTTTGACAGTGCATTAAAAGCTCCTCACAATACCTAAAGAGAACAGAAGAATTATAAGATGTAATAATCAAGTTACAATTATTATATTCATTTGTTAGAATCCCACCAACATCTTTTTAAGTACATTATAGATTATTATCTGAGACACTTTGAGATTGGAAAAAAGAATGCAAAGCTGTGACTTGTTTTGTATGTTGACTACAGAGGCTAGCATACATGAAAATGTCACAAGCCATTCTAGAATAGCTTTGTTACCTGGCCACTCTGTGCTTGTGCCTCACAGACTCGACTTGTTCTTTCAACAGGAGAGGTTGCACATGTGCTGCCTCTTTTAACACATTTAAAACTGCTTCCTGTGAATTTGACCAAATTGTTAGTTTAATCTTCAGCTCACATGAGGATTGTAAAAAGCAAATAAAAATGGTCACTTTTAACTAAATCAAAGGTGACCAATGGAATGTTAACATTACCAGGTGGTTTCATCAGACTGCTGCATTGCCACCTATTTAGGATAAAATGTCCAACTACCAGAAACCCATATAAAGTGGGTTGAAACGTGCAACTGTCTCTTGTATGCTTCAAAACAAACTTCCGATTATTCAATTTGCTAAGAAGTTGTTACAACCATATTTGGAAAATCAAGATAAAAATATTAACCAATCAATTCGCTAGAACAACTTGCTTCCAATCTTGAGGGGACCGAGGGGTTTCTAAATATGGTACTAAGCAAAAGATGAATATTCGGAAGCTGTGAACGGCATTTCACGTTTCAACCCACTTATGGGTTTCTGCAACTACCCACCCATACTACTTTGGTTTTATGTCTGACATTTACCTTAAACACTAACTCCAAAGAACTGTCTTGAACATTTTTCACATCCAGAAGGGTCCCTTGACAACCTCTGGACACCACAGTTACTAGAAGTTCAACTTTCAAGGCATGACTACTGGCTGCGCTTTTGATTCTGGTTAAGTGGGGTAGCTCCAGCACTAGACTATGCCTAATGTTCAAACCCTAGTGGACTGACCTGATGTGAAAACGAGTGAATTTACCTGTATAGAATTTGATGGGTCATCAAGGTGAACTAGAAGACCCTTGAACATGGCTTCCAGATGTAACTTGTACAAGTCACTGTCGTAATTTGAAGGAAAGGCCCTGAGAGAAATTAAATACAATGTTCATGCATAAAAGAACCATTGTAATGCCTTCATTGTCTTGTCAATAATCACTCAACGGTCACTGGGGCATTAAGCCAGAGAGTTTAGTTAAGCATTGAAATATTTTTGGAGACAAACACTTTCAGCCTGTAATAGTCCATGCAGAACCTGGTGGCTTCATCTGTTTTGTTTACAACAACACAACACATATGTATCAATGGCAATTATAGCTTTGTGAGGGATACATGTGGTGTATCACAATTTGTGCCCCACATCTTGGAAAGTGATCATGTGAAGTTGCTTAACTTGCCACTGTAGAATTTCATCTTTAGGTAGTAAATAGATTTTTACAGTGTTGGCATTAGCCATACAACAGAGTGCAAAGTACGAAATCATAGTTTGTTATACTTACCTTATGTGAAGTTGCTTAAATTTCATCTTTAGACAGTAAATAGATTTTTACAGTGTTGGCATTAGCCATTCAACAGAGCGCAAAGTACAAAAACATAGTTTGTTATACATACCTAAAATAAGCAAGAAATGTTTTGGTGACAACAATCCTTATCTCATCACTACTATCATCCATTCTCTTGAGTAACTCGGGGTAAATTTGATGAAGCATATCCCCTGAAAGTACACAGAACCACTTAAAATTTGAACATTACCAAGAAGTGTGTTCATGAGATGGCATGGGGTTTCTTTATAAGTTTTTGGGTAGAAATTAAAGTGTGGCATTTATCATGCACAAAGGCTCCCAGAACACAAAGGAAGATATCGAGTGGATTCTGAAAGAGAACAAACCCGTTAAATTTTAGGGTTTTTATCAAGACATAAGAAACTAACTTGAAAAAAAAAAACTCAGATTTTTTTGTGTTGCAATTCATTTTCATCCATAGCCAAAGACACTAATTTAAAGTTTTGGTGGACTGAAGTAGAGTAATGTTTAACAAAACTGGACCACTGTTTTGGAGTTTTCATTAAAATGTCCACTTAAATAATGTATTATTTGTGTATTAAAAGTAATAAATAATAATAGATGACATATCCCCTTTAAAGACCCTCTCACATCACCCTGCTAGTAGAGTTCTATTCAATCTACACTATAGTAGGGTATTGTTATATTAAGACCAGTGGCAGATCTAGGGGGCCTGCCCCCTCCCCCCTATCTTAAAGCAATGTGAGTCTGCACTCTCCCCCCCCCCCCCCCCCCCCCCTTATTAAGGAGTCTGGATCTGACATTGGAGACTGCCACAAAACTGGAAATACAAAATTAATTACCATTAAAACTGTCTTTACAGGATATCAGTAACCTTTGAAGCGCTTTACATGTTACAAGTCTTGTTGTTTGATTGTGGTCATCCAGGCAGGTTATAAGCTGTAAAAAAAAACATGAAATTACCTCAGTTTATAAAGCACACTAGTTATATAAGTTTAATGTTGAAGTGAGGATTATGCAATACCTGCGTTAGAAGATCTTTCATTACTCGCCCAGCATCTTGAGAAGATAACAGATTTGACTGTAGTAATGCCCATAGACAAGAGATGGCTGCAGATCGGACAGCAGCAGCAGTTCTGAAACCAGAAAAGTAGTGGACGTTTAAAAACTGTTATTAAAATTATCAGTGAGATTTTCAGATATAAAATAATGTTATCCTTACCATAATGTAACCAACAAAAAGAACTTAAAACTCTGCATCAGCCTTATTCAACAATGAACACATCAAATGAAATTATAATTACCTTCCTGCTTGCCACACACAGTTAGGGATGATGAGTTTCTGAACAACATGCACTGAATAGGAACTAAAAGCTTTCTCTGCCTCCACTGACTGGGAAGCACTCACGAGAAGTCGTGACAGCAAAGAAAACATCCTAAACAGTAAAGCAATCATAAACATCAATAGCATTAATTTATGCACTATCTCAGGATATAACATGATCTGATTGATCTCACTATTGACTAGCTCTCCAGTTACCTTGATAGCTCAGTTGGAAAGAGCATTGCACCAGTAATATTATTGCAAAGACATAGGATTTTTATCCCATTTAAGCTTGGTTCCCACTAGTGATGTAAGCGGAATCAGGAACGGAATCGGAATCGTAAGAACCTTACAATCTAGTGGAAATCAAAACAACGGAAGCGGATAGTAAGCGACGGAAGCAGAAGCAGAGTCAGAAGAAAAAGGAAACCTTCTGATCTTTCCGATTCTGATTCCGTCAAGCTTCCAATTCCGATTGCGACTCTGTTTTTTTATTTCCACTAGAACGTAAGGCTCCTTATGCTTCCGACTCTGACTCGGTTCCCGGTTACGTCGCTAGTGGGAACCAGCCCTTAAGCATGATTTTTTTCAGGCTTTTCTTTGCATCTGCTTTAGTTGCCAACATCACTCTCTATGAGGATCTTTTTAATTTCACTACAGTAATATGAATTAGTGTTGTTTCTAAGCAGCAGTGGTTCAGAATAGGCACTTCAATCATGCATTTGCGTGTTGTTTTGGTTAGCACTATTAAAATTGATGTTTTCATCAATTGAAAGCAACTGTTTCCATAATTCTTTATACCTTCTCTGACTCAAATGTAAGTACACACGAGTTCCCTTACTTGAGTCGCAGTTCAGGATCTTTTTTCTGGCTGTCTGAACACTCTGTAAAGATGCCCATGGCATCTGTTAGGTGTCCACTAATTACTGGTCCAGATTCTGTCAACAAGACATCAAAAAGACGACACTCTGGAGAATGATGAGTCCAAGAAGTGTGGTTCACCTAAAAATATAAACAAGCAGATTGGTCACTGCACAATAAATATTTTACCACCAACTGTTTGTTGATGTGTCCATGGCTGACTAGCAGCACCTGGGTTTCATAGGTCCCGGGGGGAGGGGACTCCCATATAAAAATGACGGGGGTGCTCGTCATACCTTTTGGGGGTTTGTTAGAATTAGCGCGGTACCTTTTAGGGTATGAGCCGAAAAAATATGACAGAATTTGACAGGTGTTGTTTTAGAATTCGTACCTCTTAGGGGTAAAAATTATTTTGAGCCACGCCCATCAAACAAAATGCTGGTACCTTTTAGGGTGTTTTTTTTTTTAAATTTCCGACAAGCACCCCTGTCATTTTTATATGGGAGTTCCCCCAGCCCTCCCCCCCCCCCCCCCCCCCCCCAGCCATAGGTGACTAACGTTTGTCTTTGGATAACAAGAAAAACTGAGTTTTTGCACATTATAGCTTATAACTGCTGGGCACCCTAAATTCTATAGTTGGACTCCCTTTGGGCTCCCTATGATAACTCTAAGAGCACAGCCTTGGAGTCTCATCAACTGTTAGATTAAGAAAATAATGTCTGTCAAGCTTGCTAGGAGGGATTCCCTCAGCATTTTGTTTCTCCAGTCTACGACCAATACCCTACCAGAGTCCTATGATTTATACAAATGAGTGGTGAGACAATGTGGAGCAAAGTGTCTAAGGACAAAACACTATGCCATAACCAGGAACAGCTGGATTTTAACCTGTCAACCACAAGTCAATTGTTCTTATAACTAAGAAGGAATCAGAGACTTATCTCTGTGTGTAAATTATAGTGCTAAGGTCAACCCATAAATTTCCCTGCACTGAGCGTTAGCCCTAGTAAGGAAATGAGGGACCACACGAGGGAAAGAAAAAAATCTTTGACCTCAGTGGGATTCAAACCCTGGCCTCTGGATTAGATCTTCCGCCGCTCTACCGCTTGAGCCACGAGGCCGTATGGCATGGGAGCAGATCGTGGGTAATAAGACTATTGCTCCACCAATCTCACAGTACCGTGCAAAAATGAAGACTTGTTCTCTCATTCTCATTAATTTTACTGCTAACCTTTAGCTTCTCAAGAAACTCCTGGATGTAATTTTCATACAGCTTTGAAACACTTTCCAATCTTTGGGTTGTGGCAAGTTTGGTTAGGACAACATTCACCTGTTAATCAAATCAGAAGAAAGAAAAATTAGTAAGTTAAGAAGAGTGTACTATGCAGTAATGAACTTACCTAGCTACTTTACAGGAATAAAGAATGATGAAGTCCACAGCAATATGCCGGTACCTCTTTTTGAAGGCTTCCTTCTGGCTGAAGAGCCATCACGTGTATCAAAACATAGAATAACAAAAAGCCATGTATTCTGCTCTCTTCGCCAGCCTTGTCTATAATGGCAGAAACAGTTGCTAAAAGATGCCTCTGGCATGACAACTGTTCTGTACAGCAGACGTCTGGTAAGGAAACTGTGTCACATACAGCCTGTGAATGAGATAGAATGCAAAGGATGGAATTATAACATGCACATGATGCAGTTAGAAGACTTTTTGAGGTACTACACATACATTGAATGGGTGAAAGTAGTCATTAAAAAGGCTGTTGTTGGTAACTAACATTTGCATCAGAAGGGTCAACAGTGTTATGTCAAATGAATATTAGTTTTCTATAATGTTTTGCATAATTATATGTCTCACAAAACCTGATGCAAATGCAAAGGGTGTTTCGAAGGCGTATGAATTTTAAAGGAGGATTCTAACTTGCACCTACAGTAAGTTAACCCTTCCCTGTGGCTCCAATTCTCATAAATTTTCAAATTCTCCCAAGCTCTGAAATAAACCAAACATACCTTGAGATGAGGTTTAAGGAGCTGTGGATCACAACCCCTTATTAATGCTGCAAGAATCATCAGACAGCTGCTGCAGCCAGATGAAGAACTGCCTGCTGCAGACTTGAGATGAGGAAGAGCTAACTTACAAAACACTGCTGGATCAACAAAACTACCGGCCAGCTCTGCACTTGATACAACCTTAAAAGAGAACAAAGAACACATAATTAGATACTCAGTCCTTAAATGTCTAGGTTATCACCAGGTTTAAACCCCCAGCATTTACTTTTGGGTAGCTGGTACCCATTTAAATACACCTTGATGTAGATCGAGAGACAATGTGGAGTATTTTTTCTTATCTAAAGATGAAACAAGAAGGTAGAGAACACAGTTTTTTGAAACACTGACCATCAGTGTTGAACTGAACTGACAACAGTTTTCAACCAAAACAGTTCTTTTTTTCAAAACAACACTGACCGGGACAATCACACTCGACAGACTAATTAATCTACATCTACATCTATATTTTTATACTTGGCAAGGGTTGCCAATCGTAAATAAATAAATAATAATCAAATAAGTAGAATCGTATAATTAAAAAGATAAAATATGTTCCTGAACAGTACGTTTAAAAATGTCCAAAGTTTCCATTGTCCTAATATCTAATGGTCAAGCGTTCCAATCTTTGATCGACCTCGGAAAGAAACTGTTTGCATAGATGTTGCTCTTGGAACTTGGATTAATAAAGGAAGCTTGAGATCTAGTGTTGTAAGTATGGGTTGGTACATCTAAGTGTGACGGGATAGGTATGGTACGGTACAGTACTGCCTTGCACAGACTCATAAAAAAGCTCCAGATGCCGACACTTACATCTTGCTTCTAATGAAGACCAAATAAGTCCTCATGACACTGTATGATTCAGATTGTGTTACACATTAAAAAGTTATAATTACCTGTTTAACAACTTGTTCATTTTCATCTTGACTAGTCTTATACAGGCCTTGTAACAATATCTCCATGTGTTGTGTTGTGTAATCCTCAGCATAAAATAGCAAGAAATAAACTAAAGATGAAGCCTATTGAACAAAAAAAGTTAAATAATTTATACCAATATTTGAAATAATTATCTCTTTGGCAAAATATCACAATCTGATTGGATCAAATAACTGTACAAAATCAATCAAAAATGATATTTAACATAAGAACCAAAGGGACCCCTAACAACTAATAGACCTTAGAAATAAATGTTAATGCCATACCCCAAATTACAGTACTACAACCTGCAGGGGCATACCCAGGGGAACGTTCCAGGGGTGCCAAACCCTCCCTCTTTTGATAGATAAATGAGAATTGGGAACAGAATCCTTAAAAAAAAATTGAGAAAGGAGCAGACACATGTATTTCAATGTGAAAATGAGAAACAGTAGGTTGTTGCTATTTTTTTACATAGATGACACTTCAATTAAAAAAAACCCTTTTTCTTCCTGAACATGAGCATTTTGAATGTGTCACTGAACTGTCTTGAGTGAAAAAAGGCTAGGTATACCCCTGACCTGTGACAGTTTTCACAATATTCTTAGTTTTTAGCCTCAGTTTTATGTTTTAGAATTAAAAACAAAATATGGTTCAGAATAATACATTTTTTATGCTGCCTTGTAATCTCCCATAAAAAGGACATTTTGTTCCTAAATTACCCAAGAATGAGGAAGAATGCCTACGGAACCTTTACTCTTGTGTCGGTGGTCCAATCAGCCATGTCTCGTAGTGCAGCTGGTAAAATTTTGGACAGATTCCTTTGAACTAACACTCTGCATCCTAGACTAGGACGATCTATATCTACCAAATGAACAAAGTAAGACAATGTCAAATAAACAAGAAAATGCCCTGATCTTGCAATAAACACAAATAAAAGGTGGCTGAGTGCGAAACCATTAGGAATAAATAGCTCAACACTCTAAACTAAGATTATTCTGTTTCTTAGCAAACACCTTAAAATGTTGTCACATTACCTGTTACAAGTCTGTAACCAGGTGTTTTATCAAAATCTATTTTGTCCTTAAGTTCATCTTCATTCTCTACTGCATACTGATAACCAACCTATAGGAAAACACAGTCAAACTATTTCTTTCATTTCAGTTATGACATGAAAATTACTTAATATTATAAGTTACTAACATCTCAACTTAATTTCAGGTGAAGGGTTTACCCTTTAGCAGGGTCATATGGTGGCACTTGTCATCCCTACCCTTGGGAGTTTGAATTGAAACTGTGGACCCTGAGGTGGGGATGTTTCAACTTCCAGTAAGGAAGAAATTGCACAGACTTGGTGTCAAAACTGATTCATAAATTATTATATTAATTGTGTAACAGCTCCACCACCCAGTTTTACTTGCAACACTTACAGCAGACTATGTCAATCTAGGATTGGTCTTCACAGCTACTCTAGAAGCTGTTCTATTAATCAGTGACCCTTGCCTTGATGCAAATCCATTGTCTAGCTCGATACATGGCTGTCATAGGATTATACATTATAAGAGCTGGCATGTACATGCATGTACACATGATATGTGACTTAAACTAATTTGCCCAAGATGGGGACATTTGAGTGATTTGACCTAATGGCCCAGTACCAAGTGAGAACATGCTATGTGTACATTGAATTATTGTAAAATTAAGGCAAGCGCTTTAAGTTACCTTGTCCATGAGTTGTCTTGCCTGCTTCTGAATGTCAGGTAATTCATCAGACAAGCCTGTCATCAATAATGGCAGCAACTTGTGGAAATATGAATATCTGCATGTAATGAAATTACTTAGCTATTAAAAACCAAAAGAACTGGACAGGACTACTGACAGTGATTTTTATTTTTAATTCAACCTGATCACTTAATATTAACCCTTTATTCTCAAGAGTGCCAATTCAACGAAAATCCCAAATTTTATTTAATAAATTTGTAAAATACTGAAACACAAATGATACCACATAAAGGTACTGCCAAAGAGGTTTCATTTTAATGGTCACACCACAGGATTTTGTCCAGACTCAAAAGTTAGGACTACACTAGTTACATGTCCAGTCCTGTCATTTTGCCGCCTACAGTCAATTACTTGTCGTCTATTTCACACTGGAGTTCACAAATCATGACTAATAACAAAATACATCACTAGCTTTTATTACCTACTACTACTGTTACCCTGCCTACCACTACAAAACATTCTGACAGGGCTGCATGTCTCCATATATTGACTCTGGGTGTGAAAGGGTTATTCACCTGTCAGGAAGATTTAACAGCCAGTCTCCAATAATGCCAGTCAAAGCAGCTCTCACTGTCGGAGCACTGTCAAATGTCCTCTGGGCAAGGTGTGAAACTACATCATCCACATTTTTACCATCCCCAGAGCTAATTACAATTCCTATGGTCTGAAAAGCAAGGAAAACCACAAGGTACAATTAAGCTAGATCTGTATTACATCACCAATGTGGCCCAGGTTCGATTCCCGGCGCCGGCATCATATGTGGGTTGAGTTTGTTGTTGGTTCTCTCCTTGCTCCGAGAGGTTTTTCTCCAGGTACTCCGGTTTTATCCCACTCCTCAAAAACCAACACTTTCAAATTCCAATTTGATCTGGAATCAGAGGGCCACAGGTTTGTTTATAGTCTTATAAAGACGATTTATATTTTATTTATTTATTTTGAAGAGACAATTATTTATTATTTCTTTATAATGCTTTTTGCACAACTGGTCAACTCTGTTTGTTTATTATACTAGCAGTAATCACAGATTATGGAGACATGTTCGAAGGATTTTCCGGAGGAAATGAGCCCCTGAAAAAAAAAAAATAGGGGCGGCCATTTGGAAGACCGTCCACCAAAAAATCTCAAATTTTACTGCACATAAACCACAGGACAACCAACACGAAATTAGGATTGCGTTCTTCGAACGCGATTAAACAGCAGACTCCTTAAAGTGCATATGAAGTAATTTTTTATTTTGTCCTTTTTTGGAGGCTATTATGTCTTTATTTCGAAATGATGAAAGAAATTTGTCAGAAAAAATTTAAAGCCTCTTTTTTGCTGTCCAAAGTAGCACAATTTGCAGAAATCAGTGTCCCGGAGACTGGGAACGAGTTGTCGATATCCATGGCATTCTTTTGTATGCTCACAGTGTGTTTTGTTCCATTTCTTCACAAGAATGTCAGATTCTGATGAAGTTATGTCTTTGACAGAGTCTCTGTCAGACAGACAGAAAGTCGCCGAGGTCAAGGATTTCTCCTTTACCGCCATGATACTCGTGAGTTGAAGTATTTTCTACGTCATAGCCTTGTTTGGCCGCGCGCTCGATAGAAACACTTTCTGGCGGAAAATTCAAAACTTTCAAGCCGAATAATTTCACAATGGGAAGGATCTTTTTGACAAAAACCCACAAATTTAGATAAAGAAAGTAATAAAAGCACTATCAAACCATGGAAATTCTTTTTTTTCCTTCATATGCACTTTAAAATACGAACAATAAAATACTGAAAAGTTATAAAATGTATAATTTTATATGAAAATAACTTCATATGAACTGTTTCAATCAGAAAGAATCAAAGAGAAATGTAAACATTGCAGTTATACAACAACTAATGGAGCCTGATTTGCTGATTTGTTACTGCCTCGATGGGATTTTGAGCCAATAACCTCTGCAATTCTGGTGCAAAATATTAACCTAGTTTAAAAAAAATGACCTAGGTTGAAATAAATCTAACCTGAAATTAAATTTGATCTGTAATATATATGTGAAAATAAATTTAATTCCTTTGAACTCAGCAGCCAAAAGAATCATAAAGAGAATGGATCACTGTAGCTGAATTATAATATTTAGAGTCTGAAAATGAAATGTTTGTTTTTTTCAGGCCTCAACTGGATTCGAAGGGCAACCCCGTAGCTGTCCAAACGATGTCTGTGATTGGCGAACGATAAAATAAGAATTATTGATATATCACTTGAACAATGCCCCTATCCCTAATCCCTATCCCAGCAGGACAAATTTATTGTTTTCTTAGCGAATCACAGATATCGTTTGGACAAGTGCTGGACTACCCGATTCGAACCATGACCTTTGCAATTCCAGTGCAAAATATTGCTCAACCACTAAGCCACAAGGACAGATGGGAGCCTGGTCAATTGCAAGTTCTGTTATACCTGATGAATATGTTTATTTGCAATGTTTTTAACTTGTAACACTCTTTGCTTACCTGTATACAAGATACTCTGACTTTAGAATGTTGATGAGACAGAGATTTTAAAAGAGGAGTCACCAGTGAATTAGCTTGGAAGTAAAACTGTTCAGGAACAACTGCAGCTAAAATGTTTGTGCACCTACAGCTTTCCTGTAAACAAAAACAATAAGTGTTTCGTCCTTCACTTCCAACAGTTTCACTCATAAGCAAGGCCTAAATAAAAAAATTATATGAGAAAAATCCCAATTTCAATAAACTTGTAAAACAGTAATTACTGAGTCACTGTGTTTTTTCAGTGTCATAGAGATAGAGCAGCTTTCATTTGAGTGTCGTAAAACCAAAAACAAAGTTATTACTCTGACCAATCATAAAAGTCACAAACAATCCAATGAACCAATCAGAGCTCAAAAAGCAAATACATGTAGCCAGTGCCAGTGCTGATTGGTTTTGGTTTTACTTCTGATTGGTTGAGAAAGTGGTGCAAGATTTTTTAGCCAATCACAAAGCGTAGCAATGCAAAACCAAACTGTATGCTGAAGGAATTTTTACCGCGTCTAAATAAAGTTATATATCTAATTGCAAAATTATTTTCGACACTCCATTGAAAACCTCTCGAAAACCAAAACCAAAGTAATTATTGTGGCCAATCACAACAGGCACTGCTAATCTGATGACTTGAACAAAATACATATCACTGGTGCCAACTGTGGGGAAATGCATGCAAGTCTTGATTGGTTTTGCTTTCTGATTTGTGGTGTAGTGATTTGTTGATAGTGGTACAAGATTATGCAAAATTACTTTCAATTAACTGTTCCAGTTGATTGATTGCTCTTACCTTCCTAACATCATGAAATGGATCAACAAGAGTTCTCTGAAGTATTTTTATCATGTCATCTATATATACACCGACTTTTTTACCAGCTATCTCTGTAATAGAGCGCAGCATTTCAACCATGTACAGTCTGAGTTCCTCACAAGATTCCACCAATTCTGGCTGGCCTAGTCTTTGGACCACAATTGGAATTATGTAAGGTAGAAACTGTGACAAATCTGCCACTTGCTTTGCAAATCTATAGTGATAAAACATTAAGTTTAGCAAAACATTAAAGCTCAATAGTTATTATCAATGAAAGTATAGTCAGACTATAAATTTACACTGGATAACGGAGTTTGAACCTTGTCAGGTTCTCATGACAATCACTTTTTCATCAACTGTTCCATTTATATTTTTTGTAAGCAGCTGTAACAATACATGACACTATTGACCAACAGGCCTGACTAAACATTGTATAAAAACACTTATTTTTAATTCACTTAATTAATTGGATAACTAGTAACATGCCCTGAAAAATGTACCCTGAATCATAACCCTGGGATCACAAGATGACTACTTTTACACAATGGACAATGGACTAGTACAACTATTGATCAGTAGCCCCTCATTTCTCACATGGATAGCCAATACAGTGATCACATTGATCAACATGCCAAAAATCATTTCCTGCAAGTAGAAGCTACACGAGGACATGTGTCCCTTTACATCTCCTTGCAGGAAGCATTTTTCGTGCCGACTCGTGTGATCGCTTGCTTGCTTGATCGACTATCCCTGAGAGTCAGTCAAGAAATAAGGGAGTTACTCAATTTAGTCAATGAACATGGAGTTTACTTTCAACTTACTCAGTAACCATCTGCAGAGATAGCTCTCTGCATTTTTCAGTTGGGTCAGAGAACAGTTTCAAAACAGGCTTTAAGATTTCTTCAAAGACAACTTGCAGTACTAAAGCAGAGAACTTTGGTTTCTTTGAAAACACTTCTTTGCTAATCTTTTCCAGAGCTCTCTTTCTTGTGCCTCTATTATCATCTGCTAGACAGTTCATATCTCTTTGAAGGCTCTACAGCAAATATTAAAGAGGAAAATAACGATTCAATTTACATCAAAAGCAAGCTTCACTAGGTCAAGGGAGTGAGTGTTTGTGGAAACACTGATAAATGGGCTCCCGTCAAACTTTAAATACGCGCATCATCAATGACCCGGCCATACATTTTCAAATGCTTAATAAATTATTTAACAAGCTAGCAGTACGAAACAATGTAAGACCATGTAATAATAGTGTAGATTTTAAAAGTATATAAGCTTAAATAGAGTACGTTGCCATGCAGTTTTGCTCTCACCCGCCGCGTAGCTTTTGCATGGTTTATAGAGACAAACAACATGTACAAGTACAAGTTGTGCCTTTTTTGAGGTTGCTGGTAAACAAATTGGTGTTATCCGTGACAGGGAAGTAAAAGAGGAATAAATCTACATAAAACTAACCTGTAGCAGCCCTTCCAGAGTTTCTTTTTCTGCGGCACTCAAATCTGCCGCCATCTTGGTAACGATGGGCAGAAAATAGTTTCTAGGGGGATACGGTGGGGAAAGTTTGCGAATAGTAAGTTACGGGTTAATGATGTGTGACGGAGGCCCAAAAAAGTTTTAAAAGTAAGTTGCTATCTTCTTACTTGTAATATAAAACAGTACAGGAGAACTGAAGCAAAAATAATTAATGATTCTTATTTTATTTATTTTTTGCTACGAAAAATATTCCACCGGGAGGAAGTGGAGTATCGTACTATATATCCCAAAATGCTTTGCATATCTCTTGATCAACACAAGATGGCTGCCATAAAAAATGTGGAAACAGTTATTCCGTCCTCCTTTTCTCAGATCCCTGATCCAAGAAGCGGTCATAGATGTGGATCAGACGATGGAAATATCTACCTATTCGGAGGTTACTCTCCCCACTACGACGATCAACTATTTCAGGAGTTATGGCGGTTTAATATCGCTACTAAAACGTGGCACTTGCTACAGACTACTGGTCCCTTTCCAAACGAAGTCGCGTCTAGTTGCGTCGTTTTGGACAGAGGAAACTTGATTGTTTTTGGTGGTTCTGGAGTGCCATTTGGCATGTGTAATAGCAAGAAGCTTCATATTTGTTCCCTGAGAAAACTGCAATGGTTTAATTTGACGGAAAAATATTCCGGAAAACAGGAAAGTGATGGTGAAGATATTTCACCGATTGCTGGTTATGGACAGAGCATGGTTTTGTCCTGCGATAAGGACCTGTACGTTTTTGGCGGAACAACGGGACTGGAGTTCAACTCGTATTTGTATCGTTACAGCTTATTCAAGCATACATGGGACTACGTAAGGAGTGAAAACCCGCCGATACCACGTTACAGGCACGAATCTGTTTGTGATCGTGAAAACTTTTACGTTATTGGCGGCGGAATGAGTAACAGAGATCCTGAAGAATTATTCCAACTCGACAAGATTCAATCATTTTGTTTTGTTAGCAAGCGATGGAACGAACATGTTTGTTACCCATCGAAAACTCACGGCTTTCCAAAACGCAGAAGATGTCACGGATGCGTGATTTTTAATTCTATTGTATACATATGTGGTGGTTATGATGGAGTAAATCTTTTCGATGACATATGGAGCCTTGATCTGGCGACTTTTCATTGGAAAAAACTTCCACAGGTAAATTTCACATGAGTCTTTGTAAGTGTCAATTTATTGTTTTCCTTAAAGGTGTTAGACCTGACTTTAACAAGTTCATTTGGAACCAAATAACTCAAAATAAATGGCTCTGTCAATTCCAAGCCCGCTCACTGCAAATGCGTGACACATGCATACAGTAGGACAAGGTCGACATTTTATTTAAATGATTAATAATGGAGCAATATTAAATTGTAAACTCACAAATAAATGGATCTTTTTTCATGCTAGGAATTCTTTCATTTTACCTCAGTATAACTTATATCAGTTTCCTCATTTGTCTAAATATTTACCGGTATGTTATCTTTCCGCGAAACTTTTGACTCCAATAATTTCCTTTCGATTCTCATTGCTATTTGGCTCATAAGTCATATGGGCAACAAAATCATGCAATTTTTGTTGCAGGTTGCAGCCCTGATGGTAATGATCAGGGCTAATGTGCTAATTGGAGAGATCCAAGAAATAAAGAAAAGAGTTGAATATGAACATCACTATAGAAAAACTATATGAAACCTGTGCTTTTGTAACTTTTCTATAAGATTGTTTCATATTCAAGAAGTGAATTTTTAACTTGACTGGAGGATGTGAAAGAAAGGGGAAGGGATGGGGGAGATTAATCGAGGGAGGCAATTATTTCACATATTTCCACCAAAGGAGGGTGATTATTCGAGGGTGGTAATTAATCGAGGGACAGTTATTATTCAAGGAAATACGGTAGTATGTACATGTAATCATTTTTATGAAAATACACTTTGTAACATTTTGATATGTATGTTTATTGAGTTTATAAAGACAATTATTATTGTTGTTATTATTTCGGCAGGTTCTTCCATATCCTGTTTATTTTCACTCAGCTACAGTGACGTCATCAGGCTGTATGTATGTATTTGGTGGTGTGAAGACTCTCAACTCCATTGATGACACAAGATCAAATGACATTTTTAAACTCTGGTTGATCCTGCCTTCCCTGGCAGAAAGGTCTTGGGAAGTTGTGACTAGCTGCTTTCAAAATAAAAGGACTTTCTTCCCAGATGTATTACAGCTGGGCATTCCACAGCACTTTGTGAAGAGATTGAAATAAGTACCAACTTAGGGGTCGATTACAAGGCAAATTTCAGCCTGGGAAGAAATTTCAATCCAGTTAGGGGGGCTGAGATTTCAGCCTGGCTTCTTGAACAAGATGTTTGCACTTACATGAAGAAAGTTTCAGCCCCAGGCTGAAAATTCTGCTGAAACTCAGCTGAAAAAAGAAATGTAAAGACAATTTAATTTCAAGCCCAAGCTGAAAAGTGAACATGATCCTGCACGGTGGTGCCATTTTGATTCAATGTTATTTTCTTGTAAATTTTCCTGCCCAATTTTTAATGTGCACCTGCACCCTGGCCAAGTTCTTCATATAATCACAACAAACTTCCAGCTTCCCAACCGAGCTGAAATTCACCATGTAATCAGCCCCGTAGATTACTTAGTGGCTAATGACATGTCCAAATCTCCCTCAAGAACTGTTAAAGAATTTAGTTTTAATTCTCTGTCTGATTTCTATTCCTTAATGTAGTATTCACCAACGAATTGTTTTCGCCAAATAGCTGTACAGGATGTTCATACCGTCCTCAGATTTTTGGATTACAATTAGCTAGGTTCTCTCAAACTGGAAGTGTAAACTGACGTTTTAGAACCCAATAAAACCTGCACCTGACGTTTTCAAGAGGATGAAAAATGCTATTTTTAATTCTCAGAAAGTCCAGCTAAAAATTCTGGGAAACAAATAGCTCGATTAAAAAACTACTGGAAATTATACTTGAGCTAAACGTTTTCAGAGAAAAGGGTTTTCTTTCTAATACTTTCAGCCTGTTAAATTTTCAGCTAATGCATCCAAACAGATCGAAAATGGTAGGTGATAGAAATATCCCTTTAAATAGCATTAAATCGTCAAATGAAACATTAACATGACTTTATAAAAGCCTTTGGAGAACTTGGCTCATTTGATAGCCATGAGTATTTGTGGTATTGTTTTGTGTTTTGCAAGTGTCATAGTCAATATCCCTTATGCATGTTTACGTTTCACAAGCAAATTTCAACCCCAAGCCTCGCTTTCGAAGTGAAAACCCATGACAATCTCATCAATGTATTTTCAAAGGAGCAAAGTTGAAAAGAATACCCACTCAAAAACAACGTCAACTTGTCAAAGGTTTGTAAGGAATGTAGTACAAACGCTGACTCGTCCCCAGTCGTCTCTCAATTGACGAGAGGAGCACGGCCGAGGGGGAGTGCGAGGTGTAATGGGAAGGAGGAAAGAGGGGAGACTCCCATCACCCCATTTGGTCGCGCTTCCCTCGTTCCGCGTCTATCCCCCACACGCATCTCCCGCGTCTTGCCTAGAAAGATGACTGGGGATGAGTCGGGTACAAAGGTTAACGAGGCTTGGTGGTGAATTTTTGAGCTGGTGACATCATCATGCCCTATTCAAGCAGTGACTTATCACTAGTTTGCCACCTAATATGTTTCTTATTTTTATTTTTTATTTTCCAAATACTTGCTCTCCATCGATTAGATGATTCTTAGCAAGTGGTCAGCGGTCTTACTAATAATATTAGGTAACAATAAAATACAAACAAAAAAAATCAGAACTTAACTAACTTAGCTCTGAAAGAATTTACAGTTTCTGCCTCAACAACATTCAGGGGTAGGCTATTCCAGTCCCTGGTTGTATTAGGGAAAAAAGGAAACAAATTATAATTTGTTTCAAACGCTGGGACTTTATACGAAAATTTATGCATGTGCCTGCTAGAGCGACCAACGGCTCCAGATAGTTTAATGAACTCTGGCTGCAGGGCTATAAAATCAGGCCAAATTTGTAAATTATTTTTTTTAAGTTTAGTGGAGGTTGAAGAACTTTTGAAAAAGTTATTTAGGTAATTCACGTCAGTAAGAATTCATCTAGCCGATGTAATTTTTATGAACATTTCTTAATTTATTTTTCCTTTTTGGTTGTCAGATGGTCCAAAGTTAGGGCCTGTTTATATGGTCTCGGTTACCCGAGACAACCCCACCCCCCTCTCTCCCCCCCCCCCCCCCCCCCCGAGACAACTTTGCCGAGTTGTTGTCCCTGCTGACCGAGTCAAAGTTGACCCTACTTAAATATTCACAACGCTATCTAAAGTTCCCCTTTGTATTTTTGCTTTAATGTGGTCTCTTTTATTGAAAAAGTTTCCGTTTTTGATTCATATTTTGTTCGAATCGGTTTTTTTAAAACAAAACTGGCCAAACTGGTCTCAGCTTCACAGGCAGAGTTATAAACTTCAAATACAGCTATCGTATACCTGTTCTTTTGACTTTGTTTCATTCATTCGATCACTGTGGGCTTTGCTGATTTACATTTTACTTCTTTAATGCGAATTTCTGTTCTTAAACCTAACAACTTTGCTTTACGTGACACGCAGAACGCCGTGAGTTGTCGCGGGTAAGCGAGCCAAAGTGTTTCGCCTGCCAGGGTTACCCTACCTGCCGAGGTGAGACAACTCGCCCAACCTAGTTGTCTCGCCCCCCGGAGACGAGTTCTCGATTCTCATGTAAACTGGTTGGTTAAATTTTTCAAAGAAATAAGTGAAAAGTTAGCTCGGTCAGGGTAACTCGAACTTAACGAAACTTACTGTATGCTTATAATAATATTATCAATAACTGGAGGCTGTACAAGCGTATGCCTATTAGTTAATAAAATGTGGTGCTGTAGATGAGTGCTATTCCTAGACATTCTTCCTAAACATGCAACTGCACAGTGTCGTCATTGAGAAAACGGATTTGAACCATTCGTTAATTTTCATGTGCACATAAACACCAAGTTACCATGCTCGAGACGTCGTCTTTTTTTCTCTTTTCTTACGAGGTAAGTAAATTGGAGACATGTATGCGCATGCAGGCTACATTGAAGCTAGCTTTTCTCACGCAAAGTCCTTCACATTCCAGTCTGGTAGTCCTCACAAGCTCACGAAGTTCCCCTCGTTTCCTCGAGGCTCGCATTCTTGTTTCTGATTCCCGAGAATAAAACTTCCCGAGCTCGACTTGAGTGCAAGCTCAATCTAACCCGCCGACTGTACCAACGTTATGCAACGTCAGTCATTCTTTATATGCAATGATACACACTCCTGGCCTTTTGCTACGACATACTTCTTTATTATTTGTCAATAAGCTTCAATATGTGAGTTAAAAGATGCAACATTTACAAGTCATCGCCTTAAAGTAAAATTAAAATGGTTAAAAACACTAATTAAAACAATAAAGCAGGTTAAAATATAAACCTACCGAACCAACTTACATGAACCTTTCTTTGGCGGCGGAAACAGACGTTTATAATGTATACTTAATTTTCACGAATTGTTGAAACTGTGGGTCTTGAATTGGTACATAAGCGGCTTAAAAAATACGGAATTTACCACTTTTTCCGGCGGAGTCAAGGTTTTTTGATCAGTATATTGTTTGATAAGACAAAAGAGTTTCTGCTATGATGACAAAATCATCGTCATTCCTGATCAGGAGGTTTTATTACGCATCCCATATCTCTTTTTTATGGTCCTTGGTGCATATGGTACTTGAACCAGTTCAGAAATTTCAATTAAATACCTTTTTCTGACCTTGGAGGGATATCCGGGTTTTGACGACAAAAAAAACTGACGGGGAGTGCGAAGGATCTCTTGTAGTGTAGACTACGAGCAGTCTCTCTTTCCCAGCTTAGTCCATCGAGCGAGAAACGAAAAAACATTAGCGAACAGATACTGGGCGCGAGGCAGGCGCCTCTTTTCCCGCGCGCCTGCCTCGCCCCCAGTTTCGCGCGGCCATTATCCGTTCGCTAATGTTTTCTCGTTTCTTGCTCGAAGGACTAAGCTGGGAAAGAGAGACTGCTCGTAGTCTACTTGTAGTGTGATTCTGGTAGCTTTTTTTTTTGCAGGGGGAGGGGGGGGGGTCAAGTTAAAGATTAATACCGCTTACGATCCATTTGCAGCAAAATAGTTCCATTTATGTCCTATTGTAATAATGACAACTTGATCTGCTTTAAGCTTGTAACAGATGGTTCGATTAATAAACAAAGACTGACGCATTATATACCGTGCTGTCCCGGCTTATAAACGAGATGCGTCAATTGGCGAAATTAACATTCGTAACAGTTTTAAATTTTTCAGTTTCTACCATGAGACAACTGATAAGTTCTCGCTACTTCAGGTAGTTAACTGGTTTATATACATTAGTTCATTAAACAATATTGGTTATCATATCTTATTGCTCATCGGATGAACTGCATAATCTCATATATGTCTTTCGTACTACTCTGTAATCTGGCTTGTTAGCCCAGGCGTTTGTGATTGGCTCATATCCATCAACCGTGAAATCCCGGATGCATCCAATGAAGTTAGGAAGCAAATTTTGGTTTGTGGGTGCGCCCAGGAAGTATGCCCTCGATGTCGGTATATCAAGACGGTTGTAACCTCCAGGAGTCTGTCCAACCACTGAATAAGTGAAAATGTAAAGAAAAAAAAAAAGATTAGGAAGAGGAAATAGCCCGAGTAGCTAGCGGGACCGTTAAGTTCGCGCGAGGTTAAACGTTTGGTGGCCATAACGAGCGAAGCCGCCATGTCCCATGTCATGCCTCTTCACCATTCTTCTCGCGGCTCGCCAAAACTTACCTCTCGCGCGAATAATCCACTCAACTTAGCAGGCTACAAACTTATACCCCATTCACACCAACGCTTAAACATGTTTAAATGTTGTTTAGTTTAAAACAGGTTTAGAAAAATATCTCCTAACCTCCGGTAATATTTGAAGTGAAATCTTTACTAAAAGAAACTTTATTGACTTTACAACCATTCCAGGTAGTTTGAGTCATATACATTTAAAACTTTTCAAGATAGAGGCTAAAAACCTAGTTAAACTAAACAACATTTAAACATGTTTAACCGTTGGTGTGAATGGGGCATTAGTTGGTAACCTTGTGTTGGCAAACTCAAGTTGGCGTGTTTGAACGTGACTTCAATAGTTGACAGATATGTTGACAAACTGTTGCCGACAATTAGAACAATTCCATACTCGCTAACTTTTCGGCCAACCTTTTTACGTTGGCAAAATCGCATTTGACGTGTTAACGTTTTTCAAACACACGTTATTCACTTTCAAAGAATCAAAACCTGCACACGACCGAGTCTCGGTCTGAGAACGACGTTGAGGTTTCTGGAACCAGTCGTGTGAAAAGACAAGTTCAGTTGTCAACATGGGTTTGCCAACCGTTGGCCCAATTGTTCAAAAAAGGGTTAAAATTAGGGAAATCCTTTCTTTCAAGAGACTTTCAAGGTTAGGTTTTTGGTGAGAAATATGACCAGGGACTTACCGCTTGCAGCTCCATCGTCAATACTAACAGTGAGGATCCGACCATTGCGTGCCAAATGAACCTTGTGCCATCTGTTGTCGTTCAATTTGAGGTTCGTTGTCTCCATCTTTGCCTCCCCTGAGTAAACACAACAACAGAAGCAATGAAAATGTCACTTAGAAACGTTAACAATTAGAAGAGATGTTGTAGTAGTAGTAGTAGTAGTAGTAGTAGTAGTAGTAGTAGTAGTAATCTTTATTTAAACTCGGTTAAAAGATCTTCAGTTATACTAATAGTATTTTAATTACAATCATTTATAAAAATTAAAATAACTATAAAAACTGATTTACAAGATTGCCGAGTGGGAATCGAATGTTTCAAGTGCGCGGTTGATTTCCTTCTTAAACTGCCCAATTGATCTAATCGCCCTAATATTTTCAGGAAGAGAATTCCACAGTAAGGCACCGCTATAGCCAAAGCTACGTTTCAAATAGTCAGTACGCGCTTGGGTAAGTTTAACTTACAGAAAGAATCACGCAAGTCATAGTCTGTGTGTCGCTCACTGAATAAATCATGCAAGTACACTGGGGCTAACCCGTTGAGGGATTTAAACATCATTATAGCTTTCTGTTTTCTTCTTCTTAATGATAGCTGGTTCCACTTCAAAGTTTCAAGAAGCAGGCTTGAGTTTACCTCACAGTTGGCTTGCAGAATAACCCTAGCTGCTCGGTTTTGCAATTTTTGTAGTTTCTCACATAGATAAGAACTCAATCCATCCCAAACGGGGGCACAGTAATCGAAATGAGGTTGGATTAAAGCGTTATATATTTGTACTGCAGTGGACTGAGAAATGAGGGACCTAATGCTACCTATGTTACAAGCATTTAAAGTGCCACCAAAAGAATTTTCGACTGGCTCAATAATCGTTTGCAAAACTGGGCTGGATAGAGTAGTCCTTTCACGCCACTCCTAGGAATTTCGCATTCAAACAATATCAATTCCAATTTAGTTTTATTTCAATAAACCAAAATCGTTCATCGTAACCCGCAGTTTCTATAAAAAAAAAAACTCATCAGCGCCTAAACTATTAAGAAATCTACCCCTCGGTAGCTCCCACATGAATGGCACAGACAAAATCTAGAACCGTATAATATAAATTTAATTATCAAAATGTAAGGGTTAAACTCAGGCGCCTCTCAAACTGAATTACCTGTGCCTAGATCGATGTAGAACATAAAAACGTTGCTGTCCTTGTAGCCCACGTGTATATAGTCCCTGTGGATGCCTTTAGCGTACATGATCATTCCACTAGTCTGTGTACTTTTAAACTCAAAGCGGACATCATCTTGTGTGCGGTTGTTTCTTGGCTTATAGTTGTCTACGGTTATGTAGGACAAACCGCTGGTGCATGCGCATCGGCCTGTCAAATGATGAAAACATAACAAAAGTTACCATTAGAAATTCCCTGTGATAAAAATACATGAATTTTCAAAAGCCTATTACGTTAATCTTAGCTCACTAGAGCGAAATTGGACCTCTTTTCTTCACCTTGTTGAAGCCTAGTGACGTTATACTTCAGTTGGAATCCTGCAGCTGAGATGCTGTTGTCTGATGTGAAAGCGAACTTTACTTTCTTTCCTTTTAGTTCCATTCGAGGCGGTAGTTGACCCACACCTCCGCCGCACTGTGCTGTTCTGTCAAGCTCGTCGCTCAACACCAGCTGGTCGTACGCGCACCTTGGGGAGTCTGTAAATCAGAGATAGTATTATAAAAGACGTTTAATCTTGAACTTTCTTTGCCAAACATTCAGCTTTTCCAGAACAGCAGGCCTTTGAATTTTTTTACTAACATTTCATCAACTGTAATCACTATTAACTGCGAGCAAACAGCTAACTGTACTGCTACTCAGGATATGAGCTGACAGCATTGAATAGTAGGAACCAATCAGAGCTCAGCTGCCATTAGTCATATCCAAAGGCTGTCTAGATTTCATAGGCAGAAAAGTTGGGTTATAGTTTGCCGTGAAAGCTAACTAAGAGGCTTTTTTTTTAAGAGAAAGCTTTCCTCGACGAGCTATTTATGGCTTAGATGTCAACAAGGAGTGTCATTGAAAGCACCGAGAATAGACTTGAAACATTATTTTCAGTTTTATTATCAGCAAAAGAAATAAAACATTACAGGCTACAGGCTGGCTGTTGTTCTGGATTTCGGGCGCGAATTTTTCCCCTTTGTCAGAAATAATGTACTATTCTTACATTGTAAAGAAAACGTCTCGAACCATACAACGGTCTTGAAGTTGTCGGGAACATCTAAAGTGACAGTGCAGTTTTGATTACTAGGATAGAAGTTTGGGAAGTTGGGAGAATAAAACGCTCCTGCCATTTTGTCGACTGGAGAACCAGGCTTGATCATTATTTCTGTTGTGGGACAAATACTGGAACCAGGAAGAGCTAAAAAGTACGAAAAAGAAGTAAATTACATTAATACCTTGGTATATTTCTGATATATGAAGCAAATTATTTGATAAACCTTGGGAGAGGTGATACAATAGAATTTTTCTGAGAATTTCGGTAAACGGATTTCGTTAGGGCGGTCGCTAAGGGGAGCTGGTCGCCTATACGAGAATAGTCGCAAACAGGTATGTCAAATACTCGCTTCTGATTAGTCACGTGTTCAAAATAGTACTCTCTGCCGGATTGTTTACTAGCCGCCATGCCGTATACCGACACCGATTACTACTGTCGCAAGGAGCTTCAGCTTGGGAACAGCTAGGGTAAATACAATAAATGATACATTTTTGTGACTTACGTTTTTGGACCTCCACTCTGATAGTGCTGAATGAAATTTTGAACCCGGTCCGCTGGAAACTATTGTCAGATGAAAATTTTATAGAAATCTTGTTCCCTGTTGAAGTATACTCGGGGGGAGGTGATATTCCACAGTACTTCAAAGATCTCGAGCCATCAATAATCATCAAAAAATCAAATTTGCACAGATTTGGATCTGTAAAATAAAACACAATTTGGGTTATTTAATTCTTTGTTTGAAGTATTGGATATCTGTATCTGCAGGTAGCCAGTGAAAGCTGGGGGGGGGGGGGGGGGGGGATATAGGAAGTTTAATTTGAAAAACGTAAATAAGAAGCAAAGGACTGCGAACGAAAATGCTGCTGGTTTACGTAGGATCTGGAGAAGATCTAGTCAGCCAAAAATAGAGATAAAATCAAAGTATAAAGCAAGGGTTTGGTTATTGTTTAGAAACGAACCCGCCGAAATTTGCGGGGCATAAATTAGCGGATATTTGCATAAATAAACAAAGATGGCGGACTGTGCATGCTTTAACAGTTGGTTTGAAAATGCGGGTCATGGCTCGTGTACGACGACTGTATTGTGATGTATTGTGTTAGGTAGTGTTAGGTTGTATTGTATTCAGATTAGGTTGTATTAGGTTTTATGACGTCAGTCAGGTCGTCGTACATGAGCCATGAGCCGAAAATACTTGCTCGTACGCACTTCAGAAGCTTGGGTTTGATAATTTCAGGGAGAAACAGAGTCTTGCTATGAAGGAACTTATTTTGGGACGAGATGCATTTGTCATTCTACCGACTGGTTCGGGTAAATCCTTAACTTTTCAAGCTTTTCCACTAGTGTTGTATCAGCCTTGCTTTATTAACCGCCGGAGCCTGAGTATGACCCTCGTACTCAGGCTCCGGCGGTTAAGAGAGCCAAGCGGCTCTGGGGACGAGAATGGGTGCTCACGGTTAGGCGCGTCGCACTGTAAAACATGGAATTAACGAAAAACATTTTTAAGGAAATCAATAGGTTCCCCATAATGCATTTAGCAAAAATGTGAAGTTACGAGGATGTGCTGAAAAACGGAAGGAAATATATAAAAATTGAAATTCTCGATTTTGGCAGGCGGGCACACAATGCCGACACCTGCCATAGATTTCCTTAAAAATCGCAATTTTTAACTTTTTATATTTCCTCAAGTTTGGAGCAGATCTCTACAAAACTTCACATTTTTGTTAAAATCAGTATGGGAAATCTATTTATAGATCCTGTTTTTTAGTTCACTCAATATTATTCAGATATCGCGACGCTGTTTTGAAAAAGGGCTATTTATTGAAACTTACCATCTTCATCTTCTTCGACTTCGAAGAATTCAAACTTGATTTTGAACTTAACGTTATTTCCACCGTCTATGGCCAGAGTGCAGTCTGTATCCGGAGGATACTCTGACGGGTGATTTGGTGACGTCACCTCTCCTTCTGTGGCTTGTATTTCACGACTGGGACAGACAGACACACCTGAAAAGAATTATCAATTAAAAGAACTGGATGAATGGCAAGAGACCGTATACGAGAATCCTACTGCTTGTATGCTGGATCCTTGAGGATATGCTCCAGCCAAACTGGCTGTACCTTATAGAGTGTGTTTTATAAAAACCTTTTTCAAATTGGGAAAAATCTCCTTCATTCAAGCATCAGTGATAATTATTTAGTTGTCGATCATAAAAAGTTATGGATAACTAAAAACAAAAAAGCCAGTCTGTGAAGCAAGTTATCGATAACAAACTTTAAAAAAAATAATAACAAACGCGGCAGTTTTATCAGTCGTCGACAACTCGTTTTTCCTAGTCTGTAAGACAGCTAGCTGTCCACAACCAATTTCACAATGTTTATGTTGCCAAACAGATTAGCACATGTGTAGCCGCGTGTATAGCACTTTCGAAATGATAAGAAACGAAGTTGACATGCGCAGTGAACGTTAGTTACAAAGCTCTCGCATGAAAAATATTATAGGTAATTTTGGCCTCCAGTGTGTGGAAATGCTATCAAACACTTATAGTGGCCGACTCGTCTTAGTTGTCGAATACACAAAGTTAAGTTGTCGACAACTATCTCTCTAGTCTGTCGAGGTCCTAAGGCACTGATTAAATTGTCTCTAAATCTTCAGCAGTACTTTTGCATGGTACCATTCGTTTTTCAACATTTTACAAAGTGAAATTTGGGAGTTAATGGATTAATATCATCTAACCGCAAATGAAACTTCATTGTGTAACTGTGAGACTAAACGAGGCGTATGGCTATTTAAATGTAAACTCCTCCAATCAGCTCTTAGCATCAATATCGTGTATTCGTGTTATGCTATTCCCACTTTATTTTTGGAGATTTTCGCGGTCTTTTATAATCTGCCAAATTAACAATTGAGAGAAATTTAGCAGACCGCGTGCAATCTACATCGTTCAATTGAAACAGTGAGCGAATTTCTTTGGAGACCCTTTGGAATAAAAGGGAAAATATTACGAAACAATGTGATAAAAAATAAACGTAATGTTCTCTTTGGAGATATGATACACACAGTTACATTTGGTAAACTGATCCCGGGGGGGGGGGGGGGGGGGGGGGGTACTCCCGACAATTTAGGATAGGTGTGTGCCGCCAAGGTTCTCAAACCCTGACCCTATTTAAGGGTAACAAAATCGAGATTTGATACCAGTTTTAAGGCCCAAAACCAGGCGTGCAGCACAGTTTTAACAGACCATATATTTTTCGTTTTGCGCGTTGGGGTGGATACTGCAATTTAGTGACCCCACTGATCTAAGGAATATCTAAGGATCACAATACCAAAAATACCACAAAGGATACCCTATTTAAGGACTGAGCACCTCAAAAACCTTACCCTATCGGGCGGCACATACCTATATAGCGCCCCCCCCCCCCCCTTCCCCCCCTGGGAAACAAATCCTTGAGGGGGGGCTACCCGAACATCTAATTAATACTTGTGGAATCATGAATGAACGCAGTAATTTGATAGTTCGAATAACAGCATTGTGTCTTTCGATATATACATTTATATATCTAAGAAGCGTTTATTCAAATGTGACTTTCGGTTTAAATTACGTTTTGAGAGCTATAATAGAACGATAACGAATTTTGTTGCTTATCATTCAGATAAAACTCAATCGTGTTTTCGCAAGCTTAGTCCATTATCCGCAAATGCTTGACCTTCATGGCCCAGTGGACGTATGTTTTTGCTTCAAGGGGTCCTTCAAGATTGCACAAGTTTATTAAGACCTTTTTGTTGCCTTAATACGTGCACATGACTGAATATTAACGTGGGCGTAAATTTCTTTTCAACTACACCAGAAATTTTTCATTAGCTAACAAAGAACTATCATAAAATAGACCTTGTCGTTAAGGATCGGATAATAACCCTCATCGCGTGTTTTGGAATATTACCAAGACAAGTGTTTCCGGAAATTCATATGCCCCCGTGTGTAATTTCTATATATATAAAAAATCATAACTTAATTACCTTTATCATTATTTTTTATAAATGTAAAAATGTGCAACAAATCACTAAAAAGGTCAGTTACTTCTTTAGTTATCATCCTTGAATTATTGGTGGACAATGTAGAACAGATAACGAACACATTTCTTTCTTCTTTTTTTTTTTAATCATCTCATTATAAATCAACACCCGTTGTATCTTATGTTTCTAATCATTTTAAGTGATCTTAATGCAATAGGGTTTTAGAATTGTCAAGAATGTTCTACACTGGTCTAATTTCTGTAGAGGCTAGAAGGCATTTCAGTGGCCTTTCTAAGGTAAATGGCAAATTCTTGTTTCCGATTTGATCTTAAAAACAAAACAAGTTATATACACAACCTCTCGCAATATCTTCCTTTTTCTACTATAACTTTTCATTTTCTCAAAAGACATATTTATAAGTAAAATAAAATATATATTAACCCTTTAACTCCCAGGAGTGCCAAAAATCAAAATTCAAGAAAACAAATGGTACCATGCAAAAATACTGCCAAAGAGGTTTCATTTGAATGGTCACACCATAGGATTTTGTTCACAAACTCAAAAGTTAGAACAAATGGTACCATGTAAAAATACTGCCAAAGAGGTTTCATTTGAATGGTCACACCATAGGATTTCGTCGACAGACTCAAAAGGTAGAACTACATTACATGTCTACCATCCGAAACGAGTTGTTCTATTATTCAGAAGGAAACGTTCTTTGCTTTCTGATCCTCTTGTAATTTTTCACTTTATCATCATTGATTCTGGCAAATGTTTTTCGTTTGAGCTCGAACCACCATCACATGGTCATCATTCTTCCGTGCGTCTTGCATCAGTCTGGTTTCATGAGCATTTAATTTCTTCGAGGATGATAAAATGTCGATAAACTTACCTTCAGTCTGGGGCATCAAAGAAAGTGCAAACAGCGAAAGAATCAGAATTATCCAACTTTCCATAGTGTCGGCCCTAAAACCTAAAAATACAGTTAAAACCTTAAGTAAATGCAGCCTTGAAGTTGTGTTTACTAAACTGGTGTCCACCCTTCAAGCTCCTAAAACCCAAGTGTATTACACTAGTTGATTGATTTAATTATACTTAACTTGAGGCGTTAAAAGCGTTTCAGTGAGAAAATTCTAGTCACAACATCTAATATTGGCTTTCGCGATCAGTGTTAAGTTACTTTAATTAATTTTATCGGTGATATTAGAAGACATAGCCAATATTAGAATACTGCTTTTAAACATCTTATCTGCAAAAAATAACTAACATCTAAGCTCTCCTGACAACAGAATTCGCTTCAGTTATCATTCTATCGGGTGATCATAAAAAAGCATAAATAATGTACAAGCTTACTGCTTCCTTAAAATCTCAATACTATTTAATAACTCAGTTAATTAATGTCAGTATGGAGAATTGATCAATCCATAGTTGAATTGTGCTAGTTGATATATTCGCTACTGGGGATTAGGCAGTGGCGAGACCTCCCTCTTCCCACAAATGTGTTCTTGGTGGGTTCGAATTGCGGACTCGGCGCCGGTCATATGTGAGTCGAGTTTATTGCGGTTAGTTCTCGACCTGATCTGGTATCTATCTTCTACTTCTTTGAGTTCTCCGTTTTTTTCTCCTGATAACAAAAGAATTTCCAAAACCTAATTTGATTCAGATATAGAGATCGTGCAAGACAACCACCCCGCGGGCGATGCGGTTTCTCTCTAAATATCGTAATAACACATTGAAGCTCTTAATTTTCTCAGTTACTTAATGCCACAAAGACAATATCGCACATTTTTTCATGATATGGATGAAGTTAGTATCACAAAGAAAGTAATACAGGTGTTGGCTTCGTGCAAAATTATAGATAATCTGGATAATTGTAAAGGAATTGAGACTGCAGTCAAGTATGACGCACTGAAACAGCAGTTGAAACAGTTTACAAAGTAAGACCATAACAATTTTGATTGAGGGGAAGAGTTTCAAAACCGAGCTTTCCATGAAAACAAATTGTGAACGATTTTTGTTTAGTATTTATGTAATTACGTCCTTTCGTCTGGTAGGAGTGTTTTCATTTAATTTTTCCAATTTCGCCAGTGTTATATTGGCCTCCAGCCTCGGTTTTCTAAAACACAAAGATGCAGGAAGCAATAAATTGCATTCATCTAAAATCTATTTTACGCCGGGTTAGTTTAATAAAATGACTCTATCTAGCTGGTTTTCGCACTGTCGTTATTATTCTAGAACAAGGATGTATTGGTTAATTGTATCTACGTTTCATGTTACGTTTCAGAGCAAAACAAAATGGTAGAAACCAGACGCCAGGGTTTTATCATCTTTCTATTCATACAACTAGTTCTCAGACCTCTTAATCTCATGAGCCGCCGGAATCACCAAAAAGAGATCTGTGAACGAGATAATTAGCCACCTAGACAAAAACTATCAGAGCATTTTGTTGCGTGTTTGATGGAAGATTAAATGAGCAGTTTGAAGCTAAAAACCTAAAAACCCGGGAATGCAACTCAGGGCATATAATTCGTGTGTAATTCATTTTGTCACAAGTAAAGAAATCATCCATTTCGAGGTAATGTGTACAATACAAGCCTAGAAACCCGGCAACTTATTGCGAATAAAGAACAGATAATTAGGTGGCTTTTCACTGACTAATTCCTAATTAATTACGGCATTATTCATACAAAAAAATTTCAATAGTAAGCCAATTGATAATCATGGACAGTATATTTCCCTTATTTCCCAGTAATCAAACTAACATTTCGGAGATTCCTGTCGTTTTTTCAATTCTCGAATTTTATGTATAAAAATAGACGCCAGTATCTTTTTGTTTTACCAAATATGGCTTGGATATCCTAACACAACTAATTTGGGGAACGTTCAATGTAGTCTGAAAAGCAGAAATAATTTGGGTTTGTTTTGTCTCGAAATAATTTGCGATCCGGGATAAAAACCAGCATGCCTTATCAAGATCTCAAACGCGACGGTGGACAAGAAGTTGGCCAAAAGAATTTGTCCAATCACAAAGCACTCGTGATGGATAGATATCTGTAGCTTTCTAGAAATAACGGCCACTTTATAGTTAAAATGAGTATATAAGCATTGTTGTCGGCACAAATATAAGAGTCGATACAAACACTTATATAAGCATGCGACTCTTTCCCAATGATCATTGCCGGTTTAGTTGCATGTTTTAAAGAGTTTTTATAGACTCTGTGTACTTGCACTCAAGCATGCATCGCTAGTTTAAAACTACGCAGGGTATATCATTGGCGTAATTTTATCAGTTAATTCTGAAAATTCTGTGCATGAGCAAAACTGAAGAAGAAACACCTGACCCAGTTTTTATTGCACCGATAGGTGAATAGACTGGCCAGGTACACGAATTATACGGCTCCGAACTGTTCCTTCGTGGATTCAAATGCAGCCATGGCCTTAGCATCACAATCTCGTAGAACTTTTAGCAATATACAACATCGTCCCCACCGTTCCCTTCCATACAAATTTTCGTAGCGCGTGACTGGCTCCTCGGCGTCTGATGCGCGCGCGAGCATTTCCTGTTTCCCTATTCACGCACAGCAGGTGCAGAAAAAAGAAACCTTGGTACTAAAACTCTCGCCGGAAAAGAAAACATATATTTTGCTATTAGACATACTGAAATAATAAGACGATCATGCAGAGCAATGGGAATATGTTGCATAGTTCACGTTCACTTCATTAATCGTCTTAACTTTGGAGCAATTAGGAAATTTTGTCGGAACATACAAAGTCTGAGGCAAGAAATGAATACTCATGTAATACAGTAGAACCTCTGCTTACGGACTCCTCTCTATGAAGGACTGTTCTCTTGGTCCAGAAAGTACTAAAATTCATACAATCCCTACTCTATAATGCGGACACCTTTATAATTCGGACACTTGGGTCTGTCCCCTTGGTGTCGAGTTCGACTGTAAGGGGATCGTTGCACTGAGTTTGGAACACGCCAAGAGATCTAGAATTAGTGGTACCTTCGTGCCTCTCGTTAGCAAGTAGTGAAGTGCTACTTAACTCTTGTTTGTGTAAAGCGAAAGGAAATTCTTCACCCAGAAACCCAGAACCCAAAAACGAACCCAGAAACGAACAAGAAGGACGAATAGCAAAATGGTATTCGAATCTATTCCAGAGCTATTCATCTCAAATGTTTTGGAGGTTGTGTGCAACCTGTCTTATCACCCCCACGTACACGTATAGACCAAAATATGTGATTCTCTCAAACCATTTTCAGCAGCAGTACTGAATTTCAGACTAAAAGGCAAGCCATACCCATTTTTATATCGAAAGTTATCAAATTCTGTACCCGCCGGTTTTTCAGAATAGAACGAATCAAAATTCAAAGCCTTCGAAGCAGCACATACGTATACGAGTTATATAGAATAGTAAACCCCCGCCCCCGCTCTGAATTCAGCCAGTTAAGGATAAAAGCTGAGAAATCAAATTACACCAATTTCCATTGGGTTACTAAATTGCCTCCATAGCTTGTTCCTTTACGGCTATCCAAAATATTACAAATAGAAGTACAACAGACTATTAATCAGAAACAAATTACAACCATATTGACTGACTGGAAGATTACTAGTCTGGGAGCAAAGGCCTAATATTTTAACGGCTTTCCTTCCCAGAGTAAAATATGCATGAGTCTCAGTAAGGTAGTTCTAAATTAATTCCGTGGATGAAATCCTAAGTGTGACCATTCAAATTAAAGCTTCTCCGCAGCATTTTCCTATTGGTATTGTTTGTGTTTTCATTAATTGACAAGTCAAATTTGGTATCGTTATAAATATGATTTTAGTAGGTTTGTGGATCGAAGAAAGTGGAAATTAATAAAAGGAAACACTGACCTATATGATGAGAAGAAACTCAAGTCTTCTTTTGAAGAGGATCGAATTGAGAAACACGATTTTACTTTCGGGGTTAAAACTCAACCAGCAGGAACAAATGAAATATCACGAGCTTGTAAAAAGATTTTAAGAGTTAGACGTCACACGAAACGGAAATATCACGTGTTGCTCAGTTAAAAATTCGTCAATGAGGAAATGACAAGCTGTCAGAAGTTTATCCGCTTTATCTTTTAAACTGTGCCTTAGGCAAGGCGTTTGAATCGTTCCGATACCCTAAATCGTGACAATCGATCAAATCACAAATCTAAGTACCGTAATGATTCGATTAAGCGTACCCCTTTCAATAAGCACCCCTTTTCTAGTAAGCGCTCCCCTCCCCCCTTGAGGCTGCGAGCAATTAATCTCAATTTTCATCAAATACAGTAGAACCTCTACTTATTGTGACCATTCAAATGAAAACTATGGAAAAGTTCTTTACTGTGGTACTGTTCATTATGCTGTACGAGGTGGTTCTAACTTTGAGTCTGTGGATGAAATTCTAAAGATGAAAGCTATTGAGCAGTACTTTCCTGCGGTGCTGTTTATTATGCTGTACATGGTGGTTCTAACGTTTGAGTCTGTGGATGAAATCCCCGGATGAAATCCTAAAGTGTGACCATTCAAATGAAAGCTATTGAGCAGTACTTTCCTGCGGTGCTGTTTATTATGCTGTACATGGTGGTTCTAATGTTTGAGTCTTTGGATGAAATCCTAAAGTGTGACCATTCAAATGACAACAACAACAACAACAATTTATTCAGGTATTCCCATTTCTATACATGGTATTACCAGATAATAAAAATTACAAAAAGAAGTTCAAAGCTACTTGAGCAGTACTTTCCTGTGGTACTGTTTATTATGCTGTACAAGGTGGTTCTAACTTTTGAGTCTGTGGATGAAATCCTAAAGTGTGACCATTCAAATGAAAGCTACTGAGCAGTACTTTCCTGTGGTACTGTTAAGTTTATTATGCTGTACAAAGTGGTTCTAACTTTTGAGTTTGTGGATGAAATCCTCAGTAAAGTGTGACCATTCAAATGAAAGCTATTGAGCAGTACTTTCCTGCGTTACTGTTTATAGAACTGTTTATTATGCTGTACGAGGTGGTTCTAACTTTTGACTCCTAGTGTGACCATTTTTGCCATCAATCTCTATATCACCAAACAAGTCACCGTGGAATGATCATAGCAGCGATGCAGGACTCGTGTCACTTATGAACCTAGTACGGTCTTAGTGACTTCGTTAGAAGTCATTTCATTTCAAGTTTCAAGCAAGCAATTAAAAAATTTACCAATAAGACAAGCGTGGATATGCGAGTGCCGATTGCAGTATCACAGAAAGGTTCTGCTCAGTAGATATATTTAGCCCCAGTTCACACGTACACAATTTCTTGAAACGCGTTTTCAAAACGTTTAACGTCTACAAGTGATCCAGCGTTTTCCTTAGTTTTCGCATTGAAAACGGCGAAAACGCAACTTTGCTAACTTTATCCATCGTTGTTACGTCATAAATAAAAATCCGTTTTCGGTGCGTTTTTTAAACGACAACGGTGGACAAAAGACCTAATTAACCGTAAAGAAATGAACAATTTTTGTAGTACTTGCGCGCGAGTTACTCGCTCGTTGTTCGCCTTTCGCGCACGCTCGCGGCGCTGCCACATGAAGCAGATAATGAATGCATGTCTATCGAGACTCCAATGCCGCTCATTTCAAGCTTAATTTTGTTGTCAAGTTGAAGAAAGAATAAAATGGTATCTTGTCATGCCATTATATTTCGCAATAACATGGGAAAATTATATAAGGAAACGAGTAGAAAAGGAAAACATTTTACGAGACATTGGTTGATTAATTTCAACAAGAAACCATGATGAGTAACAGAGATCAAGCAAGTTATTATTTCTGATTAGTAAACAAACGTTAGACAGCAGGGGTCAAATAATAATTGCCTTCAAATCTGTAGCTACAAAAATTACTTCTCTTCTGTGTCCGCCGGCATGCAAGTTGCGCGACGAGATAATTTCTTTTTTTAGTATAACTCAGTTTAAGAATGAACATAAAATATAAAATTTTGCGACATAACTTTTCTCTAAGAAGAGTACACGACTTCACAAAAAGAAAATTCCAAAAATATCATTTTGCAAAATATTCAAAAATGAGCTTGATGGCATAAACGAAGCATTTAATATAAAATAGCCTTAAGTTATTGCAACATCAAATAACTTCTGTTGGAGTCTGAGAACGAAATAGATCAAGCAGCTTGATATTTACTTTTGGTGTTTTGCAGCAAAAGCAACTTTCTGGTATATTTAGAGGTCTTAGTGAGCATATTTTAAAATCTTGCTGGTTGAGTGGGTTTTCTAATTGGGAATACCGCGCCTTGAAATCTATAACCTTTAAACGGTTTGAAAAGCCACATTCATTCCAACACTGCTGGGTAACGCGAAAATATTACTATCGAAAGATGCAATTGCGTTCATAAGGATTTTGATACCAAGTTAAAGCTAAACCGAATTATTCGATCCACTTACAACGGAACCTTACCGTCAAGTTATTAAGGCAGTTTATAATTTGGTCCAATAATTTAAGCATTGTTTGTCACTTAGAGCAAACGTACGTTAATCTCTACTAACAAGAAAAAGAATTGATACTAACCTTATCTGACCACGATAACTTATTTTTCACGTTAATTTGGTAGCTTATTTTGATGATTAGTCGGCCGCTATTTCGCTGCGATGCAGCTCTGCCACTAAACGCCTTTCAACGAGCGTCTGAATACAGCTTTATCGCACAACAAAAGGTTGTCACTGCTCGAGCCGACCACAGACTAGCAGTTTTGTTATGTAAATTGTACTGTCACGCCTGTTTTCTTTGTCAGGCGAATTTGTTGGGTCTAACAGAGAGCTCTAGAAAGATAAAGGGTTTGCAGTAAATTAGCCTGATGTTTTTAATGACTTTACGGAAAATTTCCATTGTATACAATACAGCAGCATGAGTTTCGTAATTTTGCTAATGACTGTTTTTCCGATCGACTTTTTGAAAAGCAGTGAGCCAGCTTCAAGAGCCAGTATTGTCCATTATGCTTTACGCTCCTCTGTTATTGTTTTGGTTTGCACAGGAACGAGGCTTCTACTGTTCAGAGGCGCGTGAAGCATAATGGACAATACTGGGCCTTTAATAGGCCATTTCCGAGTTGCCTTTAGCCTCTCTATCAAAGCGAGGCTAGGTGCGAAACCTTTCATATGAAAATGAGTTTTCATTCACATGCAAATAAAACTTCTTTGCATGTATTCTCTCAGAGAAGTTTTTTCTTGTCCGCCGCAAGAACAAATTCGAACCAACACGCGAGTACGCGCGAGGGCTGCTGGTTTCCACGTAGCTGCCACCTTTTCCGCCTGCTTTCGCGTTTAGATTCTTGCTTACTATTCCTAAAAAAATATTGACTGTTTATAGCCTATATCAACATCCCTTTTACATGTAAAGCAATACAACTGAACGTAACCTGATATTCGAGGCAGCAAAACTTGGTGGTAGACTGTAACATGTGTTACAAAGTTCTCTCGTCTTTTCAGTGACAGTCTTTAACTTTTGGCCTTGTATTTAAAAGTCAGGGATTTCCTTATTTCTTCATTCCCACATCAACTATAATCAGTTCATTTGCGACTTCTTCTATACCAAAATCATTCTACAGTGTCATCTAGCGCTCGTGAAGTAAATCAAACGTTTGTTGTGTTGGAGTGTCGTAAAACCAATACCAAAGTAATCACTCTGGCCGCCAGACTGTCGAAAGATATTTTTTATACGAATTTTTCCGATTTATATCCGATCCCAGAAAATCGAGGGCATGTCACTTTCCTCCTTTTTCATGCGTCGAGAATGTCTGGGGAGGTCTGGAAACTACTAATTCCTCAACAATCTGTGATTTTACCGACATATGAAAACCAGGCTTTACAAAATCGTTCTGGGTGAATAGAATTATAATTTAACTTGTCATGATATGACATAAAGCTTTTAGTTGAATTAGGAAACAAGCACACTTCTAATTTCAATATGATAGCGTTATCCGGCCATGGCTTTTAACAGCAGCCATTTCGAAATTTTGATGACTTAAAATATAAATGGAAAACGAAGATGCAAATGTTGTACATGTGTTGTGATTTTTTCAACTCATTTGCGTGTGAACAACTTTGAAAGGTAAGAAGGCTGTACCACTCTCATAAGTTTATGCTCGAGTTATCTTCAGCCTCTTTTCAAATTGTACACTGGTACATTTTATAAACCTAATTTTTATATGAATGACTGTGGACCAGGCCTCGCTCAACCTCGTTCCCAGGTGAGAGGGCGGGAATTTTTTAAAAAAGGGAAAAGCCCTGAGAACGAGGATGGACCTTGCCTTTTGTCGTTTCTTTTTGTGCGACATACATAACGTAGGTCATGTAATGCGCAGCACCCAAGATGTAGAAACACACTGAACAAACTTATTGGTGCTATCTACTGTTTTATTCATTTCATCAAAGTACGTTATTCCTGCTGTGGGTTTCGCACTGAATCCTGTGAAAAAAGAAATCCGAGAATTAGTTTTAAAACAAAATACGAGATCGACTATTGATACTATGCGTCCTTTCAATCTGCTTAGGCAACCCTGTGGGTGGACGCCTCCCATAAGCAGAAACCTCTCGTAAGCGAAGTCCCACTGTTAGCTGTCACCTCCCATAAGGGAACGCTTCTTATAAGCGGAAACTTCTCGTGCACAATCCTCAAGGAGGCGCTTTCTTAAGCGGATACCTTCCGCTTCCACCTTGCTCGTGTAATGCATCTGGTTTTGCAAATACAATACGATACTTTTCTCCGATTTATTTTAAACAAGACATCAAAGCTGATGTCAGATCATGGTAACAAAAATTCTTGAAAAAGGCTTAGTCGAACATTATTTTATCGCTAAAATTAGGACGGTTTCGATTAAACTCATTTCGGAATAAGAGATGAATAAACGTAACACACTCTATTAATCATGTCTTCATGTTTATCAGCATTATAATATCTGCAAGCTCTCGCCGACGAATCGACAAATAATAATCTCGATCCCAAATCTCGACATAAGGGATTTGTAAATCAATCATATTCCAGAATATGATACATCAATCAAACAAGCAAATTCTGACACCTTTCCTTAGCGTACACTTTCCACAAACGCACTTCTTCATTCTTCTTCATTCTTCATCAGTTCTTCATATCACGCCTACTTGAAAAGCAGTCCCACTGAAATTTTATTACCGTGGATATGTTGTGGTTCAATTTTATCCTTGGTTCAAATTTTATTTTTCTTTGTTTAAAACTCATTATCAGACATTACCATAGCCAAAAACAAAGGAAAATAAAATTTGAACCAAGGATAAATTTGAACTACAACAGATACATAAAGGTTGCTCACTTTCTTACTCATTCACTCACTTATTTACTTACTCACTCACTTATTTACTCATTCACTCACTTATTTACTTACTCACTCACTTATTTACTTACTTACTTACTTGACTGTGCCTTAAATCAGCATCTATCAGCAAAACTGATGTCATCAAGAGCAATGGGGCTTCCACTTGCACTTGCTTCGAACAACAGCTAAAAAAACGATTGTAAAAAATTGAACCATCATACGTTCATCGTATGGCATAAGGATTTAGTATACGCAGTGCATTTTACCACACGTGTCCTCACATGGCCAACCAATATATAAAGTTTGCCAACTTATGGTCGCAGGAAAAAGGAACAATTTGCCAACAACGCCGGTCTTAGCCTGGCTGCTATTTGTAGAGAAAACTAAATTATTTCTCAAATGTAATTAGTTCAAAAACCTCTGTATCTTCCTCTTATTTTCTTGCAACATTGTGGTAGGACAATGTAATCAGACAATGTAATCGGACAGTTTCATGAGCCAATCAAATGAACCAATCACATGATCATATTTCAATGCCAGTTTTGCAGTGATGAAATTGATAAAAACCCTTTCTTGAAGATATTCTCTTGAATTTCTTTTCATTTCTTTTTATAATAATTTGTTCTCAGAGATTGTAATGGTTATGATTAATTGATAGTAGTAGTAGTAGTAATAGTAGTAGTAGTAGCAGTAGCAGTAGTAGTAGTAGTAGTAGTAGTAGCAGCAGCAGCAGCAGCAGCAGCAGTAGTAGTAGTAGTAGTAGTAGTAGTAGTAGTAGTAGTAGTAGTAGTAGTAGATCCATTATTTAAACACGATCAGTAATTAAAGCAATTAACATGCTTGAGGGGTCGTGTACTAGACTATAGTAAAACAAGAAAAATATAATACCTTCTTAATATTAACTAAGATTAAAACTATAAGATGATTTGAAGGGGAATAAACACTAAAACGTACCAGAATTTCAAAAATTCAAAACCTTATTATAGGAAATTAACAATGCACTTTATTAACGCGATTTTACAAAATTCGCGTTAATTTAATGTATCTTAATTAATGTCGATGTAAATTTAATGCACGCTATTTTACAACATTGTTATTTTAAAGCACCTTTATTTCATTACAAACCCTTATTAGTTCGTGACTCCTCTATTGGCTCTTCAGAGTCACATTTCACGGAGGCTTTGAAAGATCTTTTGAATTGATAGGGTCTAGTTAGGCTTCAAAACCAAATTTTCGGCTTTAAAAAAAAAACTTAGAAACATCCGTGCACTTGTCTTGGAAGGTTTTATTGACGGAAGCCAAAACGCAGTTTGGCGTTAAGAAATGTAAAGTGCGAGTTTGCAGAATTATGAAAATCGCAGTAAATAAAGCAAGATGCTTATCGAAAAATTCGCGTTAATTTAATGCATGTAAACCTAACTTTTGAAAAATTCGCGTTAATTTAGTGTAACGTAAATTTTCTTCGCGTTGTCAACGTGCATTGTTAATTTCCTATAATAAGGTATAAAATGTAAATATGAATATGAATATATGAAAAATCATAAATTTAAACTGCGGAAAAACATGAATGAAATTTGCGATCCTCGCAGTGTGCTCTCAACGTAAGCAGTTGGAAAAGCAACCAGAAAAAAATTCAGGCTTGAACGGGATTCGAACCCATGACCTTGTGATACCGGTGCAATGCTCTATCCACCGAGCTATCAAGCCAGATGGATAGATGGTTAATTGCGAGTTCGTAACATACCCAGTGATGGGTTCATGGGTTCGAATCCCGTTCAAGCCTGAATTTTTTCAGGTTGCTTTTCCAACTGCTTAAGTTGAGAGCACACTGCGAAGGATCACAAATTTCACTCATGTTTATCCGAAGTTCAAATATATGATTTTTTCATATATTCATATTCATATGTAATCAGTATCATCGGGTATATTACGAACTCACAATTGACCATCTATCCATATGGCTTGGTAGCTTAATGGATAGAGCATTGCACCGGTATCGCAAGGTCATGGGTTCTAATCCCGTTCAAGCCTGAAATTTTTCAAGTTGTTTTTCCAACTGCTTAACCTAAACCAAAAATTGTTTTTTCGCTTAATCAACTCTATGTGCGTTGAAAAGTTGAATAGTTAAATATTTCTTGTTTTTTAACGTTGCGTTGGTGAATTATCGAGGTTTGAATTTACAAAATGTTAATAAGATGACGTCAAATCAAGAATCGTTTATTATACAACTACTTGTTTCCACCTCCAAGTAATATTTTTTTACAAATCAATTGACTATTAACAGTTTTTCTTCAGTATTTCTTAAATTGATTATCCTTAAGCTGTGAACTGCGTATTGTAAATTGAAGTAGAAATAATGGTAAAGTCTTGATTTGACGTCATCTAATTAGCATTTTGTAAATTCAAATCTCTATAACTCACTAACGCGACGTTAAAAACAAGAAATATTTCACTATTCGACTTTTCAACGCACATTGAGTCGATTAAAAGAAAAAAAAAATGGGGTTAGGTGCACTTTAAGTTGAGAGCACACTGCGAGGATCACAAATTTCATCATAAAATGTAAAATCGGACATTTCTTAGGCACCGAGTGAACAGATAGATAAACTGTTAAAATTAAGTTACCTAATTGCGGTTAATGAAGTTTTTTTTTTGTGAAAAGTGATTTATTATTAATTATTGGAATGAAACTTGAGCCACTTCTTGAAAAAGGTCACGTGACAATGCCTTTTGCTATTTCTAGATGATTTAATAATTTAAATAAATCAATTTGAAAATTGTATATCCTCCTGCGTATAAGCCATGAAATAAAAACCATATTTGTCCTACCTGCCGATTTACGTTGACTTGTACTGAGACTTTTTCGCATTTCCATGACCCTGACCCACCACTCAAAGATTTAAGGCTTCTTTTGGCGGAACCCTTCTCATTTTTGACCTCATATAACGTCAGTGAGCCACTGTGACGAAAAACAAACAAACAAGGAAAATCACTTGACTGACCCTACGGACAGTGATCTGGTCAGTAAAGTTGCCTAGCAACATAGGTATCAATTTTACATCAGCTACTGCAGCAACCGCTCTCGGTTACCGCAGCGACTGAACTGAACAATTTCTTTGCCATCGGTAGGATTATCCATGGTTTAAAGGAGCCATGAACCACTTGACACAAGCTGGATTTGTACCTGGTAACAGGATGGAAGTATTACCGTGGTTTGGCTGAAGTATCTTGCCTAAGGGCATAACACAAACGCAGGCTGAGACCAATCAATGAACAATCAACCCTTCAATCTCAAAGCCCAAGGGAAATCCACTAGACTACCAGACCTCCAATTCGCCGAATTTATACTACCGTAGAGTTCCGTCTTCAAGATGCGCTGACAGACGGATAACTCGTCTCTAAATTTTAATCTAAACGGAAAGCGAAGACGTTTTTTGACATAGTTTTTCTATTGTTCGAAAGATTTCTTTGGATGCCTATTTCCTCTTCCTAGTCCTTTACTTGGAAACTTCAAAGATTTGTCGTTGGGTTATCCACGCTAATATGCTAATATACTTAGACGAATTATTCGTCTGACGGATATTTCGTTTGTCGTATTAATTCGGCCAATTGTTTGGAAAAGCAAGGGGCAACATAGCAACGTCTTACCCTTTCATGTAGTGGTTGAACCTAATGCACATAGTGCCATGATTACTGTTATGATCGGCTAAAACCAACTCAAATGGGATCAACAGTTGTGCCTTCCCGCTACTTCCCTTAGTCACAAGGAACTTTCCTGGTAAAAAAAGAATGAGATTTGTTGAAGCGAGTAGAGGATTTAAAAATTCTTCTCACTCTCTATTTAGCACTAAGGTGCAGGATTGCGGTTTATCAAAATATCGTGATAGAATATTATTAGTTTGATAATTGATATTTTGATATCTCAGTGATATTTGGGTGATAACAGAATGATAAAAGCCAAAAATAATTTTCCATTTTAAATATCAAAAATATCATTATCATATCGTATTTACATGATAGTTGCTAGAAGAATTTTCGCTATCAAATTTTCTAATTATCATTATCAAGGTATCACTATCAAGTAAGAATCATATCATGTATCACTATCATTCTCAAATCTCACTCAAGTGATTTCACCATTTTACCAAGCATAACAGACACGATGATATTGTGATATATCATGATAATATCAAAATTGTCCACCTATCTAGGAGCATAGAAAGTTTTCTTGAAATAAAGCAAGTTATCATATCATGTATCACTATCACTCTCAAATCTCACTCTAGTGATTTAAGAAAGAAGACAAGACACAGTAATAGTTTGATATATCATGATAAGATCAATTCGTCCATGTATTTACAGAAGTACATTGCCTTTTTCTTTTCTCATAATACTTTTACATTAACTCGGCTTACATTAGTTTGCGCCTTTTTAGTTCACTTTCTAGATCTGTGTTAAATCTGTTATTAACAAACCAAAAAAGAATATTCCGTTTGTATTGAGTCATTTTGCGTGTAACTTCGAAGTACTGGTTGAGACGACGAAATCCCTGTTCGCAGGATTCAGTGTTGGCCACGCCTTTGATGGTAGAAAACTGGGGAAGGTGTGGGTGAAATTCACATTTGGGATTGTCCGGGGGCATACAAACAGCTTCCGTATGTTTCGAAACATGAAAAATGTCAACTAAAAATTTGACGTGTTCAAGAAGAAGTATCGCGCCTGAACTGCCGTTTTTCGCCTGATTTCTTAGGTACGGCACTAGCCCACATGCCCTGTCGTAACCGAGGTACTTTAATCTCGTAATATCACCTACATCTCCAGAAAACTATGACCATGTTTGTCAGTAGATAACAGTACATAAACTGGAGTGATAAGTTATTCTGTATAATATAAAGAATCAGAGAAGCATTATTTGCAAGACTTGGGCCCAAAATACAATGCAATAAAAAGGAGTATTAGAAGGAATTTTTCTTTTTGGAAACCCATGTTGCAAAGCACGTATTAGCAAGTATCAAGCGTTGAAAGTTTATCATGTTGTTTTCAAGTTTGCTTTAATAAAGGAACAGACAAAACACAAAAGAAAAGACAAAGTAAAGTAAAGTAGAACGCATGTTTCCAAAAAAGCGCAGAAATTAAACAAGAAAACAGTACAGTGTAAAAGTAATTGAAAGAAAAAAGAAGGCTAGCTACTATTAAGGAATAAAAGACACAAATTATAGTCGCAGAGTATTGTCTATTGCACTTGGCGGGGGCAGATGTAAGGGTTAGGGTTACTTTACGGTGTTAGGGTTAGGGTTAGGGTTGTGTTTAGGGTTAGGGTTAGGGTTTAGAGTCGAGGGGAACAGAAGTATTCTGATAATATCATGATTTTTCACTCTATCACTGGGAGAAGAAGGAATTCGACTTAATTAAATATTCTGATAATATCATGATTTATCACTTTATCACTGGAAGAAGAACAAATTCTACTTAATTAAATATTCTGATAATATCATGATTTGTCACTCTATCACTGGTAGTACGGGTAAAGTTCCTTCATTAAGTATTCTGATAAAATCATGATTTATCACTCTATCACTGGTAGCAGAAGTAAAGTTGCCTCATTAAATATTCTGATAATATCATGATTTATCACTCTATCACTGGTAGTATAGACGTTAAAGTTCCTTCATTAAATATTCTGATAATATCATGCAGATAAATCACTGTATCACTGGGAGGAGAACAAATTCTACTTAATTAAATATTCTGATAATATCATGATAAATCACTGTATCACTGGGAGGAGAACAAATTCTACTTAACTAAATATTCTGATAATATCATGATAACATATCTTTATATGAGAAAAACCTATTGCGGAATATCAAAAAATCAACCCCTTATATCACCAAAGATATATCATGATAATAGCAATATTTTGAAGAAGAGATGTATTAGAAAAAACATGATATATCATAACTGATTATTAGTCCTGATATAATGATAATACGCAATACTGCACCTCTCTCCTATTTAGGTAGGCTTTTATAGTTACCAAAGTCTAAGGGAATTTTAGCACACCCAGCTAATAAAGCAAAACAGAACAAAAATAATTCCTCGTGTATGTGATTTAGAATACAGACACATTTGACACGGTATTATGTCGCGGATTGCGCCGCGTGGGTAACTGATGAAACACCAGCTATAACCGGACTATTAAATCCCCCGAGAGAGAGAGAGAGAGAGAGAGAGAGAGAGAGAGAGAGAGAGAGAGAGAGAGAGAGAGAGAGAGAGAGAGAGAGAGAGAGAGAGAGAGCGAGAGAGCGAGAGAGAGAGAGAGAGAGAGAGAGCGAGAGAGCGAGCGAGCGAGCGAGCGAGCGAGCGAGCGAGCGAGCGAGCGAGAGAGAGAGCGAGAGAGCGAGCGAGCGAGCGAGCGAGCGAGCGAGCGAGCGAGAGAGAGAGAGAGAGAGAGAGAGAGAGAGAGAGAGAGAGAGAGAGAGAGAGAGAGAGAGAGAGAGAGAGAGAGAGAGAGAGAGAGAGAGAGAGAGAGAGAGAGAGAGAGAGAGAGAGAGAGAGAGAGAGAGAGAGAGAGCGAGAGAGCGAGAGAGCGAGAGAGAGAGAGAGAGAGAGAGAGCGAGAGAGCGAGCGAGCGAGCGAGCGAGCGAGCGAGCGAGCGAGAGAGAGAGAGAGAGAGAGAGAGAGAGAGAGAGAGAGAGAGAGAGAGAGAGAGAGAGAGAGAGAGAGAGAGAGAGAGAGAGAGATGGGGGGGGGGGGGGGGGGGGGGGAGGGGGGCTGTTTATCCTAAAATCGAAAACATCATAAAAATATTTGAAATTTACATAGTAAAAAGGCTATCTAAACATGTTTTAAACTACTTAATTTGGAATTTTCTTGCAAATCACTAATAAAACTGACTATTTCCGACAATAAAATTTCGAGCATGCTTAGAAAAAGAACCTATGCAAAACTTCTAAGGTTCTTATTTCTTTTGGCAGAGGACTTGTACACATCTTTGCCCTACTAAACCTACAAGTATCACCGGCTGCTCACCACTTCCTCCCGCTCCACTGCTCGGTCCTCCGCTACTGCTGCTGCTCACCACGAAGTCCATGTCATCATCAAATGGCACATTATGCCAGTCACACGTGTCACTGTCAAAATTACAGGCCTTCACCTTGGAACTTGCACCACTCACTACAAACGAAAAGAGAGAAATTAACAGAGCTCTTTGCGACCAAATATCAGTAATAGAGAGAAAGTCAGATTTTCCTGAAACCAGTTGGACGCTCTAACCAACTAACTTGATCGAAATATTCACCATCATTTTCTTTATCACTACATGACGCTCCCGACATTTCTGATGCCAGGATTCCTAGCAGTATGCAGGACATATGCAGTGGCGGATCCAGGGGGTGAGCCCCCCCCTTATGCACATATCTTCACTCCCCCTCCCCCCCCCTCCTACGATGGAGTTAGGATCCGACATATGAACCTTGCAAATGACTGAGCTCGCCACAAATCCCCAAGTAGCTCAGTGGTAAGAGCGTCCAACCAGTGTAAGGACAGTCGATGGGTTCGACTCCCGTGTCGTCATCGTCGTTAAATTCATGCATGATCAAAACAAAGGATGATGCGAGTCCTCTTTGGCTTCGCATTTTTCAAGTTCCGTAACTGTTTCATTTACGTGACTAGTGAGGAGAAAACCCCAAACCCCGATAAAGGTCACAGGCGCTCATGAGCAGTTCCCGCACTTACCAGCAGGCTGCAAAATAGGTGAAATGTGAACTCTTCAACTCCCAAGAGTGCCAAAATCAAAATTCAACTATTGATCGGCAAGAGAAATAATATCTTGATATCGAAAAATGGTAGCAATAGATGGTTTTCACTCATGTGACCTTCAGTCCTGTAGGACTCAAATGACAAATTCCATGGCGGCCATGTTGGTGCACATAACAAACGAAGTTCATTAAAATTCTTTTGTAGGTGTGCACCAACATGGCCGCCGTGACGTAAGCCTGATTTTTCCAATTTCTTTTGTTTTCAGCACGAACTGCACGTTCTATGCTTCAACTTCTTGGCAATTAGCATACGGTGCACATTTGTATACGAACACAAAATGCTACGTGCTAGCGTTCCTTCATGTACTTTGAATTCCATTGTACCATTCTAACAAAGGAGACTTGAATAATTACACCCCGGTGAGGTTGAGCCTGCACATAAAAGATTATTATGGTATTTTTCGAAATCGGCTATGGATGTCGCAAATAACAATCATAACATAATTTGTTTTAGTGCAGGTGTTCAGTGAATTGTAAATGCGTAACATCAGGGCTATTGTGTGGGTCATTTCTAATAACAACCTCGTGGTCCACCCACAGTAAAATAGAAGGAGATGGTGAAAAACCAATGAAAACAAGAAAGTAGAACTACTGTGGAACGTCCATTCACTTTAAGAGTCCCCTTAACGGGCAACCTTGGACTGTTTAAATTGTATAGTGTACTGTAACAGCCTTCTATAACTAAGTAGGTAATTATAGCACAAAACACAATGTCAATGTCAAGATCACTTGTATTTTAAAACAAGATGTATATGCCGTAATGATTTAGAGGAAAAGCTCAAGCCTTGATGTCCTTACTTGTGGTTACTCTGAGTACTATAAAATCTTGTCAATCTTCTTTGGTGGTCACATTCTACGTTTAACTATCCACGTTAATTAAAGTTCAAATGTCATTTGGAACGCTCAAATACTGTACCCGACTTCTTAATAGAGGTGTCCCCTTATAGAGGAGATAATTACAAAGATTATATGAGCGTTTTGGCGACTGGGACCAGGAGAAGTGTTCCATTAATGGAGATGTCCCTTTAATAGAGGTGATAATCACAAAGATTATATGAGCATATTTTTTATATTGCCGGCCGGGACCAGGAGAAGTGTTCCCTTAATAGAGGTGTCCCCTTAATAGAGGTGATAATTACAAAGATTATATGAGCATTTTGCCGGTCGGGACCAGGAGAAGTGTCCCCTTAATAGAGGTGTCCCTTTAATAGAGGTGATAATTACAAAGATTATATGAGGGTTTTGCCGGGACCAGGAGAAGTATCCCCTTAATTAATGGAGGTGTCCCAAAGTGTTCCACTGTACATCTTTACTTTACATACCACTGCAGCTTCCACCACTTCCACCGCCACCTCCACCACCTCCTCCACCACCTCCACCACCTCCTCCGCAAAAGCCACAGGTCTTCGCGCAATTGCCTTTCATGTAGCTGTGCCATTGGCTAGACGGGCCGCAAAATCCCGAGGCTTTCCAGCCAGAACAATGCTGGGATTTGTCTTTACAATCTGCATGTACCACGAGGTGGAAAGAAAATTACCAAGGTAAAAATAATTACTTGTAGCCAGAACATTATATTCTCTTATTATGTGTAAGTTAGGGGTAGGAAGGATTTATTTTATTCGTACTTCATTCCAGGAGGGGCTGGCTGTCCAAACAGCTTACTTCACATTTAAGCAGGAGCGAAGCGGTTTGAGGAGGGAAATACATGAGTATTCATGACTAATCATGTCTAATTACTTCGTCAGAAATGGCAGGGACACCACAACAGCTTTTACGCCAAGTGAGTGTAGCCCCGTGACTGAACCTCCCGTCCCTCCCCCCCACCCCCCGCCCCCCTCGAAGCAAAAGGCAAAGGTTGCATCACTTCACCGGAGACTACGTCCCCTAATCTTTTTCGAACAGTGAGTGGGTTCTATGACGTCACCGCCCAATGACGCGCTCATCTGAACTGAGACAGGTGTTGAGCACAGTTAGCATGATCTTACTATTTTTGGCCCGGAGACGTTCTTTTCTATTCTAAAAACTCTATGGTGTAGTGGTGAGAGAATTCACCTTCCATAAATGTGGCCCGGAGTTGACGCAACTGGTGGACTGCTCCCACTGTTTAACACTGGATTCTCCCGTTTTCCTCCCTCCGCAAATTATTTTTTGATACGGAAACAGTGGACGTAAGAGTCATTCTGTAGATTTCCACTACAATTCCCATTAATCTAATAGCCCTTTTCGCGGTTAACCTTTCCATTTGCATTACAATAAAAATCAACGTGGTTGCGAGGCAATTTTGGGCAATTTTGTAGTTTTTTCCCGAAATTGCCTCGCAACCACGTTGACTTTTATTGTAATGCAAATGAGAAAGGTTAACCGCGAAAAGAGCTATTCTACTCGCTTTTTCAGTGAAAGGCTCAAAAAGTGTCCAACGATATCAAATAAATTTAGATGCGTATTTAGACATAGTTCACATTCGAGATATCAAAATTCAAAATGATTTCGAGGCTTTCTGCCAAGCTCCTATATTTGCTTTTGCTTTCTTTCAAATCTCTAACAAGAACTGAGACAAAGTAATCTTCACAAATTTTATTTTTGTCAGAAAGCCTCTGAGTCAAGTTACAAGTTTGATATCCTGAAACGAAAAGCCCTTGCAAAAACTGTTTTAGGGAAGTGGTCATAACAAGTATACTCGACGAGGACCCACCTTGTGTAGGGGTAGGGGGTTATGCAAGATACCACCTATCTGATGAGTGTAATAGACTAAATTTTTTGGCTTGAAAATTGGAGATGAGACTTAAATATTCTGTGTGCATGAAGCTTGCATTGCTAGTAAAACGGCACAGGAAGATTTAAATCTTTCTCTCAGTTTCTACTCCTGATAGAATGGGGGCTATGCCAACAAGACACCATCTTTTTAGGTGGGGGAGAGGGGTACATAAAGAGACCACCGGTCTTTTTGTAAAATGGTGGGTCCTGTCCGAGTACAATAGTTTTGACCATTTCCCTTATGTTTTTTGCAACATCAATATTTTCTTGTTACATGTTAGTCAAACTGCAGCAACAAAACAAAATTTTTTTCTTTTTCTGTGCGACTTCAGGGTTTTTCCAACGCTGATTAGATTTATTCTTACTGCTTTTAGAACGGTTTTCACTCGAGTGTCATAAAACCAAAACCAAAGTAAATTTACTCTAGCCAATCACAGCGGAGGCAGTCCTTCCAATGAATAAATTAGTACTCGAAGCAAATACATGAAGCCGGCACCCAGCGCGGGAAAGTCGCGATTGGTTTTGGTTTTACTTCTGATTGGTTGAGAAAGCGGCGCGAGATTTTTAGCCAATCACAAAGCGTAGCAATGCAAAACCAAAGCAATCGCGAAATTAGTTTCGACATTCAATTGAAAACCGCTCTAATTTAACGTGGCAATCGTTTAAAGCAACCTATTGACGAACACGAGTGACTGAAACATCCACTCACCAGAATTTTTTTTTATAATTCAGTACGTATTTAAAGTTCTTCTTACCTGGCGGGTTAGTCGGACCACCTTAAAAGAGAATGAATTAAGGTAAAATTAAATTAAATTAAAAAATTTATACGGTTGAATTGCAACATAAGGCAATATTATTAACATTTCTTTAACAAAGATTTTTACCGTATTTCCTCATTCCGAGTACCCCTCCTTCCCCTGCGGGTATTTGCTCATGTCTGAATCCCGGAGAACGACAGCAGCTCACCCTCAGTGTTCCCCGATTCCTGGAAAGCCGATTTACTGTCCCTCGATTAGCGGTTAATCGACAGTTAAATTTCTTATTCCTAGGACAACTAATCGAGGGATAAAAAGGCGTTCCTGAAAACGGACTTAAAGATGAATTACAGTCCGTACTGCGCAATCTCAGCTGGCAATGTTTGTGAGACTCGCAAACAAGGAACGTTTACTAGCGAAAATGAAAATTACGGGACAAACTTACCTTTTCCTTCATTATTAACGTCAGATATCCTTGCCAAACAATAATAACAAGTAAAAGAACCCCAAAGTTTTCCCAAACCGACGTTTCAGCTCATCGAGCATTCTATACCTGCCTTAGGCGTGAGTCTCACGCCTGCGAGTCCAAAACTCCGATCTCACGCCTACTCACGCCTATGGAGCAATTTCTCACGCCTGATTTACAGATTTGAACCATCAGCCTTTACTGATCGCATGATCCAATTAAAAATATAGTTATGTTCGTGAAAATAGCACTTTTTGTAGGTTTTTATCGTTCTGAACATTACAATAAGGTACAGCTGGATACTATTAAACGGAGGTCTGAGGTCCAGGGAAACTTCCGAATTCTTCGGAACATTTTCGGACAACTTCGGACATCTTCGGAATAGATCGGGTTCTCTTCGGATTTGGTCGGATCGCCTTCGGAAATCCTGGCACTTCCCTCGAAAAAATTCTCACGCCTATCACTCGGAAAAAGTTGGCAGGTAGGCGGACTGACGATTTACTCCATGTATGCTATTACCGAAGTGTAACATATCAACAAATTCAAAACAAAAAATGAAAACAAACCCTGAGATTGCGCAGTACAGACTGTAATTCAGCTTTAACCCTCGATTAACTATCCCTAGATTAAACACAAAATAAACCGGCTTGACCAGTTATTCTCATGCAGGCGCGCGCGAAAATGACAATGCGCGGGGAAAAGGCTTTTGTTTTCCATTCTGACTCAAAGAGTCTCGTCACAAATTCTGCAAATCAAACCTCTTGATATTGGTTGTTTTAGTCGAAGAAAAGAAACGTATAATCGCTTGCGATTTGGTCAAAGGAAACGGAATGAAAACCGAATCGGTGAGTTTATTCGATTATTTCATTTGTCAAATTAGCTAAAATTGTCAGCCATGTAACTTTTTGACTAAATCTGAATAATAAAGCAGTGATTTCAGATAAAGAGCTTTCATAGTTTCATACCAACATCGTAGCTTTGATTGTGTATAGAGTTCACGCTAAAAAATCGAAACTTGTCTTCATCTTCTCCCGGGCATCTTCTATTTGACATCAATTTAAGCTTTAGCTTATATCTTATTTTTGCAATCTTTTCCCACCCTTTTCTACTGCAAGTGCTGCAAAAATAATTATTTAATTCCATAATTCTTGGATAGAATCCCCAAACCGGTAAAACGATATGTTATAAAGAGTTTATATGACATTTAAATTTACGCTATTGCGAGCGCTAAAAGAATATCTTTTCAAAAATCAACTGAAAGCTAAGCTTCATATATTCTGCTTCGTGAAAGCCCTGCTAAACACAAAAACTACATCTCTTAAATCTTACCGTTACAAAAAGTTAGTAAGATTGCTGTAAGCTTAGCAAGAGCTTTATTATTTTGAGTAATTGCCGAGACTGCAAGATTTGCGTGTTTGCGGGTGTTTGTCCGCCTTGGCCCGATCACCTCTCACTGCAAATGACATTTTTCTGCCGAAAACTCGGTTTATTCTCTCCAGAATCTGTAAGGACAGAACGTTCATCTATCATTAAAGTCGCCAATTTATTGTAAAAGTTTCTTTCTATATTTCCTGGACCAACTTAACGAACAGTTTATTCGCCATTTTGTTTGTTTTGACAAAATTTATTCGCCGATTAGTGAGTTAATCGACCTCGCGAGGTAGATTAAATTTAACCCTTATTTTATCCCTTGGAAAGCGCCAATCGTGCTTTCAGGAACAGAAGTCTAATCGAAGGATAAATTGTAACTCTCGATTAGGCTGATTTAATCGTGGGTTAGAGCTAATATCGGCTTTCCAGGAACCTGGGCCCGGACATTTGCACAGCTTTTTTGTCCTCGCTATGGGGACAATATTTTTCACACCACAAATGCTGATGCCCGGGAAGGGGGGGGGGGGGGGGGGGGGGGGGGGGACATGGGAATTGCTTGCATTGCAATACAAGGTATAGCCGGTCTAAGAGCCGGTTCTCACTTTGTCTTAGTCCAAGGCGAAAGACATGCGTTGGGACTGGATGCATTTGCAATATAGCTTTTGTTATTTTCGCAACAATCATTTTACAAGAATGCCGAACGCAGCCGACAGCTTGGTCTCTCCGGCAGTTTAATATAAGAATCACCACTACATGGACCCAAACGCTTTAACGAAACGTAATAAAGCAGTTTAAGCAAACGAGACAAGTTTGCGATCAAATAAAATCACATGTAGTAATTCTTTCACAGGCGACGCGGGAGGCCAGAAATATTCAACTTGGATTTTTTTGTTTTCTTGATTCATTTTTTTTTTACAGCTGATGCGTCTCCTGTGTGTGGTTGGCTACATCAGTGTGATACTTTCTGCATGCTGAAAAAAGCTGGAAAAGTATGTCAGTGCGATCAAATATCACACATGGTGTCGAAGAAAACCGATTAATTGCATGATCTGTCTAAAGTCAACTGTCTTAAAGCGTACGACCCTGAACGGTGGACACGTCGCTAAGGCGGACATCATTGGTTGGCGTGTCCTGGTTGAATTTCACTTGTTTGCCTGCAATTAAACTCTCTATAAGGAGGAAACAGTCTCTGTTGCGGACAGCTGGAGCTGGTCCCGAGGATGTCTGGCTGAGAGAGAGTTCACTTGTCAGTGACTTGTTTTCTTTTTTCATTTCACAATAATTCAAGTCAGTGGCACTCCGGTGCTGCTACGAATTTTAGCAACAATTTACGACAAGTGAGCGGCGCGTATACTCGTTTTCAAAATTAAGGCCGGTACTTACTGCAGTAGCCGCACTTTCTTGGGCAGTTTCTCTTCATGTAATCCTTATAGTCTTGACAATATTTGTCTGGCCATTGTGCACAGTAATTGAGCAAGTCTTCACACCCACCTAAACAACAACAGAAGGCAGACCCATTATGCCACCATTTTCAATGAAGTGTTCAATGGATCCTGCCCAGGGAAAACGCTGGGACATCACAGGCATGACCATAACTATTATGAGATGCAATGCTCGAACGCATGCGCAACCCCTTATCTGTCACTCTTTTTCGTCCAAATAAGGTTAAGGTTTTAAAGGGGCTATGTCACGAGGATTTGGCTGTTCAAAACTCTGCTAAAATAACTGGTAAGTACCTTAAATCATGCAAACATTTTTGTTTGCACCAAAAAAAGAACATATAAAGTGAATTTTAAAAGGAAGAACGAACCACAGCAATTTTTTATCGATTTTTCAAAGATACGGGAAAACAGCTTGAAAAATTAAGCCTAAACGTATGAAGTTGCAGTCCATTTCCATCCTGGCCATCCGCCGCTAAAATCACACATTAATAGTTTCAGTGCACTAATATAGTAGCTGCTGGCAAAACTGGCGGACAATTATTTTTAAATTTCATTTGACAAAAAAATGTCTTTTGGATTTACAAAGTGATATACTACTATCTGGTGACATAGCTCTTTTAAACTCTTCCGTCCAAAATGACGAACTCCCCCTTCCCTTAACCTGTGTACAGCCGCCTCCCATCAGAAAAATCGGAGAAGAAGCTCGGTGTTGCCATCAACAGCTGACAGTAAACAAATACAATATCCTCCGCTCCTCTTGTAAGCAGTCTCCATGGTAGCAAAAAAGACACCAGTACTCAAAATATCTTTTGCGGGCTTTTATGGAAGTTAAAAAAACTAGTTTGTCGTCTGAAATACTGCTAAACACAACTGAGCCTTGTGTGTGCGTTTTGTGAAGTAAACTTATTTGGAATTCAACAAAATCTTTTTTTATTGATTTAGGATATGTCGTTGTATATTTAGCTGCCAAGATTTTATTCAAATGCATCACTGAAAGGGTAAAATTTCAGGATTAAAATGTTTCACAGTTGAAAGGCGAAACTTATAAAGTTAATACTGGAAATCACAGTATATGATGAGTTCAGTCAAATCGTACACCTCTTGTTGTACAGTAAAAGGCAGCAGTAACTTGGTTCTCATGTCATTGTGATAATTTACGTACCGTTCCAGATGAAACATCTCTATATATTTTCTCAGGGATTTGAACGTTTTTAAAGATTGCAAAGGAAGTCTGTAAAACCTGGCGATTTTGGCTTAAACAATTCTTTGGCGGGTGATATAACAAAAAAATGAATGTGACGAAAGCAATTTATCAATTCTTACTTTGTCTTTTTTCGCGGACCCTGATTTCGTCCTCTTCTGGAACTATTGCACGGAAAGAAAATAGGAAAATAGGAAGATAAATTAGGGAGGGGTAAGTAATGCTTATGGTATATTCTTGATAGCATTTTTGGCTTCCTTAAAATGCGAACCTGACACATCAACTGCCCATTCTAACTTATTCTAAAAGCGACTTGTTTGATTTTGGGATTGAAAAACCTACAAACTCCATCTTAGTATGGTAAATTATCCGCTTTGTTACAAAACCAGTTTGTCCGTCGCAAGAAAATCATAAAATGAAAATGACCCAGTATTTAAAACACGGAGTAAAGTTAATGTAATCCAGTCTTGTCGATGTTACTTATTTTTCCCAAAATCTGTTAAACATCTAAGATATTACGCGAGCTCCTTATTCTTGGTATAACTGAGTGAAATTGAACCCATCTCAATATCTAACGTTTGTTGTATGGAGAGCAGTTCTATAGAATATTAGCGACATTTCTCTTTTTGGAATTATTCATAAAAAAAGATTCTTGCAACTTACTTTCTGGTTCATCCAGTAGAAAGTCTTCGAATTCGTCCTCTGAAAACGACAGAGAAGCTTGGAGCAGAAGCGCTAAAGCGCACACAACAGCGAGCCAGCGAACTCCCATTCTGCTAGCCAAACTGGAAAGAAACGAGTGTGTGAAGTTAACTACAAACCGAAGTAGTTCCCTCACGCCAAGTGCAAGCATGTTTACATCACCTGCAAGACGTCATCAACAAACCCATTCAGAGCATTTTTCAGAACAATAAAAAAACGGGGTTTAATGGATTTCTTTGTTTACTGAATTAAAAGAGGTTTTCTCAGCGTGAGCTTTGTTTACGGTGGCTTAAACAGACTTCTAAAAGCCTTTTTATGGAAGAATTGCATTGGGCAATGGTACTTGTTCACCTGAAAAAAGAAACAAAAGATTGTGAAGAAGCAATTAGCGTAAAACGAGTCTTGAATGCAGCGGTTGTTTGCTCTGCGAACAGATTTTCTTTTCGATCATTTTGAAACATTTATCTTGACTGACCAAAGAGCTCACTTTCGGGATATGCCCGCCGATTTTCTACGATTTCTTTTGTATCAAACTGAAACCAGCAATTATAAAATGATTTAATTATTATCATTGCTCGCTTTTGAAAAACAATTAATCGTGCTGTTATTCAAGAAGTTGATTGATGCATAATATCTGCTTATTTGGCTGTTGTTGCGACGGTAACATATTCCGTTATATTCAAATTTGATATTTTATCTCTCAATAACCTCGTTGTTAAATCAGAATCGGATTCTGAACGCATAACGAGTGAAAGACCGAGTATTTCATTCAGCACTATAGGTATGGCTATCCAAGCCAGGTAATCATGTTTTAGCTCGTTCTGTACTTTTTAAAAATGAATAAAACAAAAAGAAACAACTGAGCACAATTTTAAGCTCTCAGGAATTTAATTTGCTAGATACCCAAGAAATCATTTTGATGAAACAGAGCAAGGAAGACCTTTACCCTTTGCAATACACTCGATTCAACTTTGACATAAACTAGAGTCAAGTAGGGTTTTCATAGCATGAAGAAATAAATGCCTCGTATTTTTGAGAGAACAAAAATTCGAAAAAAAAATGCTACAAGTCGAGAAATAATATGAATAACATTTGTTTCTTGTAAACGTATTTTCAATGTTCAGCTCAGTGAATTCGAACACAACAATTATGTAACTTAATTTTATTATTTAGAAGAGTATGTACCAAGACATAAAATTATATAGGATACAAAGCAATAGCTATCTAAGGCTTTAATTCGTTTCTTTTCCTCGCTGTGTGCTTATTTTAATCGCGCCAATAAAAACTCTTACTTAACGATAAATGTTCGTTTTGTCTCCCTAGAAAAAGAATGTAATCAAACGTTCATCATTTTCTGAATAGGTATTATTATTATCGTTGAAACAAACTGAAGCCGTGTTAAGCCTTTCACTCCCAAGAGTGCCAAACATCAAAATTCAAGAAAAATCCCAAAGTTCATTTTGTAAAATATTGAAAAACAAATGGCACCATGCAAAAGTACTGCTGAAGAGGTTTCATTTGAATGGTCACACCATAGGATTTCATCAACAGACTCAAAAGTTAGAACAAATGGTACCATGCAAAAGTACTGCTGAAGAGGTTTCATTTGAATGGTCACACCATAGGATTTCATCCACAGACTCAAAAGTTAGAACAACATAACATGACTCCATAAATGACTCTGGGAGTGAAAGGGTTAAGTAACCGTCAAGTATCTTGAGAAGTATTTACCCAGATGCACCAACTGTACCAGATCTAATGTATCGCTAATGTGACAAGAACCTAACAAGTCAAGACGCCTAAATTGTGTACATGGAAAATGTCAGTCATATTCATAAGCTACATGCATACACAACGTGTCTTTTAGCATTCGGTGGTTATCATTTTGTTGACAAAAAGAACTTAATTTCTTGACTCAGAGCTTTCCCCTTCTCGTTAGTAAATTAGGTGAGGAGGAGCGGTGGGGTGCGGGGGGGGGGGGGGGGGGGGGGGAGATAAAGCAGCAGTATCAAGATCACCAGTGCTTTCAAGGGAACCTCCATTGTTATAACAAATTGATGTTAAATTGTTGGAAATAACGTCTAAATTTAATTTAAAAAAAACAAGTGCAAATATAATTTTAGTGTACAAAAAAGTGGATATGAATATCGCCTATTTTCGCTTTTAAATTTCCCGCGCGCCGCCATTTTGAATATTTAGACGTGTTACGGTTGTCTAATTGTTGCATTCAAAAGAAAGTCGATTCTTAACAATAGCGGCAACCGTAACACGTCATAAATATTCAAAATGGCGACGAGCGGGAAATTTAAAAGCAAAAATAGGCGAAATTTATATTCATGTTTTTGTACGCTGAAAGAATATTTCCATTTGTTATTTAAATAATCGAAATGTAGACTTTATTTCGAACAATTTAACGTCAATTTGTTATAACAATGGAGTTCCCTTTAAAAAAAGATCGGTTCCTTGTGTTTAATGGACCAAAATTGTGGATCAAAACGATTAAATTAGACAAATTATTTCAATTAACAAGGATCCAAGCAATTTAGTCCTTAATCAATTGGCTTCAACACTCATTACTGTAATCAGTCTCATCAGACTATGTCGTCCTCGAACCATCCGCAGTAGCGGATCTAGAGTAGGGGCAATGGGGGGGGGGGGGGGGGGGAGGCGATCCCCTCCCCCTCCCCTCACCCTTTAAAAGCTGCAAAGAATATAAGGCCCAAAGGACCAAAAGTTGTTTTCATGTCAGTCAACAATGACATTAAAAATTTGGAATTGTTTTGCCACTTATTTTTTCTTATATTTTCTTTTTGTCTTATTAAGTCTAGTCTACACGTATTCTTGTATGAAACGCTGAGAAGAAAGCAAAAATCGCCTACTGCAATTTATCGGCAATTCTGATTTTATCAAGGGGTGACAATTCCTCCCCTCCCAATGACAAAACAGGTGATTCAGATTGCTCCCAGTAAGATAAGAGTGACAAAAATTCCGGCGGAGGTAATAACGGTAATACCTAGAGATAACAGCATTGAAGATTTCTCCCAATGGAAACAAAGCTAGCGATTCCGCGTTCTCCCAGTAGTAACTGTCTTGAAGATTCTGGGGTGATAGAGTTCGCGTTATCGAGTCGCGATATCGAAATAAAGCATAATAAACATGCCTAGTTTTCTCTTCAAAAGTACTTTTATAATGCTATAGTTTCTGAAAATTGCAAAGAAACTCGAAATATTTGGGTTTTGCATGTAACATTTTCCAATCGCGGTGCTTCGAGCCGTCCCAAATAGAAATGTTGGGATATACTTCATGGTGGGTTTTAATTTATGCACATCAAAGAATCTGGCACTTATTTAGGGCTAAAAACTCATTTTAAAATGGTTAGCTTTTATTTACTGTCATGGATATCACTATCCATAACAGTAAATAAAAGCTTACTATTTTAAAATGAGTTTTTAGGATCCCTATATGACAGGATCCCTATATGGTGTGTTAGCATGAAGTATATACCGAAATGTTAAGCCACCTTCACACAAAAGTTGGCCAACTCGCGTTTTCACACGGCAAACTTCCAAAACAATGTTATTTTCAGGAAGCATGAACGCCAAATTTCAAGATGAGTGGGCGGATTTTTATTCTTTGAAACTGAACAACTGGTGTTTGACAAACGTTCACACGTCAAATTCCAGTTTGCCAACACAAAAATTAAAGTTGGCCGAAAAGTTGGCGAGAATAAAAACTTGTTATAATTGTCGCTAACAGTTTGCCAACATGTTTACGTTTCCCAACACAATTGCAAGTTTTCTAACACAAGTGCAAGTTTGCCAACACAATTGCAAGTTTGCCAACACAACTGCAAGTTTGCCAATTTTAGTTTGTTGACTTTGTTGTGTGAGGTACTGAGGTATAAAGCAATCGTTCCCTTTCTGAGAGGAAGGCGCGTGAAGGCATGTGGCGCAAAAAGGTGCAAAAAATATATAGGTGGGAATTTTCCTTTGTCCCCCCCCCCCCCCCCCCCCCCCCCCCCGCCCTCCCTTCCCTTACCTCTCCATTTTTGAAGGCGTCTTTATATTTTTTTTAAAAAAGAAAGTACTCTTTGTGCGTGAAGATTTCCACAACGATTTATCTTGCTGGTGTGTAGAATATGTCAACCGCGCGGGATGTTTATTACATATAAACTTCAAGTTTAGAATTTTGATGATGTGACACGAAAAGGGTCACAAAGACCTGACAATTACAAACTTTAGATCGACTTAACTGCTGAGTAGCAGGCGATGACAGATTCATTTACGTTTTCCGACGATCTGATAACAAAGCTACTGGACAGATAAAATTTACTGTATACGTTTGAATGAATAAACCGGGATCACTGAAATAAATCTCAACTTGGCAGTGTTGGGCAAAAGGTTTGAGCACAGCTTTTAGTTAAGGTACACAATTCTATGAAATATAACGAAGAAACACATTGGATCAGTATATATTTCGTGCCATACGAAATAGCTGTGATTCGATTCAGAAGTTCTGAATCTAAGCTTGGTCGTGACATTTAAAAGGACCCAAATTACTATCTTCTGAATCCTTAAACTTCAAACAATGAGTACGTTTTCACAAAGTGAAGTGGTATTAAATAAAACCTGATCAGTATTCCTAATTTGCGTTATAAATGAAGTTTTATATTAGTGACTCTCCATCTTATAACAGCTTATAATTATCCGTGGCGGCAAGGTGTGAAATAAATGAATTGCTTTTGTCTGCCGTAGCCTCAGAGGTGGTTTATAGGCCAAAGACAAGTAAACAAATAGTCATTTAAGATGCCTTTTGCCTTACCTTTAGATCTATTCTCCAATGTACTGTAGTAGTGGTTATCGAATGTAAAAATCGTGCTTCTCTGTACGGAATGTTTTTAGGAAATCCAGTCAATGACGCACTAAACTGAAACTCATGATTGACTCCAGTTACGTCATCGCTGCTGTGTAATGTCACGTACTCCATGAGTGCACCTCAATGCGGCTGGCCATGAAGCAGCCTTCCTGCCAAAACAATCATTTTGTAATCATTTTGTCACCAAGCCTTGCATTTATTAAGATCTGAGGCAACTCAGAAATGGTCGGGGAAGCATGTACTCATTTGAAACAAATTGCACAAATTTGCCAGTTATTTTTTATAACTCATTGTTAATATATTCACTTTCACATAACTTTGGAACTCTATACATCATAGGTATTACATAATATTATATAATTGCAGTAATTGTAACGTGAACAGTGGAAAGATGCCTCATATTTTAATGATTTTCAACCGTAGAACAAAAGACCCTTATTTCAATACCCAACAGACCGACCTCCATAAAGTAAGACAAGAATAGCAAGTGCACAATAAGCTAATCAGAGATTGTTTTTTATCTCCTAATAAGGAGCACTGGTCACAAAACTCTCAATGAAAGAGGTTTTTTTGACTGTTAAAAAAATATCCATGTTTTGAATGCTCTATAACGCCGTGAAAACAATCAAAATTTCAGTAGTCTCGCAGTGCATCTTTGAACTCGGAGAGAAAATGTGGCCACGCTAAGAGCTCGAAGAACGTTGGATACGTCTGCTACAATGCTTTACGGAGCTCTTATTTTGATATGGAGTTTGGTCAACTCCACAGTTGCACAACTAGAACAAAACTACTCCTTGCCGACTTCTTATGACGAAAACTATTCGGAGCCAACCAGTGATTATGGTAAAAACTATTCAGAGCCAACCAGTGATTATGGTGAAAACTATTCGGAGCCAGCCACTCAATATGGCGAAAGCTATTCAGAGCCAACCACTGGGTATGGAGGAAGTGGAAGTGGATCATCAGGCGAATTCTTATGCTCACAAGAAGGGAACTGTACTTGTTTCTATGAAGAGGGCGTCGGCAGTGCCGTGACCGTGACATGTACATCTGTGGGCGACAACTTGGATAAAATTGCACCGGAACTTCCCGACATGACAATACATTTGTAAGTAGCGAGAAATTATTACAGTGTTTTGGATGGTCGCTCAAATGAATGTGTTTCTAGTTTCGCATAGGGATGTTCACTGCGGTTACATCCGCGACTATTGGTATTTCGAATTTACCTAGGTAAAGTTGAAACATGTAACCGCAGCTATAGTTACTATAAACATTTTCACTCAGTGAGTTCTGTATACAGTCTTATATTTTAATATGAATCGAACCTTTTTTAGGCCCGTGCTAAGAACATACACAGGCTGAGATTTTGATAAATATTCAATTTGTTCATCATCATCATCATCATTTTATTTTCATCATCATTTTATTTCAATAATTTAAATTTAACAAATAAGAGAAATATACAACCCGCATATAGCAAAGCTAATCGAGGCAGGTTGTTCTCTTATTTTTACAACAAACCAACTAAGGAAAAATAGCTTGGTAAAAACTGATAGTCCAACTGAGTCCAAACTTTCAACCTTAGGAAATTGGTAGAACTTGGCCCGCCTTTTTTTCAGTTTCTTTTCATTCAGAACTAATACCTGATACAATTTATGTTAGTAACATTGTTAAGAAAGATTTCAGGTCCAAATCACCAAACAAATGAATAAAGTTAAGTCCCAACACAGCCTCAGCTAATAAATTAGACGTTGTTATATGAAAAAAAGAGTATATGTGTTATAGCATTCTATAATCAATCCCGTGTTTCTTCGGATTTACCGGACATGCTCGTTTTTCCTGGGTTAGAGTTAGGGCTAGGTCTAGGAGTTTGTTAGAAGTGGCGGGGTATTCTGCAAGTAATCCTACCTTTATTCACCCGTTTGCGCGTTGGAATGATATTATAGTTCTATAGAAGGTAATATAGTCCGATCGTTTTGTCATTTTAAAAACGAAAAAAACCTTTATTTCCCGATTGCCGATTTTGCAATAGGCCTTATGCATATTTACATCAGACAAGCTAATTTCATCCCAAGCCTCGTTATGGAACTGCAAACTTGCTAAGTTTCACAACAACGAATTCCCAAAGCAGCAAAGTTAAAAAAAGAATGGCCATGAAAAAAGGTGTGAATACGAAGAATTTTATTCGCAAATGAGGCTTGGGGCGAATTTTCAGGGGGTGACTTGACATACATACAGGCCATTGTTCCATTAACACTCTCTCGCGTTTCACGTCCGTGATTGATATGGGATAAACACGGCATGAACTGAGTAGATAAACCTTCTTCCCACTCTAAGCGAACGACGCGAGACATCTTAATATATTTCATTGTTTTACAGAATTCTTAGGAATAATGGCATATCCAGACTATCGGCGATCGGTTTCAGCCATTTTCAACAGCTACAAGTGTTGTGAGTTAAAAAGACCTGTTTATCTTTTTTTGTTGCATGGTAGTTTTCGGTTTTTTGTTGTTGTTGGGAGCCAGAAAGATACAGTTTGCAGCCCACTCATACGAACTGCCTGCTTTTCATAGTAATTTATCCCTTATTCAAAATGGTGGCCATTTCATTATTATTTATATCCATGTAAATTAGCCCTCTTTGCCTCGTCAGAATGTGCAAAATACAAAATAATTTTCAAGCGAAATTGAAGCAAAGAGTGCCAATTAAAATACACATAACAGAATAATAAATTAGCCGTCATTTTGGAATAAGGTGTATAGAACGCTGGTTGGTTTCTATCAAAACAATTTCAACTTTTGCCTTACTTCCACTCAAAGGCCAGGTCTCTAAACAGGCAACTGTAAATTGGGCTATTCTCGCAAGCTCCCCTACCTTCCGGTAAGTAAAACACAACACACAGTACAACAGCTGAAAACCTACAAAATGGAACAAAAATGCTCATATTTATTTATTTTGCTTTTGTTGGTCTATCCTTTTCACTTTTATTCTAGGGACCTCCGTAATAATCAGATCGCCAGGCTAGGCCGTGATGTAGAAAATATATTGGGGCAATTGTCTAAAGTGTAAGTTGGCTCGCGTTTTATCAACGATGGCGATTATATATTGTATCTACAGAGGAGAATTGAAGATGACTTGTTTGCTTCATGCAGCTTATTTGAATATAATTTCCTATTACTCCCGGGGGGGGGGGGGGGGTACTCCCGTCAATGTAGGATAGGTGTGTGCTGCCAAGGTTCTCAAATTCTTACCCTATTTAAGGGTAGAAAATCGAGATTTGATACCCTTTTTAAGGCCCAGTTTTAACAGACCATATATTTTTCGTTTTGCGCATTGGGGTGGATCAGCTGCAATTTAGTGACCCTATCAAAGGAATATCTAAAACCACAATACCAAAAATACCAAAAAGGATACCCTATTTAAGGACTGAGCACCTTAAAAAACCCTACCCTATCGGGCAGCACATACCTATACAGCGTATATAGGGGAGTAGCCCCCCCCCCCACCACCCCCCCCCCCCCCCCGGGATATTACTATTATCCTGGGGCCTGGGGTGGTTTTTATTTCACTCTTGGTATGTAAAGAACAGTACAGACCTCTGAAGCCAGGATATATTACTATCGGAAAGCAAAAGGGGGTTAAATAACCCTGTTTTATTATTGCGTTTAATTTCTGAAGGAGTAATTTTGTCTTCTCAAAAACGTGATCTGAAGTGAAAATGGAAACGTTTATTTATCTATTTGTTTTCTAAATTGGGTATTAAATTGATCTGTTTATCTTCCAGATTACTTGACAACAACCCACTGGAATGTGACTGTGGTGTTACTCCTTTGCTTTGGTCAGCGGAAGTCACTGGAACATGCGCACACCCACCTTATTTAAGAGGAGTAAAAGTTGGCTCAATTCATCCTGAAGACTTTATGTGCGGTACGTTATTACTTCAACCCTGTCCCAGGACCTTCTCCGCGTTCAAAATGACGGGCGAAGAAACCCCTGGAATAAAATCCTTGGATATTTCTTCATTGTTTGTCACGTGACAAAATACTCCACGAGTATGGGAGTAATTTGGCAGCTTTGTTCAGGGGTTTGTACGCCCGGCTCCACCGCGGTCAACGTCCGAGGCGTTTTTCGTTTTATTTAGTGGGTTTTTTTGATATTAAATGGAAATATGGGCAAGGATGTA